>BQMF02000079.1:600000-1187947 GCA_027922465.2 Turritopsis dohrnii | reverse complement strand
TGAAAAGCACGGTCGTTGTAGAAACAAACCAATTTTTTCAAATGTTTGACCTTCACTCTTATTAACAGTGAAAGAATAAGCCAAACGAATCGGCAGTTGTCTACGTTTCAAAGTGAAAGGCATACCTGTGTCAGAGGGTGACAGTTGTACCCTAGGTATGAAAATTGTTTCTCCAACAGCTGACCCTGTCAAAACATCAGCTTTAATAAAATTCTGCGATAGTTCCTGAACAATCAAGCGTGTCCCATTGCAAAGACCCTTCTTGATGTTCAAATTTAAAAGCATAATTATTGCTCCAACTTTAAGTTTCAAACAATGTGGAGGCATACCAGATGGTGTGATGCTGTTTAAAGCTGGGTTTCCACTTCTATGGATCAGACTGGATCGGATTGGATTTTCAATCCACGCATGCGTAGCATGGTCATTTTTGCGATCCAAGCCGATCCGAAGCGATCCAAAAAAAAGTTGAACTTTTTCAACTTTTTCTTGATCTGTCTCGGATCAACTCGGACTGGATCAGCTCTACGCCAATGAAAACTCATTTTGAAATCACGTGTTTTGTTTTGTAATATTTTGTGAACAGTGAAAGTTGGAAGTTCCTCGGCTCAGCTATGAACAGCCAAAAGCAAAGCACAGTAGATCAAGATGAACTTGTTACTAGATTTTTAAATGACCATGACAATAATCTTATCTCAAATAGCAACTTGCAACTGCAGATGTTCCAGCAGCAGCAAACACAACAACAGCCAAGGAGGTTTATGTATGAAGATGAGATTGATACTACTGAGCAGACACAAACACAACCAGTCGATGTAAAGGAACAGCTCATAGATATTATCCAAAATTATCCGGTTCTGTGGAACACAAGTTTGAGATCCTTTAAGGACTTGAACAAAAAGGAAGCAGCTTGGAAAGAAATTAGCATGAAACTTAAATTATCGAGTATGTTGTTTACTTAAACTTATTTCTGAACTGAAGTTTTAATGCCAATTGCTTATAATGTGTTGTTCAAAACCTACTTGTGTATGTAATTAAGTGTTATCTTTATTGTAGCTGATGCCCTGAAAAAGGAATGGACAAAGCTTAAAGACAGTTATCGTAAAACGCTTAGTAAGAGAGAGAAGATGACAAGATCTGGAGCCGGAAGCAAGCGATTGCCAACATGCAACTTCTTTGCGGAGTTATCATTTTTGCATAATAGTGTTGCTAACAGACCATCAGCCACAAACATCCCATCAGGGCTATTGTCACCAGGATCCCCGAACCTATCAACTATTGCTGATGAAGATATTTCTGATGAAGTCTCCCTTGGCTCACCACCACTACCACCATCAACAGTTGTGAGGCCTCAAGTATCCTGTCAGAATTCCTTTAAAAGAAAAGCCAATGAGGACACAGACATGTTACTCATTAAAACACTGGACAAACATTTATCCAAAAATGAAAATGAAGAGGAGGCTCCTGATGATGACGATAGATATTTTTGTCTAAGTCTAGTTAAAACTCTCAAACGTTTAGATGAACGCAAGAATGCTTATGCGAGACTTCAGATCCAGCAAGTATTATATGATATAGAATTCAAGGACAAAAGTTGAAAAGACTAAAGTACAGGCTGTATGACTTTTCATATGTTTTCTTTGTGTTCCAGAAGTATATACTACAAACATTTGTGTTAAAAACCAAGTTATATTCTTAACATATAGATAATCGTTCCAGTCACAGATTCATGTTGTAAGTTACCTTAAGAAGCTGTTTACATGAAAATTTTGTTTTGGTTTATTGTAATTTTGAAAGTACTTTTTATAAACTTATAATTTCTATGCATGGTGTTTCCTGAAAATGGTATATTATCAAAACTTTGGAAAACCAAAAATCCATCAATTTTTTATATTAACTAAATTCCAATTAAGGCATTATGCAGAATATATGCACAACATGAAGTGACTGAATCTTTTGCCTATCTTTTATCAAAAGCATGTAATGTAGAGTTTATGACATTGTATTGCCAAGTTACAGAACCTTCAGCTGACATGAAATATTTACAGAAGTTATCACGTACTTCTTTGCATCCAATGAAAATTATTTGAGCCAACTCTTCCAATGTTGATTAGTGCCCCCTGAACATCTTCAGTCCTCCAGCTTCCTTCAATTAAAATACCATTTCCTACGTAATCAGCAAACCCACGTGGACAATACATTTTTCTATCATCCATTAGAAAATTATGTAGTGCTACAATTGCCTTAGTGGATTCACTGACATGTTCAACTTTTCCGACCATTGCTCGCCTTAGTATTCGGAATCTTGACGCACAAATTCCGAAAGTATTTTCAATCACTCTTCTAGCACGTGAAAGTCTATAATTGAAAATACGTTTCGAGTCTGTCAATACGTTTCGAGAATAAGGTTTCATTAAATCAACTTTCAGTGGAAAAGCTTCGTCTCCAACAAACACAAAAGGGTATTTCTTGTATCCATCACCAGGTAAATGACGCTCTGTAGGAAGATTCAGCAATTTTTCATTGATTGCATACCCAATATTCCCATTTGCGAAAACTCCTCCGTCACTTTGACGCCCACTGTCGCCAACATCAACAAGCAAAAACTTATAATCAGCATCACAAACTGCCATTAAAACGATACTATGGTTCTTTTTATAATTAAAAAAAGATGAGCCTGCTCTAGCTGGGGCCTGCATAACTATGTGCTTGCCATCGATAGCGCCCACACAGTTTGGGAAATGCCATATTTTTTCAAATCTCTTTGCAATCTTCGTCCACTCTGCTGCTGTTGAAGGGCATTTTAAATAACCTAATTCTAAGAGTTTCAACCAAATAGCCTTTGAAGTTTCACTAATTATCCTTCCAACTGTGGCAGGACCAACACGATAACTACTCGCAATAGTAGTTTTAGCATCACCACTGACCAAGTACCTTAATGTAATACACAAACGTTCATCTGCTGATATACTTTCACGTCTGATAGATGACTTCGTTATCAATGGTGCAACATAGGATAATAGCTTTTCAAATTTATCTGGAAGCATTCTGAACTGTTTAAAAAAGTACTCATGATCGAATAATCGCATATCTCTGACAAGCAGATGAAATTCTCCTTTCTGTTTCCTTTCCTTGAACAGCTGTCGAACCCAAAATCTTTTCTTGTATTTAGATTTCTGTTTTATTCTCCGCTTGAGCTTCCATATCAATAAGAACAGCAACACCTTCCGAGTTTGAGTTTTGATGGCCGCCATATTTATTTACAAAAACATTTAAGAACTGAGCGCATCGGATTGGATTTTTTGATCCGATCCAGTCTAAGTGGAAATCAAGCTGAGCGGATCGGATTGGATTTTTTGATCCAATCCAGTCTGATCCATAGAAGTGGAAACCCAGCTTAAAAAATCAAGCGGATAATTTTGTCGCTCGTCCTCATCATCACAATCAACTTCATCAGCACTATAATAGCAAACTGGATCACCAGGCAATCTTTCCAACACTTCATTATTAATTATTAATGACTGCTCATTTGTAGGTGTCAAAATAGCAGTGAAGCATATTGATGAGGTTCCAGGCCGTCAAACATGACTGAAATAAGCGATGTGTTTTCAGACACGACACAGCAATCTGGAATTTCAATGGCACCTTTAGCAGGATCTGCTTGTTTTAATGGCAGTTCCCCATTACCCAATTGTAGCAGCCACTGACAAAATTGTTGTTCTTCAGGTCTAGCTCTCATGTTTTGAGTTAATGTGAATTTTGACACTGAAGCCCACAATGCAGAACTGGTTAAGCACACCTCAATAACATCAGCGGGTTTTGCTTTCTTTACAACAGGTAAGCATTGACGGAAATCTCCGCCCCATAACATTACTTTGCCACCAAAAGAAGTATCCTTGTTGCAAACATCACGAAGTAATCGATCAATGGCATGAAAAATATGGGTGGAAACCATTGTCGCTTCATCGATAAGAAACAGGTCAATACTTCGAAGGTATTCTGCATGTTTAGATGTCGGTGTTATGTTGCATACACTGTTTTCTAAAACAGGAACAGGCAAACGAAATAAGGAATGCAATGTACAACCACCAGACAATAAAGTGGCTGCAATACCTGTGTATGCAGCAGTAGCAACTTTCCAACCTCTGGCCCTACATGCTGCTATAACATAGTTGTATGTAAAAGTTTTACCTGTGCCAGCTGGTCCATCCAGATAAAACAATGTTTCAAGTTGTGCTAAACCATTGCGCACATTTGAAACAGCAGACAAAATCGCATCTGCCACAGCTAACTGCTGTTCATTAAGCTGAGGCCTTACCTGCTGGGCCCTGTCAATGTAAACATTCACATCGATTTCTTCCTCAGGGATCTGCTGAACCAACTCTGGAAGATTAAATTGTATTAATGACATACCAAATTGTTTCAGGACATTATCAATATCTCCCAAAGCTCTTTGCTCTGCTTGAGCAACAGCCAATGTTCGAGTGTAGTCCTCACACAGATGCTCCTTGAATGTATTCCACAACTCAAGAGGGTTTGAGGGCTCGCAGTGAGTCAAAATAGTGACAAACAGTTGTCTCAACTGTTGGGGCATTTGAAATGTTGATGCCTCTTCCAATGTATTGTGCCACTCTTCGTCATCTTGCAGAAGATGTCTGGCAATACACGCTTCACGAAATGTGTCATAAACTACTTCACCAAATGTGCGTAGATACTCGAATGATGTAGCACCTGGAACGTGCAACAACAAAACTCGAAGGAAGAAACGTTCTCCTTCTGTCGGCCGGGCATTGTATAACCGAGCCACTATAGGTTTCAATGTTTTTTTTCGTTTCTGCCATTTTTTGTCTTTGTCATGAAAGACGTAATGATATGGAATATCTGAGTAAAGAAACTGTCGAGCATCAGGATCTTCTACATTCAGCTTAAACCATGCTGTTAGGTGGCTATCTTTCAATGCCCCTTCAGCAGCTGCCTCTTCCTCACCAGCTCTAAAATAAACCTGATGACAATTAGGTAAATGAACAGCTAAGCGTTTGATAGTATGGGATTTATCATTCATGGAGAACTCGAAAATTCTCCACAATGCTTCGGGTGCACTGACATATCGAGCATCCAGAAATGTTTTAATTTCGTCATGCTCCAGACGTTCATTAATCTCAACATTGGTACGATCATGTCCTTTGTAAACGTATTTGAAGAGATATTTCACACTTCTTATCGTGGTACATGCTTCCAAATTTATGTGAGCATTGTACTTTTTTGACAACCATGGACAGTATGGAACAACCCATTGATTATCCAATTCAACGTTCTTGACCCTGACAGTACGGCCATCATTGCGTCTGCGATACATTGGATACCCATTTGCATTCATTTGGGTTGCATCACAAAATGGCTTTGGAAAATTCTTTGTGCAGTTACCGTCATCTCCCATACAGACTGAATTAGGGTTAGCATTTCCACAGGGACCATGAATCATACATGATCTGATGATGTTATGAAGTTCTGGTTCCTGCTCAGGATCTGGTATTTCTGCAGAAATTAAGCTGTCAATGTCATCAGCATTCTGCAGTTTATCCTCTTGAGCTAAATGTATAAGAATATGCGCATGAGGTAAAGAACGTTTCTGAAACTCAATAACATACAGGTGAGAAATGGCTTTCCCCAAAACACCATTTTTAGTAATATCCTCTAAAAGTGATTTTAATTTCAAATTAAAAACACGTGCAACCAAGTCAGGTCGATAATGTGCGGGCTCATTATCCAAGTTTTCAGTAATTCTCGCCATTTGGGATTGCACGTGAAAGTGCAAAACAAATCTGGTTTGCCCATTTTAGTGACCATAGCCATAGCATCTTGATAATTTTGTTGCATGGCTCTTGGACCACCCTGAAATGAAGAAGGTAGAATAACTGGTCTGCCTGCATTAAGGCCACGATTTTCTGCAACATTGGCAAGATGATCAATTAGGCCTTGATATTGTTCAACACGAAGAGCTGCCTGGTTCATTCGTATGAAGTTCAAACGATTAGATTCAATTTTGCAATAACTATCCACAGCATATTGTTGAAGTAATCTTTTACCTTTTAAGATGGGGCTAAATGCATCTCTAAATGCAAACCTGAATGTATAATATTGCAGCATGGTCGTGCGACGTTGCTGACCTACCGCATATTCTGTTACATGAGGAATGTCAGAACTCCAACCTAACTCTCCTCTTGGAAAAAATATAGGATAAACCATTGGATCCAGATTAAGCACTGGTAAATCTTGCAATGGTCTGTCTCGAGGGTAAACAACGATGTCCCGAGCCAAAGGTGGTGCACCATCTTCACCAACAAAAACAGCTGCTACTTCATCATGATGAGGTAGATTGTATCGACGGCGGTCACCGCCACTTCTCAAGTGCATTCTTATCTGGAAAACAAATAGAATGTTATGACATGCAGTTAAAGATCTGCTATTATTTTCTATTTCCACTTACTTCAGATGGCTGGCGATTTTGTTCATTTGCGAGTTGCAACTCCTCCGCCTCTACCTCACCCATGTGTTTATAAGCAGCTGCATATGGACTCTCCCTTAAAATGATATCTTGCAAAGTTTGCATGACTTCAGGGGAGCAACCTTGATTTTCTGGTCTTGCCATCCGCTCGTTGAATGCATCCATACCGTCATAAATATATAGTTGGCCATAGGATGGAGGAACACCTGGTGGTGGGTGTAAACTACCTGTTCGGTGGCATACCTGGCCATTTATACGAAAAACTGGTGGACCACGACCTGGTGGTACAGCCAATTTCGCACCCATAGAAGCAAAAGCAACTGAACTGTTGAACTTTCGAATATGTTCTTGAAAGTTCTTTGCTTGATTGTTATTGCCTACTAAAAGATGTTTAAGGTCATTAGGATAATAAATGTTATCTAAATGAACTTTACCATTGTGACAACACTTAAAATTAGTTTCCTCAGCAAACATTCTGCACCACAAAACTGACAGACTTGTCCATGGCACCAAGATAATGTAGCTCAGGCATTTGGTTTTGCCGAGCAGCACGATGCAAGAGAGGATTCGCATTTCGTCGAACAGCACGCCTTGCCCTCATGCGGTGGGCATTCTCATTCTACCTGGCTGTTCAGCTTGACGATGTTCAACACTCCTTTGAGTATTATTGATTCTAAGTCTATCATTTTCTGATGAAGGTTGGATGTTATTCACCTGAAGCTGTTGGCGCCTTGCTTCAGCTACATCCTCATTTGCATGCCTACGCTGAATAACAGAGCGCATTTGCTGCTGATCAGGTGGTTGCAAAAAAAACTGGCCATTCCTAAAAGCTGCTTGGAAGCCAGGTATAATATTAGTGCCTCTTATATTAAACATTACAGTTGAGAAACACTAACAACAATAGATATATAGTAGAAAGAAATAACACCAGCAAAGAAAGAGCACAAAAAAAACCTGGTGGAAGCGAAAACAAACCTTTCGTTCTACAAACTAACAACACTACTGTGGATAGCTAAAGAACCTAGGAGAAAGCTCAAAAAAGCTTTTGAAACGCTTCTAAAAAACAGCTGCATATACGTAAGTTTAAAAAGACAAACCTTTCTTTCTACTTTCTGTCTTTCTGCTTTCTTTCTATATCACAGCAAGGAACAAATGAACCTGAATAAATAGAGTTTGCTAGAAGACAGACACTAAATAGGTTGGGAAGGAAGGTTGGAAAGGTTGGAAAAACTTCGTGGAGTTTACCATCTTTAAAAATAATAAACACAATACCTCGTTACGTAATTCTTTCGCTTTCGCTTGATTGATAACTGATTAATTTGATCTGTAGACAATAGCGATAGTCTATACTATTGTCTTTTCTTTCTGAGCGTTACCGGAATGAATAAAAAACTTAATTTGTTTACTTTCCCAACGAAGGTCGTCCCTATAGTTTTCCCATTTTCGGCAACCAATAAAAACGGCTAAAAGGGGATCATGTGTCAAAACAAATGTTAAAAAATAGGCATTGCAATAGTTTCTTCAATGGTCGGACTGCTGCTATATGACCACGATTAAGAAGATTTCGACCGCAAATTTGAAAAAAACACAACACTCTCTAAATTAAATGTGTTGCACACGATTGCGGATTATTATAAGTAGATAAGAAAATGGAGCTCCAGTCAAAATTAGATTTATACTAGAAAGAAGAATGGTTTTGATAAGCCAGTTTCGCATTCTGCAGTCAAAGCAGGTGAATCAAATGGGACCAAAACAAAGGGAACTATCAGATATTTTAACAGAATGAAAAGTGGAAAGGCAAGCATACCATGGAAATGTTTTTGTTGGTAATCACTATAGGATACTTTTACATAACTATGAAAAATTGTGCAGTGTTTTACAAGACAAACCAGATGAGCACAAAAGGTTTTTGACTATATTTGAGTTATTTGCTAGTACTCGAGACTTAAGTCTAGAACCCACTTTGCAATTTTTAATGCGCGTGCAATGCAACGCGTTGCATAAAATTGCACAATGGGGCATGTTTTTATTTTCATGCAATGCAACAAAAAAAGTTGAAAAATCATTGCATGCAACAAGAAAAAATATCAAATCAATTTGATATTTTTTCACGTTGCGCGCAATGATTTTTTAATCTTTTAGCGTCGCAACATGTTTTTTGTCATGATTGCGTAGTGGGTCATAGTTTGCAGCACATTACCAACAATGTTTGTTTAATCTAGAACGCAAAAACAATATAAAAACGCTTTCATCAGCTTTATTATCAGTTATTTTAAGATGGCGGATGATAACAACAAGTTATCGGATCAAGAAAAAATTCAACTTCTTAGCTTTTATAAAGAAAATACTGTGCTATGGAATTCGGAAAACCCATGTTATCACAATAAAGTACAACGAAATTCAACGAAAGACAAGTTAGTACAGTTGTTTGAAGGAAAATATTCATCAGAAGTGTTGGATAAAACATTTCACTCATTAAGAACCAGTTATGCTAGAGAAGTAAAGAAAGAAACAGATGGAATTATTCCAAAGAAGAAGTGGAGGTTTATGGATGAAATGCAGTTTTTAAAAGAACAATTAAGTAATAATAATAACAATAGTAGTAAGAAGAAAGCTGTGAAACTGGACGAAAGTGAAAGTGAAATGTTAATTGATTTTTATAAAAGTAACCCTTGTTTGTGGAACCACAACTTGACTGAGTATAGAGATCGAAATCTACGAGATGTTTTAATGCAAAAACTTTGCAGGGAAGTTTTTGATGATAAATTTAACCAAGAAGAGCTTAAACGTTTTTGGCATAATCTGGTAACTACGTACAAAAGAGAAAAGCAAAGAGAAGAGGCATCTGCATGCAGTGGTTCCGGTATAAGTGATCTGTATACATCAAATTGGGAGTATTTTACCATGATGACCTTTATCGATGTTACAACTAATACCGATGAGTCTATATCTACATTAGATGATGAAAACCAAGCAGCATTCCAACAGCCTCCCCAAAAGAGAAAGAGAAATTCGTTAAATGAAGAGCAAGCTGCGAAAGCAGAACTATGGAGAGCTTTGGCAGCTAAAATAGGCTCTTCACCATCAACATCTGAAGCCCTTCAACCTTCAAGCCTTCAATCAAAGTCCATTTCTGATATGACCAGTGAAGAAAAACTTCTTGAAAGAGCAAATATTTTCGGGAAAACTGTAGTAGACAGCCTAATGCAGTGTGAACCCATCATTGGCCAATGTTGAAAAAAATCATGGATCTTTTCTATGAGTATGAAAATTTTAGAGCACAATCTCCGCTCCCAAACATAAATCAAAGCATGCAAAATCCTTATTATAACCACCAGCATTACAACTTTTCACCTGGTTCAATAAGCTCTAATCATTCAAACGATTCATTTCAGTAAAACGAGAGAAAAAATAAACAACTTTGTTACATTTTCATATGTTTTGTTATCTTTTGTTATACAATATGTACACTTCTTAATACGTTATAATTTGTATTTTTGGAAGTATATTGTAATGTTATGTTCCTTAAAAGCGTTCATATTACATATTTTTCATTTTGTCAATAATTGGATTAAATATCGACGTTTGCACACTTCCATTGCCAGGGTACTGACCCTTCATTCATGAAATAGTTTTTAAATTCTTCTCTTACTGCAATTGCTTGTTTACTAGGATTATTACTTCGGGTTTTAGACAAAGGATTCCATGTTCCAGGATAGTCATCCTGTCTCCAGGAGCCTTGTATGATTTCACCGGTCTGAATATCTTCATAATCAGCAAGGCTTATAGGAATATATACCTTTCCACTAGAACTTTCACTTCGAAGCCAATTGTGAAGAGCTATTGTTGCTAAAGTGATAGCTTTGACTTTTTCTGGCTGTAACGCAAATGGTCGTCTAAAAACACGCCATCTATTAGCCAAAATACCAAACCCATTCTCAGATATTCTTCTCATACGTGAAAGACGGTAGTTAAAAACCCTTTTTTCTTTTGTTAGGCCTGTATTAGGGTAGGGCTTCATCATATACCTTGTAAGAGGAAACGCATCATCTCCCGTACATAGAAATGGCGTATCAACTGATCTTCCCGGTAATGGGGTTGGATTCGGAATATTCAGAGTATTACTTTCCAAAGCTTTTTTTAATGAACACTGTGCCCAGATCACGGCTGTTTCGAACACTTAGTTTCGCGAAACTCAGACTGAGCATGCGCAATTTTCCGTTTCAAAATATGAGATTGTCTCCTTTGGCATTTCTGCTCCACCATCTGTGGGGATTTTAAGGGCCAAAAACTTACCCATAACTTAATATGAGAGACAAAATAAACCACCCACGATGGAGTTTATTGTGTACACTTTCCATAAAAAATATCATAGTAGTCAAATTTTAATGACAAGCCCGCGAATTTTACAATTTAGAAAAGCTCCTGAAAATCTGGGTGAATAACTATTCCACTTCTTTGTAGTTTTTTGCAGACATCTGGAGTTTTGCCACAAGAGGAATAACAATACAGATTACAACATAATAATTATCTTTCCTTTAAATTTTATTACACATTGCAAACATTTTTTTAAAAAAAGTTACGAAGCTTCAAAGTACAGCTATTTTCACCTGTCATGGCGGACAACACCACACTTCACGAAATTGCTTTAGAAAAACTTTGTCGTGTTTGTGGAAATATGCTTTCCTACAGAGTAAAGTATGCTACATCAGAGCACATTAACAACCTTTGCTCAGCTTTCAATACAGATTTCGCAAGAGATACAGTTAACATTCACCCCAAATATTTTTGCAACAACTGTCTAGCAAAAATGAATAACTTATTGAAACGTGGCTCCATTCACCAGTTAATTCCTGTAGAATGGAAAGAGCACATCACAGACAACTGTGGCACGTGCGACTTATTTAAGAGCAAAGGAAAAGGTGGAAGACCCAGCAAAAGTCGAAAAAAAGGTCGCCCTATCAAACCCTTGAAAGTAGAACACAACTGGTCACCATCGTTAATCAACGAACTACATGTCATGTCGCCACAGCAACTTATTGATTTAAACCTGACAGATTTTTCAATCTCAATCAACAATCATATCAGACCTTACATCTGCGAAATTTGCCAAGACTTGATCAAAAGGCCTTTGTATATTGTTAACTGCAACCATACTTTCTGTGGAGTTTGCCTAACATCACATTTAAAAACAGATAGCAATTGCCCTTCTTGCCACAATTATATTTCACCCAATATCAACTCGATACAATCAGGACAAGTTCTTATTAACACCCTATTGATGCAGAATATAATGTGTTCCACTTGCAAAATTAATTTTTCAATAAATGGTTTCAAAGGTCACATTTGCAGAAAACCAGTCCTGACCACTAGTGACATTCTTAACATTAATCCCCATCAAGAAGTTCCTCAAGAGGTGATGGAGTGTATTACTCATGTTGTTGAAATTCAAATGGAGAAGTCGCAGTTACCTAACAATAGCATACAGCTTCCTACAAAAGGCTCTAAGGTAAAATACTTTACCATACTTAGACCAAAAAATCTAAAACAAATCAGTTTTGTTGTGAATGTGAGTGTGTATATGCATGTTTTTTTAAAATAAAAAAACACATCTATACAAATAAGAAAATGACGTACAACAATACCATAAAAAAATAATTGATTTTCATGTCTGTAAACTATCCCAGTGGGCAAAAAGTCACTGCAGAGAAGTGCATTTGCTTTGAAATACTGTATAAACTTGTGCAAGATAGACTCCACCACTTTGATTTTCAAAAAATATGCCCGCTGGGAAGGCAGTCCATGAACACAATATTTACTATTATATTTAATCTGCACAGATTTAAACACTTATGTAATTCTTATAGCGACTGACGATGACACAGATTCGCATCCCTACGAAGCATTCAGATGTATCGAGCAGAAGAAGCGTGGAATGTAGGACAAAAACAGCTAAAGAAGTGATGTCTATGATAGCTGGCCCCAGTAAATGGTGCAATTTCAACCCAAACTACTGCAATTATTCAAAGTCTAGACAAAAATGAACGTGAAAATATTGTGAAAAAACTGAAAGTACAAGCTACCACCCCTCCACAGCATGTCGCTGCAATGAAGTCGTCCCTCAATATTCCCTGGAATCAGTTTCGACAAATTTCTCGTTGGTTGAATACTTTCAACGTCAAAATATCATCTGAAAAGGAGACTAGAAAAATTGCAACAGAATGGGTAGGGGCTGGCTTGAATGCTGAATTAGCGCCATTAACTAAAACTAATGGCACAAAATTGGAAGTCATCCTTATTCCATGGGCCTATCTTTACAACTTGGTTGGTCATTGCCTCAAACGTGTGTCGCTGTTAGAAAAACGTCATCTTCTAGTGCAGCACAGTTTCATTAATATAAGTGAAATCCACATCAAAATAGGTGGAGACCATGGAGATAACAGCTTTAGATGGGTTATCAAATCGTAAATGTGAGAAATCCCAACAGGCCAGATAATACAGTCATATTTTCGATATTTGAAGCCAAAGACACCACCAGCAACCTGCGAATATGCTTAAAACGGTTTTAAAACACAAGTTGCAATGTTACAGAAAGCAAAGTTTCAGAACCAAAACTTCCGTGTGTTCATGTATGGCGATTATGCGTTTCTTTGTGCTATGTACGGATTGTCTGGTGCAAATGGTAAGTGTCCAATCTACAATAAAAAGCATAAATATCCCAAATCTGTACTAAATAACATATCTATAAATATCCCTCCACTGCATTATAACAATTTCAGGTCGTCATCCATGCTTGTGGTGTTTAGCGACAAGAGGAAGTTTTGAGCCTCGGACCCTCGAAAACTTGAAAAATCACCATGAGGCCTATGTTTATGCAGGAAAAAACGTTAAGAATGCTAAAAATCATTTTAATGTAATTGAAGAGCAATTCTTTAATATACCACTTAATCAGGTAAAGTTTTGTTTAATATATAATTAAGAAGCATTTTAAATGAAGAAAAAATTAAGATGAGACTCACATTATTCTTTAAAGGTTGCCATTCCGGGATTGCATCTTTCGTTGGGGATTTATGGAAAAATTTTCAACATGTTGGAAATGGAATGTCATTTGCTTGACATTGAAATGGCCACACTAAAATCTACAAATGTGCAGGGAACAAAAGACATAGAATATCAACTTTACATTGAAAAAAGAGCAGATCTGGAGGAAGCAAAGGAGGCAATAGTAGATGAGATCGATTTGATAAGAGAGGAACTGGGATATCACCTGATAGCTGGTGGAAGTCAAGATGTTGTTTCCACATATTATATTCCCAGAGTGAATGAGCTTGAATCTGAAAAGAACAAAATCGAAAATTCAATCAATGACCTTATCAAGAATTTACCAACTGGTTCTGGTCCGTGTGCTTTGTCTCTTGATGCCAGTTTGCAGAAAATAAATATCGAAAGACAAGCATACCATGGCAAAAGCTTCATTGGGAATCATGTCCATAAGTTGCTAAAAGTAAGATATGATAAATTGTTAATGATAGGACTCATTTCATAGAGAAGCTTGAGGTCAACTAAAAGTTTATAAGAAATTTTTTATTTTAGAAAGAAAATACCATACATATATGTAGTGGGATCATCAAAGCTGTTCAGAATCATACAGACGATGAACACATTCTTGAAAAAGCACAGGCAATGTGCGATAAATTTACAAAGTTAATCGAGAAGTATTCTGTTTGTGACAACATTTTCAATAGCTCCAGGGAGTTAAGTGCAAGTGAAATTGACTCCCTTGGTAAGAATAATTTTTTAAGAAAATTCGCAAAATATTACTACTGTTGTAATATATTTTTTATTTTCCTTTTTAGAAATTGCGATCAATTCATTTTTAAACTTTTTGCGACTGAACTGGCCTAAAATCAATATCAGTCCAAAGTTACATATTTTAGAAGACCACGTCGTGCCATTTGTTATACAATGGAAATCAGCTTGCGGAGTTTACGGTGAGCAAGGTGGGGAAAGTCTTCACCATCAATTTAAGCAGATGAAAGCCAGGTGAATATTTCAACTCATTACTTATATACACGGAACACTATGAATTTTATCAAAGTTTCAAATGCATATTTAACCTTAGGTACGTAGGAGTGAAAGATCCAGTAAAACGTCTAGAATATACAATGAAACAGCATTTGCTAGCTTCATGTCCTGATGCACAAGTAATCAAACCAAAAGTGAAGAAAAGGAAACGAGAAGAATAGTTTAGAATAGTTTCCTTAGGGGGACGAAAATTTTGTTAGAGTAGAACGTCAGAGTGAGTAATCGTATAAAAATCAGCGAATAACACTAAGTGAGAATGTTTTTTGATATTATAGCTAATCACTTAAATCAGAAGTAAATATTAGAGGTATTATTTATTCAGTTTTGACTTTTAGCAACAACAAAACTTTAGTTTGTCACGGAATTTCATAGAATTGTATATATGAAAATCAGGAAAGTTTGAGATATTGTAAAAAGTTTAAAAAAAATGTTTGCACTATACCTTTTGGAAATATCTTTTATTAGCCATCTAACTACCATACAACATCAGTCAAATCCATGAGAAAACTTTGAAAGTTGAAAAATTGACCCTCGTTTACCTTGACATAAATTTCAAGTCAGAAACAAACGATTAAAGTCATAGCCATGCCAAAGCCTTACGCTCGCTCCCTGAACCTAGATTCCTGTAAGCGAAGAAATGTGAACATGTGGTGAATCGTTCTGATATATTTTGCAACCAGTGAAATGAGAGATTTTCCAAAATTGGAAATACAAACTTAGTACCTAGGAATGTATAAAACCACGCGTGTTTCTACCATCTTTAAAAAAAGCCGTCGGACTTGGCGCATGCGTAAACTGAGTTTCGCTTCCGAAACAGCCGTGAGATGCCACCATCGGAATTTCGGCCGTTAGCTCCAACGTCTGCATATAAGAACTCGTACTCCGGCCCGATCATCGCCATTAGAATGATTCTGTCAGTCCCTTTATAGTTCCTGTAGTGTGAGCCAGATTTCCAAGGCTGTTGCATTACTATGTGTTTACCGTCAACTCCGCCTAGACCATTTGGAAAATTCCAACGAAGTTCAAACTTACGGGATATTTCCAACCATTCATCAGTAGTACTAGGGGTGCGTAAAAATTCAGGACCAAATTTTTCTATTATAGCCACAGTTACTTCACTTATTATTCTAGCTACCGTTGTTCTGCCAAGTCTAAACTGAAACCCCAAGGAGCGGAACGTTTCACCGCTAGCTAAATAGCGTAAAGCTAAGCAGCACATTTCGTCCGGCTTAATGGATTCTCGTAATTGTGTATCTTCTTTTAATAAACGCGTCGACAGTTTTTCAACAAGTTGGTTGAACTGCAATTTATCAAGACGTATATAGTCTTTCAGATCCTGCGAATCTTGATTTAAAAGTTCTTGGAAAAGAGTATGAAAAACTCCTAATTTTTTTCGTTTTTTTAAGATCGGCTTCACCCAAACTCTTTTCGACGCGTTAACGCTTTTTTCAATATCATCATCTTCATCTAGAAGCAGCGCTATCGCTATATAAACAGCATCCATGACTTTGCAAGCAATATAATATAATATGAAATGAGCATGTCCCACTACAAGTATTTTTTTGCTTGCAAAATTTATAAATTGCATTGCATGCGCATGAAAGAATTGCATAGTGGGTTCTTAGCTTTACTGTTTGCTAAGCGATTTTTAAATGACCAAGAGATTGATTTTGTTACCAAGCAATGTGAAAAGTTTTGTTTGGAATACCCTATGCTGTTACAGAAGTCAATCAAGCCTAAAATGCATTTTTATTCAACTGATGAGCCAGCATTTCTGATAAAACACAAAACCATTGGGTTTTTATCTGAAGAAGAAGAAGGCGAAAGCCTACATGCTGCCTTCAATATGGAAAACAGGCAATTAGTATCAGTGAGGCAAGAGGATCAGAAAATACATTTGAGTTTGAAAAGACATGCACTTCATAGTCAAGCAAATAAATCCCTCCTTGCTAAGAGAAAGAGACTTTGTGAGTGCTCCTCGAAAGGACTAAATACGAAACGGACCTTCCTAAAAAAATAAACATTTATGCGGAAATTGCACAAATAGCTTATAATTTCTGCAGTATCAGAATCCTACTTCTAAAAAAGTAAATTAAAAGGCAATTAACCTCAGTGTGACAGAACAGCCGAAAGAGTTTGAGTTTAAAAAGCTTCAGTCAGTGTATATTACCAACCCACTCTTCAAAACATGTAATTTGCATTGGCAAAATGAATAATCTCCGAATAATTCATAAGATGTAAATGCTATGTTGTGCTTACGAAACATTACTTCACATTGACAAAATGAGTTATCACAGAATAATTTAAAAGATGTAAATGTAACCATAGTTTTGTTTACATTTAGTTAATGAGTTGAATTATAGTTCAGAGAATATAGATTATATGTTTCGTCTAGAGATTAGTACATTATAGCAGTTATGAATATAGTACAGGAGAAATAGTAAAAAATCTATCAAAACCCGGAAAAAAATACTATAAAGCTAAAACTTTGCACAGTTGTTCTATAATACTTATAGTTCTACCAAAAAAAACAGCCCCATCAATTTGACCATGGGAAACCTGTTTTTCGGCCAATTCAAATTTGGTCCAAAAGACAAATTTGACCAAAAATTTGATGTTGTCAAAATCGTAAGTTTTATATATCATTCGAAAGATAATTTCATGCTGAATAAAAAACTTGGTCATGGCAACCTTTGAAAATGATGCGGACACCAAGATTGTTAGCACAGCATTAGAAGTCTCTAAAGAATTTCCAACAATCGTTGTTGCAGATGACATTGACATTGCAGTTATGCTGTTGTATCATTGGAATAAAAATCTTTCTGAAATATTCTTCCTCCAAGAACGAGATGTAAAGACTTGGAGCATTTCAAAAGCATCTATCAGTATAATTGACATCAAAGAGCATTTATTGTTTATTCATGCATGGTCAGGATGTGACTCAACTTCCTCTGTAATGGGAAAAGGCAAACCAAATTTTCTTAAAATGATACGGAAATCTATGCCAATACAATGTGCATCTGAAGTTATAACTGACTATTGGGCAGATGTAGAAAACGTTGGAAGAGCAGCAATTGAGGTATTTATGAGACAGTATGGTGGTACAGATGGTTCTACCCTGAGGAAACTAAGGTATATGTCAATTGAGTATAAATCTGTATGCGCATATATAATATATATATATATATATATATTATTTGCACTGCACTGTTGCCATGATTCCAAGTAATCATGATCATAATGTTGAGCATTTTCTACAAATAGGTATCTGAAACATCGTCAAATGGTATCTGAAGGTTTGGTTGATCCTGCAAAACTACCTCCGACCGAACGAGCTGCGTATTACCATGGTCTAAGAGTTCACCTCCAAGTCATCACATGGAAAATGCTCCCTAAACTTACATCCAACTGACTGGGGCTTGAAAGTAGAAAACAACTACCTAGTACCAATTCCAACAGGTAAGTTAATAAATTGTTTTGTTGTTGGAATGATAAAAGTTATTAAAATCGTACTTCAAAACTCACATTTTTGACAGTATTATTGCATTCTGTAAACTAATTAATCTAATTTTAGACAAAGAAGTTGCTCCACCAAATCTTTTGAAAGTTGTTTGATTCAAATGTAAGACGGAATCCAAAAATCACTATGGAACGAACTTATGTTCTTGCAAAAAGAATGGTTTGAAGTGCATGTCAGCTTGCAGTGGATGCCATGGTGAAGATTGCAACAATAGACACGTAAGTTTGATACTTACTTCTTCTACATAATGACATTTATACAAGTTTTATGCTCAATCATACCAAGCATATTTGTATTTTTCATATTTCATATTTTAGCTCGTGGACGTAACTGTCTCTGATGTAGATAGCGATGAAGATGACAATGAAGATGATTTGGAAAGTGAAAGAAACATTTTTGATGTATTTGAAGAATAACGTGTTGATATGTTTAAAATGTTATAACATAAACATAATTTTCTACTATTTTAACATTTACAATTTACGTCATGAAACTTTTAGACTATCATCTAGTATAGTATAGAGTTGTAATCGAACAAACATAGAAAACTTTGAAACCATCATTATGACTTCAGACACAATTATCTACTTAGCGATACATTTGGAAGGGTTGCTGTAAGCAACTTTTTTTCTCAGAATAAAATTATCTTTCAAATGATATATAGAGCATATAAATTTGCGAAAGTTGAAAATCCCACTTCAACTGATGACGTCATCATACACACTTTGAGCTCAAATATCGACGAAACGGAACATTTTCAAAGGTTGCCATGACCAAGTTTTTTATTCAGCATGAAATTATCTTTCGAATGATATATAAAACTTACGATTTTGACAACATCAAAATTTTGGTCAAATTTGTCTTTTGGACCAAATTTGAATTGGCCGACAAACAGGTTTCCCATGGTCAAATTGATGGGGCTTTTTTTTTGGTAGAACTATAAGTATTATAGAACAACTGTGCAGAGTTTTAGCTTTTTAGTAATTTTTTCCGGGTGTATACCTAATTCTACTCTACTAGTAGTGATCATATGATCTATACGTAAAAGCAAAATATGTTAAAAGTAAGTTAAATACTGCATTGTTTTCATGTGATAAGTATACACTTTTAAGGCTATGCATAATACATTTTTTATATTCATCATAGTTGAAGTCCAAAAACGATAAAATGCAGAAGGAAAAGGAGGAGGAGGAGGCAAAGAGAAAGGAGGAGATGGAGCAGGAGGCAAAGAGGAAGGTAGATAAGAAAAAGAAAACAACTTTCGCCGCCTACAGGAGGTTTTGCCTGGAAAACAGGCATGTGAGAAACTAGCACCTGTGCAACTAGTTTGCTTTACACTTATGTAGATTGCACGTGTGTGGGTGAGGGTTCGACCCATGCAGGTTGGTCGGATTAAACCTCTTATACGGGGTATCGGGGGAAATATAGAGGGAATCGGGGTGGAAATCGGGGTGGGAATCAGGGTAAATGGGGAGGGAGAAGGGATTTTTTTAAATGAATATAAATATATGTATATATAACTTTTATTTTAATTTATTAGATTGGTTCCCTATCTTCTAGTTATCGTTCTATGCACCTCAACAAAAGCCCCTCCAAACGGACTTTTGAACACGGTAACATACCTGATTCATCCTTTTTCGGGCCAAATTGAACCTATTCACCCGTATTCCAAGTGCAATTATTATGAATACTGAAACAAATTTATTTCATTATTATGTAGATGTCCCTACAGTTCTCATAATTGAAAAAAAAAAACGACAGAAAATGGACTTTCACAGGGTAACGTTCCTGAATGACCCCTTTTTCGGGCCAAATATACCCCAAAATAGGAGAAGAGACCAAAATTGGTATTGGTATTTCATTACAAATGTCATGGGTAACGACATCTTTCATCAGATCTAAGAAACTGTAATTGATTTTCACTTTTGAGTGCTGAAATCTGTTGATTTCTATTTTTTGGGGGCAAATTTCCCTAAATCACCTAATTTTGTGGCCCTAATCTTACAGAAATTTTAGCAAATTTTCATTGGGCGAAAAGAAAATTCATTTATCTAGCAAAATCTTTTTACAGAACTTAAATACCTTTTTGCTAACTTGAGATTCTTGAAAAATGCCAAGGCAAAGTGAAAAATCTCAAATTTCCCGATCGCATTTCCGAACGTAACAGCCGTGGCAAAAGAGCAGTTGCAATATTTAAAGCAGATCTGTTTACCCAGACATTGAATGAAATAATAAAATAAAGTAAAAACAAATTGGTACCTTCCAACTGTTTCGCTTGTGCTTGTTACTGGCCTGCAATTATTAATGAATTTTTGAAATGATAATATAGTCTGTTCTTCCCAAAACCATCAACATCATCAGGCCTTGTCAGGAAGAAAACGGCCGGCGTGCGACTACCGCACGCCTGAATTTAAAACTTCAAAAATATGGCGTGCGATCATCGCACGCCATCTAATTTTTAGGCGTGTGATGGAGTGCGAAGCTTATAAATTTAGTAAACTCCTTTAAAAAGATCATATACATTCGTAACGTAAAAAAACAGCTGGCACTGTCTAGACTGTTTACTTTAAAGTACCAGTTGTATATCAAAAAGGCTTTTATTAATCTTTTTCATGAAAAACGTTTTTCTATTTATTAATCTTTTTGAAAAGAAGTTTTTGATGACGTTATCGACCACGACGAAAAGAGATACATAATTTCTTTCATGTGTTATTAAAAAAGTCATTTTGGTTCTTAATATTAGAAAAATTCTTGTTAGTTAACGAGTATGAGATTGATTCAGGTACGTTATTTCGTAAGAAAAACTTTCGCGATTTTTGTTTTTTCTAATTTTTAGTACGACTTTAAAATCAACGAATGAAATGTCAACAAAAGAAAACCTTAAAACCAATGAAAGAAAATGTCAACAAAAGAAAAGGAACAAATAATCTCGTCAAAATTCTGTGTCATTATTAAGGTCAACGTTATCATCATCATCATCATCATCATCATCATCATCATCATCCTCGCTACTTTCATCACCGACGGAACTTTCTTCACTGCTTGATGATAAAGTGACCTCTGTTCTTGGGGCTTTTGAAGTTGTTGGAAAAGAAAGTTTTTTGGTCCTTCTTTTTTTCATATATTTTTCCACGGCTTTATCCAATATATTCTCTTTTTCCTCCACACTCCAAATATGTTGATTTCCTGCGATTACAAGACAATCTTCCATTGTCTCGTGGTTCATGCTCAGTGGTCTATCGGACAAAATGGTCGTAAGTAGACTAAACCCCCTCTCGACAGCACTATTCGACGATGACAAGCCCATCACCAGTTCAACAAGGAGCAAGATGTTTGGAAAATCGTTCCTTTTTGTTTGGAAAATCCTTTGCCAAATTTCAATGGCTGAAAATTTTGTAAACTGACTTTTAATATATGTTTGGGCGGCTTTCCATTCCTTAAACACCTCCCCAGATTCGAAGCCAGCGCTCTCCAAAGGTACTTTGAATTCTTCAATCAAAAATTTGATCTCATCTCGACCATTTTTTGATCGATCTTCCTCCCAGAACTGCGGGTCTACCCATTTGATTGAATCAAAAACCGTGTTTTCAACAACGGAAGAAAATCGATCTTTGATCAGCGGGGAAAGAATGGTAACTCCTTCTGCTCTCAATTCCAAGGCCTTTGTTTGCGCATTCTGCACGTCGGTGACTTCGTCTATTTCGACTACGACATATTCTCGGTTCTGTGGCTTTTTTCTCTCATTTCCCGACCTTGGGTACCTAGAAACAAGTGTTATCAGACCATCTTCATCGCGTACTGAAAACTTATGTAGGAAACTGTCGATGGCGTCTTCTTCGTTCTCTTCAGCCATTTCTTCCAGATTCGCAAGAGCTTGTGCAACAGCAGGTTTGATGTCGTAGGCCATTAAAGTGCTCTTTTCGAAAATCAGCGATACGGGAGAGATGCATTCCAAAAGATCTAGGTAAACTGCTGTCTGGCACAGAAACTTGTATGACTTTAGTTTCTTCAAAATTCCGTGCACTTTAGCTCTCGTTTCTGGCTTGCAACCTCTTTCTCGAGTGACAGCATTTGCAAACGCAGTGATAAGTGCTGGCCACAAATGAAGCAGCTTTGTAAATCCTCTCCTCCGATGGTTGACAAAACGTGTTCCATGAATTTTAGGAAGAGGATAGTAAGTAATATCCAGAGCACTGCACGCCTCTTTAGTTTCAGTCTTGAGCTTTCCAGAATTCTTGAAAAGGTAATAAATATTGGTGTAGAATTTATCACACTCTTCAAACTTTGGCGTACCCTTTACAGCGTCTTTAATCGCTAGCTCTAGTCTGTGATTAACACAGTGTATTATAACGAGCCAGGAACGATCTTGCTTCATTTGTGTTAGGGCTCCGTTATACACCCCCATGTTGACGTTAGCGCCATCAGATGTTGCTGAAATTAGTTTGTTTTTGTGATGCTCAATTAACGGAATTTTTCCTTTTTCAGCGAAAACGCTATCGATTCCCTTCTTTAGGGAATCGGCATCACACCCACCAAAACGTGCCATTTCCAAAAGCGACACTACAAAATACACGGGGGTTCCTTCCTTTTGAGTTCGCACCAAGACAAGCTCCTTTTCACTGCCTGTCTTTCGTGCTTGTGAACCATCTGTTAGGACAGACAGGAAGTGATTACTCGCAACAACAACAGCAACTTCTTCGCGTATAACTTCAGCAATGGTATGGATGAATTCTCGAGCTGTAGAACAAATAAAAATATTCTTAGAAAATGTAGGTCTTGGAAATTATGATCTTTCGAACTTTGGCGCGAATTCGCAGACGCCGACAGTCAAAAAAATTATGTATGTAAGCAAATTAAGTCCAATGAGTGGCTGAGAAAACTTACCAGCTTTAGGATTGTCCTTTCCATCAATCAAACGAACACCACTTTCTCTTTGACATTTAACGAGGATTTTGAAGTGGGTATGGGGCATTGAAGGAGTACAAGCAAGATTCCATGCTGTTCGTAAAAGTTTTTTATAACCTTCCCGTGCAGAAGAATTGAACGAAGATTCAATAGTTACAACATTCCTTTTTCTGCTAGGTCCCGCAAGGGTTGATTCTTCTCCATCTCTTGCTTCAAACTGAAGAGCAAGTTTATGGACTTCACCATTTAAGTGACGATCAACCTTAAAAGATCGAAAAAAAGAAAAAGTATAGCCAAAGATTATAAACACAAAACTATGAACTATAAACACAACTAATATCATTAAACAAATCTTTTAAGCAGATAGTCCTATAAAAATAATAAGATCAAAACTTACTTGAAATTTTGTAACATTGTTTGTTCCTGACGTAAAAGCTTTGAAAGATTGGACTGCAGCCCCCTTCACAATGCTTTGGAGGTGATGTTTGTGTTTAGCGCAGATCTTGCACCAAATTTCAACAACAACTTCTTTTTTCCCGTCTTGCTTAGTTTTATAACCGATTATTTTTTCTTTCTTCCACGACAGAAAAGTTGAGAGATCTTTCGTAATTCCGGAACTTTTAAAACGATTTTCCATTTTAACGAAACTGTACTTCACTCAAAAGTAAAACAAGTGAACTAAAAAGATTCTTGCAACTCACGCACTCGAATATGAAATTTACATTTATATCACATCACGTTGCAGCATGTTTCGCAATATTGAAACAGAAATTGTCACCTGTCTAGATATTTTTTTCGAATGGAGCACGTAAAATTTTTTTCTTCTGGGAATACTATCGTGACTTCTTAAAATGAATGATCATTTTTTTCAATAGTTATTGAAGAAACTTTTTTACGCAGTCGATCAACGTTTGATAATGAATGAATTTTCATTTCTTTTCTCAAAAGATCAAAGATTATGAAAGTGCGATTTTCCTTCATGTACGATCAAATGCGTTCGTCAACAGATTGCTTGTCTGCGTTTTTTCTTATACTTTGACGATCCCACTAGTTATCTCATTGAAAGATTTATTCTCAAGCTACAGAGGACTTTAGGTTTAAACATTATCAGACAAGAAAAGTTAAGACTGCGAGAGTCAACCTTTAATGTATTGACGCCAGTCCTTGTGTTTGGGGTTCACAAGTTTAAACGTCCCCCACTTGTCTGTAAAAGATTAGACAGGCATACAAAATTTCAGGCGTGCGGTCGATCGCACGCCACATATAAAAAACGTAAAAACAGGCGTGCGAACAACCGCACGCCTCGAAGAATTCAGGCGTGTGTGGGGGCGTGCGAGTGCGATCGCACGCCTCTCCTGACAAGGCCTGCATCATGATTAAAACCATGAGTTTTATTTCTTAATGATTATTGTATGTTTTATTTTGCTTATTTAAAAAAAATTATTTTGAATGCATAATGATTCAGATACCTAATTGTATTATGACAAACAAGCAAACAAACAAAAAGGAACTTTGAGAAAATACTTAAAAACAATAATTGAAGACACAAACTTAATGATTAAAAAAACCTTAACATACTATGACAATATTGAAAGAAAGCAAATTGAACTAAAAGAAACTTCAAGAACACATTTACCTTATGAATAATAATTAAAAACACAAACGTAATGACAGAATTTATATCTATTGAGATTTATACTATTTTAACTTTCCCTGAACTTCAAACAAAATAGGATACCTTTCACTGCCAATTCACATGTTAGTAAACAGCATTGATCATCTTTTGTAGACATTTTCAAACACTTCCAAACCTTTTATTTCTATATTCATGCCTGTAAACAAATTACTAAAACTTTATTTACTTTCCAGCACAAACCTACTGTCCACCAACAAAACTTTGAACAGCATCATAATTTTGAACAGCTTAACAACCGTATCAACAAAATAAACATACCACATCGAACCACACAGCACATAATACTATTACCAAACGAATCTTTCTATCACAACACAGCTCGCACGCTACCCATCAATTAGCCATCAATTATAATTCCCATAATAGTGCTTTCCGTTTCATATTGCACCGGTAAGGCTATGTGCACACGGAACAATTATCGCATTTTGAAGTAGCCTACGTGCTGGGTTTAATGTGCAGTGCACCCTGCGCAAACTGTGAAAGTTACTGCAGGCTAATGTAAAAAGGCGTCCCGCCCGCATGAAACTCCTATTGCAAATAATGACGGAGGCGGGGTCGTATAAGTAAAAAAGTGTGGAGAACTTGGGCTCCATCAAGTAGGAAAAATTTATTCATACGATACGCGCTTTTTTATAAGCAACACTTTTATAAGCAGCAAAATGCTCAAAATTGACAAAAATTTAGCAAATATCAATGAAGAGTTATCATCCTGATAAGGTAATTTTATAAGAAACAACCACCAAGTGAGGAAATTTTTAATTTATATTAATAGCGGCGCTTTGTGAAAAGGACACACAGCTTCACGGAGCGTGAAGGCAATTATTCCCAAGAGAGGGTGATGCTGGGTTATAAATTGATAATAGAGTGCCAATTTTGATTCCTTCTGTTGAATCATCGGTTGTACTGTCATCATTTAATTTCTTGTGTATTCATTGTGTAAAAAATATTGTCAAGATTTACGAAGGCAGAATTGGAAGCTGCTAAATCTCTGGTTGAAAGAAAGTTATACTTACCGCGAGGTATCAAAATTTTATAAATACCATTTTTCGCGTTATTTGATATTTGTACATGAGAATGTGTTGTTAATCATATAGCGAGCGAAAGTGAAATAACCAGTCCTTATTGCCACGGTCTAAAATCTCAATGTTTTGGCCATTGGCCTTAGGTGTTATTTTCGGAGACTTTACCGACCAAATTCAAAAAATGATTCAAATTAGGGCCGATGCAAAGAAGGACCAGTGTTAAGCTAGGTTCGGACATTTTAGCACCAATTATAATTAAGTCAAAATCAAATGTTTTCTATTTTTGTTGCACAATCTATTCTTATACTTTTATAGCAAATTTTCAGTTCACCATAAAATAGACAGGTCTATATCGACAATCCACTTTGTGTGTATTGTGCAAGAAGCATATCCAAACATCTCTGTGGGTACAATTTACAACTAGAAGCCATTAGGCTTGAACAATTTCCGCATCAGCTCTTGAGAAAATTGCTTTAGGCTTATTTTCAACATATCTGAATGACTTGTACACTGACTAATAATTTGATACAGTCTGGAATTCATAAAATTACTCCCTTCTTTAATTTATTTAACTTAATCTTGACAGCTTTGCAATTCACTACGATGTTTCGGGGCCAGAAAAACAGTTCACCAATATCTTAGGCTTGATGTTTATTCATGAAAATTGAAGAACTTTCAAAATTTGGTCCAAATATGGACCCAAATCGTCCAACTTCAGTCAAATATGACAAAACGACTGTCAAATTCTAAATCAGCACCTTTCAAATGTAATCCATGCAAAATTTCATGAAATTTGAAGAACTTTCGAAATTTGGTCCAAATATGGCCCAAATTGTCCAATTTTAGTCAATTCTGAGAAAATGACTGTCAAATTTGAAATCAGCACCTTTCAATTATAACACATGCGAAATTTCATGAAATTTGAAAAACTTTCGAAATTTGGTCCAAATTTGGCCCAAATTGTCCAATTTTAGTCAATTCTGACAAAATGACCATCAACTTTTAAATCAGCACCTTGTCGAAATTGCCCAATTTTAGTCAAACCTGTCCTAAGTTCCTAGCAAAGGTCAGTCATTATTCTGAATAAACACACAATCCGAAATCCGAACGGACTTTCTGAAAACGACGAAAAACTGTGACAGAGATAGATACTTAGATAGAATGTGTAAACCAAACAATTTCCTATGCTATAAGCGCGGAAATTGAATAAAGTTCAAGGCATGCATACAAAAAACAATGGTTGTTCCCCAACCATGTCAGCGGAAATGGAAACTGCCATTGTAAAATTGTTGAATGCGCTAGCCGATTGGCATGTACCTTTAACAGTTTTAAATTTGAGAACATTTATCCAGATATACATCAATAAACTTAAGAATTTATATGGTCGCCGAAACAGAATCGGTTATACTTATTATACTTGTAGGAAAAACATGTATGTGTTCGAATAAGTAATATTTCATGACAGAATTTTTAATGTTTTTAGTAGATATAATACGGAGAAATCATAAATTTAAAGTCAACTCTCTTTTTCAATCGGCTTTTTCCTGCTAAGTAAAAAAATACATTCATTTTCTTACAGGAATAACAACAAATTTTAAAGATAATATCCCCAGCGAGGCATGGATAAGGCGCTTCGTAAAAAGAAACAGTTTAACCTTGAGAATTGTGGACAAAGTAAAACGTGCCAGAAGCTGCATAAATGAAAAGGAAATAAATGAATTCTTCGATCATTTAATTGATGAATTGAAGGTAATCTTTCTTAGTTCAAGTTTAATCGTCCATGTAGGTTCAACTACAACCCTAGTAATTGTAACTGTTGGGAAGAAACTTTCGTTTGACTTCAGTTTTGCAGATGCCGAATGTCGAAAGATTCTACAAAAACAAAATTTTTTCTTCTCTCGAAAGTTTCCAATTTCAGTTGAATCTGACTATTACTGTCCGTCTGTCCATTTGTCTGTCCATCTGTCCACAACACTTTGGGGAAGATTGGGTTGTCACAGCTGACTGAAATTTCGCATACTTATTCTTTGACACTGACTTTAATTACGTAGCTTTGAAGGCAGGTGAAGGCAAACTTAGCTAAAGAATGTAGTTGAGCACAATACGGTTAGGGTACGTTACTATTTCTTCAAAGTAATTTAAATCTATATACAGGACATTCCACCTACAAACATTATAAACTATGATGAGACCAACCTGAGGGATGACAAAGGTAATGAAAAAGTGCTAGTTTCAAGAAGATATGGAAGGCGAGTGCAGAAAACCCAACAGCATTCAAAACAGTGTTTTAGGTAATGATAAAAAAAGAAATAGTAAAGAATAGTAAAGAATTTTTTGCTAACATTTCATACTTTTATGTTTTCTGCCACCGCAAGTGGCCAATTCCTGGTTTACAAGGCTAAAAACTGCTATGAGGAGTGGACAGTGGATGGTCCAGATGATGCGGAATATGCAGCAACGGCTTCCGGCTGGTTTGATGGTGATACTTTAGCACAATGGTTTGAAAAGGGAATAAAACCCGATTATTATATGACTCACACTTTGACGGTGTTAACCCTTCGTAGAACCTTTGACTTAAATATATATTTTTGTTTTTTTATGTCCATATGGTAGAACGAGAATAAACTTTGAACGGTTTTAAATTATGGAATAACAATTTCATGCAGTGTATGAAATCTTACTAAGCATTTGTGTATAAAAATTTTGTCACATGATGACGTCATCATTCTTTGTGATTGCCATTTCCAAAACAGGGGCTATGCATCAGACATTCCAACCCTAGAGAATCTGATATCGGGAGTTTTGATAAGTTTAGTGACTACCCGAGAGCAAACCATGGTTGGGGCGGAGGTGGGAATTTTGGATTATATATCTTTATCTAAAACACCGGAAAACGCCATCTTGAGAATAATTTTGATATTTAAATTAGTCAGCGATGAGCACCACTAGGCTGCCGCCATTTCATTGAACGTTTAGAATTCTCCAAACATTTTCCTTTCAATTTTGCTTTTGGATGCTTTTTTATTTTATTTTGTTATCAATTTGTGTCAGAAAACATTAAAGGAACCCTAGAAACGTGGTTGGTTTACATACGCTATCATTTACTATAATGCCGGGGCACCAACTAAACAGCAAGCAATTTGTAGCAGGCGCTTGCTTGTCGCTTTGTTTCCAACTATAGTGGAGTGATATGGTGAACTGTGAGCTTGTCATTAAAATTTGCACACTTTGAAATATTGTGGCCTTTTTATATCTTGATATCGGGAGATAATGTTGCTCATCGGGAGAACGGGATTGTCATCTTGAGATCGGGAGTCTCCCGCTCATATCGGGAGAGTTGGAATGTATGATGCATGGTTAGTGACAAAAAAATTTAGGAAGTTATTTTCGAAATTTGATTTTTTTAGTCTATTACTGGACCACATTTAAAGTTCATAAGATTTGTGGTTCTTGAGATTTTAAGGAGTAATTATTTTTATCAGGTCATACTCCCCCTGAGGCAAAGGTTGATGGGACCTATTCCAATAATCGGAGATAACCTTGGTGCCCATTTTACCCCTGAAGTAATTGAGGCATGCACAAGTAATAACATTAAATTTGTAACACTTGTATCGAACAGTACACATCTTACGCAGCCTCTAGATGTGGCAGTTTTCCCGCCTCTGAAAGTTGCTTAGAAAAAAGTATTACCGAGCTTGAGGTAAAAATTTACATTTTCTTGCCTCATGATAAACCAATATCAACGTGTACATTTAGCAAACACATACCTTTATGCCAATGGAACTCTCTCAATTCTCACTTTGTAATCACTAGTTTTCATTTATTAGAACAAAATGTTTGCACCATATTAACTTTTTACTAGGATAGAATTATTCGGATACTGAGAGGTGTTTACCCTTTTGGTTTTCATAGGTTAGGTGGTAATCCAACAGGGGGCATACCAAAGGAGGTGTTTCTCTCGCTGTTTAAAAAACTAATGCCGGCCATTCTAAGTCTTAACATAATTTCAGGGTTTGCTGCTTGTGGAATTGTCCCCCTTTCCCGAGACGAAGTCTTGAAAAGAATTCCGCAAGAAGTAAACCTTGACAAGGATGTACTAAATATAGCCACGTGTGAGCTATTGACAACGCAAATGGGAATTGGCAAAGAGCAGTCGAAAAAGAGGAAGAGGCCGAAACAAGTCATCCCAGGAAAATCGATACAAACTGGACACCTCAAAAAGCAAAGGAACGAAGGAGAAGCAGCAACGGCTCAAAATGAAGGAAAAAGACAACAAGAAGAAGTATAAGATGTCGAGGTTGTTGAAAACGAAAAAGAAACCTATACGTGTTTCACATGCGCAGAAATCTATGAGGTAAATCATCGCTGGTGGATATGTTGCGATGATTGTGACCAATGGTATCATCTTGAGTGTTCCGGCCTGAAATACGACAGGAGACGATATAACACGCTGGACTTAGAGTCTATTTTCATGCCAGAATTGTAAATAGGTCATGATTCTGTTGTTAAGTTAGATTAATGTAGTTTTGTATCTGTCCTGGCAATACTATTTTATAGTCAAGCCAGGGCATGGCTAGAAATTTTTCATTTTGATAACATTTATTGTCGTAGTTATTCAGGATTTTACACCCTGGTCATTAGTTCGTTAGTAACTAATTTCATCACTTTTCACTAGATTTAAACTTTTAATTTCTATACCTGATTTTATGTTTCAAAAAGTACTCGCGGTGTCCCATCGGACAGGAAGGCGAAAGCTAATTTTCCTTTTATGTCCTATCAAATCCTCTAACCTTTATCATCAATTCTTTAACACGATTTAATCATTCACGGCGGGTATGCACCATTTCTTCGTCTCCCATAACTGTCCTCGCACACAACTCTTACTTGTGTTATCTATCTTGTCTCTCACAAGATCACTATTTTACAACTGAGTTTTTTGTAATGGAATGATCAATAAAATTTCCATCTTATTTTAAATAATAGTAATTATTTTTCTGTTCTCCTATTTTATCTCTACCAAACAAGGCCTTTGACTTTTAAAGTAGAAGGAGCCACTTTGGTGAAGAATGTCAAAGTTAAATACCCGCAATAAAATTTAGAAACATATTCCAAAGCTAATACATTCGAAAGATCCCAACTAGCTTTGCGGTGAGAAAAGGATGTGACCCCCTGATACATTAATTATGCATTGTACGCTTAAAAGTTTGTGGTGTGATGCATTTGTTCCTGTGGGGATAAAACAATTAGTGCACGAATCTGGACAACAATTTCATTTATAATAAAATACTATTAACAGTATGATGAATGATGCTTGGTGTGTGGACATGTGTAATTTAAAGATCAGAATATGTTTGGTCTTTTCGCATTCGAAGTTTTGACGCTGTTCAAAGTTTTGTTGGTTGACGGTACATAGGTATTTATGAAACACTTACGCTACCATTTTTTTAAGTGAAATACATAAAACTGCTCTCTTCGTTTAGAAAAACTGCTAAACTTTCTGTATTTTCCAGTAGATTTTGTACTTTTTGGCAGGCAGTCAAAAGCATCAAGCATCGATACAATTAGACAGCATAACACATTCCCCACTTCCACAGCGTCATGAGAAATAAAAACATTCATAGCTGCAGCACCATTTTTAAGGTAATAATAGCGCGCGTTACCAAAACAAATTTCTCTCATCTTCCTTTTCATCCAGCAGCATATACACACACTAAACGAAAGAGTAACTGAGACATTCACTCTAATATAAAGCAATATCTTTCAAAACTAAATTAAAACCATTCCTTAATGCCTGTTTAAGTTTACTTAACGCTTGTTAACTGGTGGGCGAACAGCTTGCTTCGCGCTGTTGCGCTGCCATTATGGATTTCAATCAAATGCGATCTGCACCAACTAGACACCGGGAGGAACGGCAATGTCCCAGCTTGCAGTAGGTAATACACGGTTTTGATTGGTTTATTGGATGTGTTCCTCTATGGTGCGATAATAAGAAAGCCGCTTATTAGGTAAATGGCAGATAAAGCTGTGAACAGTTTGTGTAACTCCAAGCCAGGGTTTTGTTTGTACAGTTGTCGTGCAGTTTGCATTATGGAATCATCACAGGTTTCTTATTTAAATGACCAGTGCTGTACAGGTCTTATGACTTTAGAGCAGGAAAATTCCGATGCACATCTGATTATAGTAGCAGCAGCAGAAGAGTCATTATCATCATTCCAATTTTATTTCATAAAATCTCGGCGATTCAATACTGAATTCTCGCAACCAATTGTACTACATAATGGCAGCCTTAGCCGTGCTAGACCTCTTTTTCCAATCGTTAGTGAACGGAGTGGAGTACAGTTTGTTATCGTGAAATATCAAGTTAATCAAACTTCAAAATCTGTACATGGATATTCAACCAGCCCGAATGCCTGCTGATGATGAGTTGCATTCTGATCATGATGACCATCCTGAAACTGAAGAGGATGTGTCAAGAAAGCGCCTTAACGAAGAAGTCGCTGGTCCAACAAACAAACGTTTTAAAGTAGTGTCATCCGAAGACGAATTTCGGTGGTCTCTCCTTGATGGCATGGCAAATTATATTAATGAACACATATGCAAGTGGTTATAGCTGAAAAAGATGTCCATGAGTCTATTTTGCATGGAAATCCAGTGCCTGATAACGTGGATAAGCCACAGAAAATTGATGATTTTCTCACACCTCTGATGTCAAAGACAGAGGTGTCTATTGACTCTTCCTTTGAGAAGATACAACAAAGGATCGTAAACGTATTTGGCCCCCTTTCCAAGGTGTGAAAGGTGCTAGATGACTGTAACAACAGCAAAGAAGATGATGCTGTTGCTTCTCTGGCAGAAGTCACCACTCTGCTTGACCAAAGTATGTTACTTATTGGTCAGGCTTTCCAAGCAACAGCCTTCCATCACCGATTTAATGCATTGGGTGCAGTTGTTAAAGATCATAAGAAAGTGAAAGAAACTCTGAAAGAGAAAATGAACATTTTAAAACATGAACATTATAATCTTTTTGGAGAAAAATTTCAAACGTATATTAGGGAAACAGTGAAGACTCGACAAAAGTCAGAAGAACTGTTTAAAGGGTTGAATTCAACCAGTTCAAGACGGCCCTTTCAAGCAGGCCCTCCACAGAAAGACCAAAATAGTGGAGGGCGTAAAATATACTTCAATCGACCAAGAACATCCTCAGCACCACAACAACAACATCAAGGGCGGAAGCAGCCAAGCTACTATGGAAAAGGAGGTAAGACAGAAATCTGCAAATCCTCCTTATTCCAACATGTCAATAAATCTCCTGGATGCCAGAACATATCAGAAGGTGCATCCAGCAATAAAATAATTATTTTCAGAAGAAATACCAGTGGACATTCCTCTGGCAGGGCGACTTCGTTTTTTCGGAAAAAATTGGTAGAAGATAACACAGGATCCCAATATTCTGTCCATAGTGAAAGGATATCAAATACCTTTCTTCAAGGAGCTATCTCAAGTAAAAGTTCCTCAAGCAATACAAATGAGTCATTGCCAATCTCAGTTGGTAAATCAGGAGATTCGAGACATGTTGGAAAAAGGTGCCATTTCCAAAGTACACCACTGTCCAAGGGAGTTTATCAGCAACATTTTCCTGGTAGACAAAAAAGGTGGGGGGAAAAGGCCTGGGATAAACTTAAAACAACTAAATTCATTCATTCCCTACCAACATTTCAAAATGGAAGGACTTCATTTGCTGAGGGATCTACTTCGGGAAGGGGATTTTATGATAAAGTTGGACTTGAAGGATGCCTACTTCACTATACCAATAAGTCAAAATTGCAGAAGGTACCTGAGGTTTCTGTGGAAAGGGAACCTATACGAGTTCCTGTGCCTATGTTTTGGTCTGGGACCTGCTCCCCTGATTTTTTCAAAATTACTACAAGTCCCGATTTCCTTATTGCGACGACTGTGCATACGCTTAATAATATTCCTTGACGATATGCTCATACTAGGTCGCACTTATCAAGAGGCAGTAACCCATCGAGACACAGTGTTGTATCTTTTACAACATCTAGGATTTGTGATAAACAGCAAGAAGTCAATATTTACACCAGTACAAAAATTAGAGTTTTTGGGGATGGTAATAGATTTAGTCCACATGCAGATCTACTTACCAGAACAGAAACGAATTCGGCTGTTAGTATTGTGCCAAACTCTTCTGAAATCCCCAAGGGTGTCTCTAATGGATCTGACCTGCCTACTGGGAAAACTCTCTTCGACTACTCTCGCAATTCTACCTGCTCGACTACATATGAGGCATTTGCAGAGGAAGCAAATAACAAGGATTGAATATAAAACAATCATACCAAGGAACAATATTGTTGGACAAAGAGTCCAAAGACGAACTGATATGGTGGATAAACAATTTAAAACTTTGCAACGGCAGGTCAATAATTTTACCCCCAACAGACCTTCTCATGTCAACAGATGCATCAATGATGGGTTGGGGGGCTCATTGGCAGGGCCACTCAATAGGGGAGCGTTGGTCACTACAGGAACAAAAATTACACATAATGTCTTAGAACTGAAGGCAGTTCAATTGGCAATTCTCTCCTTTACAAAGAACAGATCAGTGACTCACATACATGTACAGATGGAAAACATGACAGCTTTGTCATACCTTATGAAAATGGGAGGCACTCTAAGCATGGAACTTCTCCGGAAATCGAACTGTTTGCTTAGAGGACTTCTCATCAGTCCCTGTATATGTCATGGAGACTAGACCCCGGTTCTCTTGCGGTAGATGCGATGCAACAACCATGGTTAACTCGTTACCTGTATGCATTCCCTCCTTTCAGCTTGATAGGCAGGGTGTTGAAAAAGGCGCAAAACGGGAAGACTGTATTGTTGATAGTAACTCCAATATGGCAGTCTCAACCATGGTACACAATGCTTCTCGAAATGTCAATCCGAAACCCAGTGTTACTACCACAAGCAGACAAATTGCTAGTGGATCCCATGGTGAAAGTTCATCCTTTAGTACAGGAAGGAACACTGACATTGGGGGCTTGGATGGTTTCAGGAGACAGCTCACAGCAGAAGGCCTATCAGACAGGGCTGTAAAACTTGTCTCAAATTCCAGACGAGCAAGCTCAATTTCTACTTACAAATCGGCCTGGGATCAATGGAGTGGCTGGTGTGACACACAAAAAATTGATCCCTTTAGATGTTCTTTAAACTTTATTCTGGACCAGAGCTTTTTGCATTGGGTTTAGAAAATCGCACTATAAATTGCCGCCGCTCTGCTATTTCGGCTTACCATGAACCAATCTCCGGTTTTCCTGTTGGTCAAAACCCTTTAGTTTGTAAGTTAATGAGTGGGATACATAATAACCGGCCACCTCAACCACGTTATACTTTCATTTGGGATGTTGAACAGGTGTTAGATTATTTAAAAAATTTAGGTAAGAACGAGACCTTATCTGACAAAAACTTAACGTTGAAAGTAACTATGTTGTTGTCATTGACTGCAGCATCACGTGCCTCGGAACTTTCTATTTTGAATGTCAAATACATGAGCAAGTCTCCCTCAGCTTATGTTTTCAGTTTTTCCAGACTGACTAAGTTCAGTAAGAAAGGCAGGCAAAACCCTATCACCTGTTGTCTTCAATGCCTTCCCTGATGATGAACGTTTATGTGTTGTAACCACGCTAGATTCATATTTAGAGCGCTCAAAGGTGTGGCGATCAGACAACAATAATCAAATTCTCCTTAGCTTTGTTGCTCCGCACAAGGAGGTTGCAACGTCAACAATTGCTGGATGGGTAAAACAAGTTCTGGCAAATGCAGGAATTGATACTACAGTTTTATTTCATATAAAATTTTCATACGATTTAATATTGGTTAATCGAGCCCATCCCCTTCATAATGGAACCCCGCGTTCCGTTCATCCTCTTATCGATTAGTTCTCGCACGTGCCGGTTGACTAGAGTTTCCTCAGAAGAGAGTTTAAAATATCTGACAACATCATTGACATCATGGCGGATAAAGTAAATGAGCAACAACAAATAGTTGTAGTGGATAATGAAGTGGCCTCTGAGCCAGAAAATTCTGCCGATGAGCAGGTTGCCGGGGAGAAACGTCCCTTAATGGAAGATGTAGATATGAATACATCTGAAAATTTCAAACGACCAAGATTTGAAGCGTTGTGTGAAGAGCGTCTGAATGATTACGATTTACCAACAGAACTTGCAGATTATCTTAACAAGTATATGGGCAAGTTTGTGCCTGACAAAGACGTAAAGGACAGTGTGTTGACTGAAAACCCTGTACCTTCTAATGTGATGAAGCCTAAAAAACTTGATGAGTTTTTCCTAGAAACATTGCAGGAAAATAGACGCAAAATTGAACTCAATCTTGATGATGGATTGCAAAATGTTCAGCAGAAGGTGACTAATATTTTTGGTCCATTATGTCGAGCTTGGTATGCCATTGAGGCAACTTTGAATGAACCTCCTGAGGAACAACATGTATCTTTGGAGGACATGTCGAAGGTTATACAACAAAGTATAATGATGGTAGGGCAAGCATTTAATTCCATTACCTACCAAAGACGCCTAAATGTGTTGTCAGCTATAACTTCGGACAAAAAGAAGGCAAAATCAACGCTACGTGAACAAAGTGGATTGTTAGAGGATATCACTAATAAGAATGATCAGCTATTTGGAGCTAAATTTCAACAGAGTGTTATCGACACAGCAAAAGTGAAGAAAAAATCAAGAGAGGTTTTCCATGTTGATCGTAAACAACGACAAGGAAGTTCTGGCGCATCATTCTCTAGAAGCTACAATAAACCGCCCTTTCGAAAAGGCCCTCCATTCGAGGCAAAAAGAAATGGAGGGCAATACAACACAAACAGAAGATTTCAGACAAGTTTTCCACGAATCGGTGGTAAGAACAAAATTATTATTGCAAGGGAAGGAAACCTTCATCAACGAAGCTCCATTGAGAGCAGACAAACCAAATTTCCCAGAATTAATAAAGGAGGAGAATCTGCAACATGTACATACATTAGTTCGAAATCTATTCCAAGATCAATGCATAGGCAATTTCCCCTTAGCAGGAAGGTTGAAATACTTCCGGAAGAACTGGGAGACCCTCACGAACGACACGGAAATTTTAAACATTGTGTCAGGGTTGCAGATTCCCTTCATGACAGAACCAAGTCAGGAAAAACTCCCCCAGCCAATAAAAATGAAAAAAAGGGAAGAGAAACTTGTTTCAGAAGAAATTGGAGCAATGTTGATGAAGGGGGCCATCCGAAAAGCGTTTCATGTGAAGGGAGAATTTCTGAGCAACATTTTCTTGGTTGGGAAAAAGGATGGGGGAAACAGACCAGTCATAAATTTAAAAAATTTGAATGCATTTGTGCCTTACCAACACTTCAAGATGGAAGGGGTGCATCTCATCAAGGAAATGTTGCAGGAAAACGATTATATGTGCAAGATCGATCTGAAAGATGCCTACTTTTGTGTTCCTCTTCACCCAAAGTCACAAAAGTATGTACGTTTCCAATGGCAGGGGACCCTTAACGAATTTCTGTGCCTGTGTTTTGGACTGGGGCCAGCCCCAAGAATATTCACAAAATTAATGAAAATTCCCATTGCTATACTGAGAAGGATAAACATCAGAATAATAATTTACCTAGACGACATGCTGCTAATGAGTCAGAAATTACAGGAAATGCTCATGGCCCGGGACACATTAATTTTCCTGTTACAACACCTAGGTTTTGTAGTCAATATCCCCAAGTCTGTGTTAGAGCCAGTTCAGGAAATAGCCTTCTTGGGAATACTAATAAACTCCCAGAGTATGATCATCACCTTACCCCAAGAAAAAGTGTTAAAGTTACAGGGAAATTGCCAACAGGTCATAGACAATCCAACAATGACAATCTGGGACTTAAGCAGTCTAATAGGCAAGTTATCATCGACATCACAAGCAGTAGTCCCTGCAAACCTGCAGATAAGATACCTACAACAAAATCTAATAACAGCCTTAAGGTCACAGGGCAATTACAAAATATATGTCACACTTACTCAAGAAGCATTGCTGGAATTGCAATGGTGGATAAACAATCTAACCCTGAACAGGGGCAAATCTCTTTTGAAATCACAAAATCAAGTCATACTCCAATCCGATGCGTCGAAACTAGGTTGGGGGGCCTTTTGCAGAGGAGTTCCAATAGGGGGCCAATGGTCCAAAGAGGAAACCCAGTTACACATAAATGTATTGGAATTAAAGGCGGTGTATCTGGCAACGCTCACTTACACGAAAATGTGGAAATTGCAACACATTCATTTCCAAGTGGACAATATGACAGCCCTTGCATACTTAGTCAAGATGGGGGGAACAAAAAATGTCCAACTAATTCAGCTTTCAAAAGACTTGTGGACACACCTTTTATCTCAGAAGATCACAGTTACTGCAGAATACCTTCCTGGGGAACTCAATGTAAGAGCCGATTGGATGTCCAGGAATATTGTGGACTCCAGCGAATGGCGGCTGTCTCCGCATGTATTCCAGAAAATTTGTCAAAAATGGGGCAGACCAGAAGTAGACTTGTTTGCTTCCAGACTGTTCCATCAGTTGCCAGAATACATGTCGTGGAAACCAGACCCAGGATGCAGAGCAGTAGATGCTCTCCAACAGGAGTGGAAAAATTACTACCCATACGCTTTCCCTCCATTTTCAGTAATAGGCAGGGTCTTAATGAAAGCAAAGAGGGAAAAAGTGTGCATGGTGTTAATAACACCAGCTTGGCAAACACAATCGTGGTACAGTCAACTTCTGCAAATGGTAATTGCAGATCCAATTCTGTTACCACAGAGTCAGTATTTACTGATAAATCCCCAAGGTGTCCCTCATCCTTTAATAAGAAACCATACACTGAAATTAGTGGCCTGGAAAATTTCGGGAAAATACTGGCAGGTGAAGGCATATCAGGAAGGGCTGCAAGACTTATCACAGGTGCCAGAAGAAAAGGTACAAATCTTAATTACAAATCGTCCTGGAGAAAGTGGGTTAGCTGGTGTGACAAACAACAAGTTGATCCCACTAAGTGTACTTTGAATTATGTTTTAGATTTTCTTGCTTTTCTCTATGAACAGGGATACGAGTATAGCTCTATCAATGCTCACAGGTCAGCTATTTCAGCTTATCATGAACCTGTTGATGGCTTTGCAGTTGGGAAACATCCTCGTGTTTGTGCATTAACCACTGGTGTGTTTAATGAAAGACCTTCACGGCCACGATTTGTGTTCATTTGGGATGTCCAACAGGTCTTGAAGTACTTGGACTCTCTTCCCAAAGCCTCAGAGCTATCAGATCAGGTTTTGGTTTCTAAACTTACCATGCTACTAGCATTATGTTCAGCTTCCAGAAGCTCTGAACTAAAATACCTGGATATACGTTATATGATATATACGGGTACCTCATATATATTCAATATTGCAGAGAACACCAAAGTTAGAAAAAAAGGGGAAAGTCCGCCCCAAATAGAATTTTATGAGTTTTCAGAGAACAGAAATCTATGCGTGGTTTCATTTTTGACTCATTATTTGCAGATATCAAAAGTATGGCGGGGAGATAACAAACACCAATTACTATTAAGCTCTATTAAGCCTCACAGAGAAGTAACACCTTCCACTATAGCTAGATGGGTAAAATCTGTTCTTAAAAGCTCAGGTGTAGATACGAGTGTTTTTACAGCACACTCGTGTCGTTCTGCATCGACCTCTAAGGCACAAGTTATGGGGCTATCTTTGCAGGAAATTCTTCAAAGAGGACATTGGTCAGGAGAAACTACTTGGCAGAAACATTATCACAAGCCAATTGTTAATAAGGCACAGGTGTATCAGGGTAAGATTTTGAAAAGACACTCGAACGCTTTGAACTGAGGATGAACGGAACGCGGGGTTCCATTATGAAGGGGATGGGCTCGATTAACCAATATTAAATCGTATGAAAATTTTATATGAAATAAAATTTCTCAATTACGTCAGGCCGCGTAGCGGCCGCATTGTAATTGGAATTTTATGAATATGAAATTGGAATACGATTTAATATTGTCCCACCCTCCAGCCCTGTGCTCCTTCAAGAACGCCCTTGTCATTACTTTCCATTTACCTTTTAGGTAATCGCAACAACTACAATAACTACAATAACAAGCGGTAGAGAAATTTTATGTAGTTTGATGTGATCTGAAATAAAGATTTTGAGTTTAATTTGGTGCTTATTTTCTTTACTTTGTACCCCATCATAGTTTGTGAAATTATGTAGAATACGCCTGTATGTAACAGAAGATATATATATACCCTGTTTGGTTTCTAAAGGGTTGATTATTTTAAAAGGTGGTTTTATAGGTGGTTCCGTCCGGTTCTAATATTCTCTTCACTTTGGGGTTCCATTATGTGCGGGAATGGGCTCGATTAACCAATATTAAATCGTATTCCAATTTCATATTCATAAAATTCCAATTACAATGCGGCCGCTACGCGGCCTGACGTAATTGAGAAATTTTTAAGGCGCACTCTACGGGATCAGCTGCTACTTCTAAGGCTTGCTTAGCAGGACTCTAGATAGCTGATATCTTGAAAAGAGGGAATTTGTCCAATGGGTCAACATGGCAGAAATTTTATAACAAAAGTTTGCCTCAGAACAATTTTGAGGGTGCAGTCCTGAAAAGTACGCTTTAAACAGAGGTCTAGCACGGCTAAGGCTGCCATTATGTAGTAAAATTGGTTGGGAGAATTCAGTATTGAATCGCCGAGATTTTATGAAATACTAGCCGCCAAGGCGGCGTCGCTCGCCGCCCCTGTCCACCTGCTCTGTATCACTGTATCAATAAACGTCAAATTTCCTTATAAACGGCTCGTACAACCAGAAGCAGATTCGAAGTCACAACCTCTGGTAAAACCAATCTTTTATCAGTGTAACAATACACTCAAAACGTATAGAGAGAAAACTTCAACTTTTTATTAACTTTTGTTTTAAAAAAGTTACGCGCTCTAACATGGATGCTATCAAACGTAAGGGGGAAATGGTTTCTCTTCTTAAAAAGATCACACGGGAGGAGAGAAGAAAAGGCACGTGCTAAATGAATCAAGTGAATAAAAAAAACGTTCGATCTGACATAAAATAAAATAGATTAAAAGAAATCGATTAAAGACAACTATTATGACAAAAGCAAAAAAAAATATTTTGTTTTATGATATTTTTTTTTTACCTATAGGTTTTTAAACATTTTGATTACTCGAAAAAAAAGTTCACCCGTCTCAGACAGTCAGGCAAGGATACGTTAGGATACACTGGCAAACCGAGATGCTACCACGTTCTGCCACGGCTGCTTTTTGTCCAAAATGTTTTATCAGTTAGTTTCTTTGTATTTAGTTGATGTATTGTTTTCAAAGCCAAGTCAACGTGGAATATAAAACTAACAAAATAATAAAAACGAAACGTTATTCCAATTAGTTCATCAGCCAAAAAAAGTCACGTTCGATTGGGGTTGCAATGTATTTGCTTCGAACTCACGTCGCACACAAAAAAAGAAATAATTTCGCTCACAACTCAATCTACCATTTTGCGTGACTTACAAACAAACAAACAAACAAACAGACAGACAGACAGACAGAGAATCGGCTATTAATATATAGAAAATAGAAGAATTCCGAAAGGGCGCGAAGCGCCCGCAATCGGAATTAGGATTTTATGAATAAAATCGAGGCAAGATTTAATACTGCCCGCCCACCCCGAACCTATCTTGCATTAATTGCATATTATTCATCTGTTTAGGTGATTCGAGTTATCGCAGAAGGACCTGGTACAAGAATTAGTGTCTTGATGTATTACTAGCAGGTAAATCCTGACATGGCTCCGACCAAATTTAACATTATTATGATTACGTCGTAATATATTAGCCTAACAACCATATCGTACATTCAGTTATGTCCACAGAATAAATCATAGAAATGACGACTAGATCCACTTCATACCCAGGGATTCCTCTTTCTGCTTGCGTTCAAAGAAAATCAGAAAGATCGGTAATATGTATCTTATACATTTTTATCATACATTCATAGAGAAAAAAAACTACAACGATGAGGCCAGCACTTTATAGCGTATATTTATCGTTGGGAGAATATGATACAGTACTCGCGATAAGAAGTGGAACACTCCGGTGTTAAGTGGAACGTTCACAAAATAATGGAACCAAATTAATTCCGTGGAAATTTCTGCCAGTGAAAATTTCTGCCCTTACGGATTTTCTTGATTTTGATCATTGCCCACTGAGAACAAGTCTTACAAATACAAATCCCCCTTTTACTCAGTACGTAACTTTGTACTTGTACCATATGTTAATTAGCCACTGGGAAAATTAAAATAGTCTATTAAATAAAGAGTTATTTCTTTACACAACAAAACCAAGCTTGGTTTACATCTTTAGGAGGTTTGTTGTTAGACCATTTCTTCTTCACACAAGGAGAATGGTATCAGAGACCGCATTCATCGCAACAAATCCATTCAACAAAGTCCTCGTCTCCATCACTGCCGTAATCCACATTATTACCTAAGGTTAAAATTGCATTAGTGTCATTACTGTAAGGTCCTGAATGTGTGTTGTGGGAGAGGGGTGAGAAGACGATTGAACAAACAGGGGTTTTGTTATTTTGAAAACTCAAATTGTCCAACAACCACTAGGTTCTATGCAAGAAACATCCCAAACTCGCATGTCTTACACACTCTCACAGCAACTTTGAAACTTACAAATAATGCATTCAACAACATCTTCGCCATTACTCCTTCCTTCTGAGTCGTTACCTTCATCATCATTTTGGGAATCTTCTTGGATATCATCTATAGCTTCCTCATCCCGTTTTTCTATAAATTTCCATACACTGGAATCAGCAAAACCTTTCTTTGCTTGCCAGTCTGGCTTTCTAAATCTGACATTCGATTTTTCTTTCTTTCTTTTTTTTGTGGAATAAAATCTTCGTTGCTTTTCACTGCTTTTGTTAGAATTGAACTTTTTTATTTTTACGTGCAGTACTTCGGCTGACTTGTTTTTCTTCAGAGACATCAAAGTATTCTTTACTGCACTTATTTGCTTTGATGCATGTTTCAGAGCTGAAGCATCAAATTGTGTACACAAGGAAATTTCTTTCAACAGTTCTAGAACGTTATCTTCTGTTTTTTTCTTCAATGACTCAAATGCTTTTGTTACATCGTCACTAGCTTTGGTTGAAACCATATCCTTTAGAACATCCAACTCCTCGTTTAAAATCGATTGGTGTAGCTTCATCGTTCTCTAGATTTTCACTGCTTGCCATACTCACTTTGTTGACTTCTTTTCGCTGCATGTATTGGTGCAAAAGATGTATATGTTTGCATATATTTCCCCCAGTAGGTAGTCGGTGCATGTACAGGAATACTGATGAGAGCAAGTGTTACATTCTCTACAAACCATTTTACAACTGCTGGGTGTACATTGATGCTCCAGTCTGTTGACATGGTAACTCTGTTCCCCATCTTCTGACTTTGTAGAACCGTTTGCCACATTCCAAACACAGACAAGAAGTATTCCCTTTATTTACCGATGATCCATCGAAATCCTTGTGCTTTCTGTCAATATGGCGCTTTAAATTTGAGGTCTTTGTAAATTCCATGTTGCATACAGGACATAGTATGTTCGATGACTTCTTATTTTTATTTTTCTGTTGGTTTTCTTTTGGGTTTTTCTCTTTGGTCTTACGCAGTTCTTTGTTAGGTGGAATCATTGTTGGTTTTAGGATTTCTTTTGTTTCTACTCTAGGAATATCTGTTTCATCATCAGAATCTGAGGACAGGTCATCATTATTATTGGTGTCAAATGAAGAAGGGATGATATACTTTGTGTTAATATTTCCCTCAATAAACCAAACTGCTAACACATGTCGGAGATACTTTGAATATCTGGTGGGATCACTTAAATATAAGTTGGGAGCTTTTACATTGGATGACTGGAAAACATAATGGGCAAAGTCATTTTGTAAGCAAATGATACTGGCCATTAAGATAACTACTACGTCACAAGTATCACCATCTCTTTACAATGGATAACGGCTTTTGCATTCTTTGTTGCATTGATGAACACCATTCAATGTAGATGAAGAAGAGTTCCCCTATGTGTGTTACTTCGACTCCAAAAATAGATTGGATAAATTCGTTGCATTTATCACGCAATTCTCGCGGTGTCTTCCATCCTAAGGAATCAACATATGTCAGTTGGTGAAGCTCTTTGTCATAAAAAGCTACTGTAAAATGACATCCAGCTTTATAAGGTGTTAACAGATAAGTTTCATTATTAGCACTTCTTCCAATGTTCATTAAAAATATTAGCTGCTTTGGCGTAGATTGTACTCTTCGTTCACAGTAACGTTTGACGTTCAAAATAAAATTGATATACACACAATGTGTGTCAGTCTGTTGATCGTTTAATTGTTTTGTGCGCCACATCATGTGCTCATCAGAAAGATAGCGTTTACGAATAATGCGAGCCAATTCTTCAGGAAACACGTCAAATCTTGCCAACTTGCCAAGTAACCATGCGTATGAATAACAGATTTAAATGTGTTTATAGAGGCAATTGGTAACTTAACATGTATACTTTTTGGTAGGCAGATGCTTGAAGATAACCATTCTATCTCTTTTTGCACGACACTTTTAGTGTCCCTAGCCACATGTAGCTTTCCTGCAAGTAGGATCGCTTCTTTGTCATATCTTTCTGTGGTCGCAGATTGAAATTCGGTCACCTATCTTCCTTTAGATAGGCATCGTTTCCAACATTTACTAAACGTATTCTTTTACACATCTTGTCCCAGGTATAGAATTCTTGTATGTTTGTTTCCGAGTAAAATTCTTTAATTCACCATGCGAAAAGAACTAGTTTTCAGCTTGTGTATAACTATTCTAAAAATCGAAAAAGAAGTCTTAGGGTGTAGTGTCTGCAGGGTCTATAACGGTCTATACCGTAATCTAAACTAATGAAGCCTACCATTTTGGAGTTTTCTTGGCACAATTTTGTTTTCTCTTCTTTAATATACTTCATTGTAAAAAAGAACGGAGACTCTTTTAACTTAAAGAACTTAACGAAAAGATTTTTACGCTGCATACTCAGGTATCCTCTAATCTTTTCAGTGCTCTGATAATAATGACATTTTACATCGTCTTGTTAACTGAGATGTTTACCATTAGACTGATACTTTGTAACTAGCTCATCGTAAATATGCTTGTCGTTCTTTGTGAACGTACACTGCGTAAACGACTATAAAATACGGGTCACTTTTATTAACGTACTTTACCGTATTCGGAAAGAATACGTGCAAAAACGGTTAATTTATCTTCCCGTATTCAGTATTGTTCATAACACCATATATTCCCGTATAAGGACTACTTGAGACCGGGATGCCCGTACTCAGCGTGTTCTTGAAAACGTGAATACCGTTCACAGCCCGGATCAATTAATGAATACGGTGATAACTGGGACTACTATTCGAATATGTATATGATTCTTGTACCGTATTCCAAAATGCTAAATCGTATACGTGTAGGGATTTTGTTCCGTATTCGCAAAAAGTAAATGGTATACGCGCATGATTTTTACACCGTATTCGAAAACGCCAAATCACTTTCATCCCATATCAGTTTATTGTGCACGTCAAATACTGGGTCGTAAGCGGGTTAGGGACGTAGTACAGGTAACCCGTTAATAGCCCGTTTTATTCGGGTTAGGGACATAGTACAGGTAACCCGTTAATAGCCCGTTTTATTCGGGAACTGCAGGACTGCCTGGGATTTTAAAACGTGTATAAACGATTTGCAAATGCGAAATTGTTCATAGATCGCAATAATGTTAAGAAGCATGTATACGGGAATTATTTGAAGCATGAAAAATAACTGGATGGAGAATGCTTTTCAATTCATATACACACACGATATATATACACACTATATACATTTACACTATATACATTACAACCACTATAGTTCATCATCCTCTTCTTCCTCTGTTTCGGAAGACTGTTCGGAGAATTCTTCCACTTCAATGTGTTCTTCGTTTGCCATTGCAAACGCCTGGCAATATTCATTTGGTTCTCTTTCCGAAGGAGGGCCATATTTCCGAACGACACCAAGAGCATCATCAATTCTTTTCAATAATTTAGAATAACATGGTTTCCGCCAAGGCAGTGTTCAGAAAAATTTATTTCCTTCTTCATCGGACTCATGGTCACTCATTCCATATCGATTGAGTTGTGTCCAATATTCCAGGTCACTCCCCTCTTTCTCAACCTTGTCTCTTGCATGATATAGCTAAATATATACACAAAAAGAAATATACAAAAACTATTAATAAACATAAATGTAAATAACAGTGATTCATTAGGTTTTAAATATGCCTACCCGATCTCTTCTTGTTATTCGTCGTCGTATTTGGGCTTTGTCATCTTTGTTCCCTTTCTGAACGCTCGAATTATCCCGTTTTAGGTGTTCAAAATATCTATATATTGAACCTATAAAAATAGTCAACAACATTTTAGAAATAGAAATGCAAAAAGTGTTTCCATTCTAATATTTGAGGATGTGGTATAAGAAAACATACGCAATATTAATTTGGAATTGTATTTACAGCCGTCATCTTCTAATGCTTGCTGGATTTTTTTGGTCACAGCAGTGTTTTCAGTTGATCTATACCTACAACACATACCATTATGGTTAATACATATAATTATTATTTAGCTTATGTAATGGTTATAACATTATGGCTATATGTCAGATATATATATAATTTTTAAAACTTACAGTTTCTTAAAGTCCCACCCATCTTCTAGGTAAGGGCGATAAGCAGTATGAACAGCATTCTATGATAATAAAATTCAGCAGTTGCTTCATATAACTCTGTTTCAAAAATACTATCATTCATAAATGTTATGAATGAAAGAAAATTTAAACATACCGAAAGGTCAGTAGGTAGTTTGACTGCTTTCCCATTAAGTTTCTTTTTCTCCTTCTTCAATTCATTCAATTCCTGTTCCAAACTGGAAATCCCTTCAAGAAGTTTCAAATTATCATCTTGATTTTGTTTGGCTATTTTTTTTATCTGGGCATCAACCCTGTCTTGCAAGATGAAAACACAAAATTATTCAAGCAAACCTATAAACTTTGTTCTAATGTATGAGTACAGTAAAGTATACACTACATTGATTTACGTACCTTATTAGTTAGAATTTCGTCGGTGAAAAGAGACAAAATTTCAAAAACGTTTGGTCACTTTTAACCAGCGAAATTTTAAAACCAACAAAAATTTTCCCCGACAAAACTTTAACCGATAAGGTATTTATTTACCTTTGAAAATCAATTGATGTTTTCATCAGCTGCTCTGCAGACAAGGTTGATGTGGATGATCTAAGATAATTAAAAAACAAATGTGTAATAAAAGTATAAGATGTAGCCAGAAAATAAATTGTCCAAACATCATACCGATCAGAAAGACTATTGCAAGAATCAAGTGAAGTGTCTGGAGCTTGCAGTGAGTTCTTGAAACTAAAAAACAAGTCATATTTACTGTGAATTGATATGAACAAACAAACAAAAAACAAAAAACATTACTATGATCTGTGTAAGGTACAGACCTCCCAGAGCAAAATCAAGTAATTTTTTTTATGAATTTAGGACAATTTTAGATAGTATTTTTGGACATTTTAAAAAATTTTAAAAAAATTTAGGACAAACTAAAACGTTAGGACAACTTTAGGACAATTCCCAAATTATGGACCTGTTACAGTAAACATATCTTTATTTAAGCATATCATTAAATTAAACCATCAAAAGAAAATCAAGATTGGATATATATAATAACGAAGAACAACATAAAGTTTCCCTTAGCTTCGACTTTTAATCAGTGTAAGTAAGCATAAACAACTATCAAACCTTGTATACCTTAAGTCGTGCAGAAAAACCTAAAAGTTAGGGTAAAAACAACAAGAAAACAAATGATTGTCTGTTATCTACATTTTGAGTAATATGAAGTTAAAATTTATAATTTTAGGACATTTTAGGATTTTAGGACACTCTGGGAGGTCTGAAGGTATATATATATCATTATATATCATTTATGAAATAAGACATGTTAATGAAATGCAAAAGATAACTTCCAAATTTTCATACACTTCAATTCAAAAAATGGTCAAACATAATGACAAACCTTTGATCTTTTTTACTTAAATCTATGTATTTTCACTGAAATTTCATAAAAAAAGTAACAGAAAACTACATTCTTTTCAGAGCAAACTTTTTTTGCAGGGACTCAGTATACTTACATACGCCTATTTGTATTACCGTGACCAAAATGGAAATAGTCTGTTTTAGCAACTAAAAAAGTAATAGAAAACTACATTCTTGCTTAGAAAAGTCAATGTTTTCAGAGCAAACTTTTTTTGCAGGGTCTCAGTATACTAACATGCCTATTTGTATTACTGTGACGAACATGGAAATAAAGCATGTCAGTTTTAGCAACTATTCCAGCCATTACAACATCAGTGCTCTATGATATACAATTTCATCATGTATATATTTGTTAAAAGATTTTTATTATGAAGTGTTGAGACCAAACCTGTTACTAATGTTGCTTCTATTAACTGGCAGCAAAGTTCGTGCTTTCTTTAATTTTGGAGTTGAAGAAGTAACTGGTAATGAAAGTCTTTTATTACTACTACTGTTCGCCATTTCTCAAATATAGCTGAATTACTGATTGCTCTTTGCTTTGATCCAAAGCATAAAAGCTTCTTCTTTGAAGGGCTTCTGATTTTTGAAGTTTTGGCGGCAACCAATCAAAAAGGAGATCAGTCCTGCTAGGTATTTGTCCAAACTATTTTTGTAAATGAATCTTATGCCGTACGAGTGTTCTGCAAAGTATCAATGCGACATTTATTTGCGCTGAACGTAATGGCACAGACAGCTGCTAAAGTATTATGTGTGTTACAATGGTGTGTTGTGCCTTCTATCTTTTTTATGTTTTTTTAAATGTATGTAATACGTTTTTACCTATCTACTTTTTATTCCCACTTTTCTTTGCACCATAACTTAAATGTATTTAATTTAGATTCCCCTTAACATATTTACAGTTAATAAATGTAAACAGCTCTGCATTACATCATTACATTACATACACAAAACCAAGCAAACTTTGCAATTTATTTTATTTTTTACAAGAATATAGCCTTAAGTTATGAATTGGAAAACTTTGAGCATCATAAAAGAACAAATATGCCTGACATGAGTTATTGTTTATTGAAAATGACTGTATATTGTCTAATTGAAAATATTGTTTAATATTTTAGATTTGATATTAGATAAACATATTTATTTCGTGAATAATATGTCTCGGCGTCAAATGTGTGAGTTTTGTAAAAACCAAGTGTCAAAGAGTGCTTTCTACCAGTATCATTGTAATGGAAATTGTGCAAAGAAATTAAATAAAAGAAGAAAGGTCTTGGCTAAAGTTGGTGTGGATTCTGTTGGTGGCGCTAACGATAGTGTCTTGGAATATGTCAAAGTCAAAGAAAAATGTTACTTTCAAGAGAGAGGTGATCCTGCTAATCTAGCAGGTGAGGTTCACGAAACAAGTTCCCTATGGTTTAAATAACAAAAATACAGTATATTTTAAGCTTTCGTTTATGTTACTGTCAATCGTACGAACACAAAGTTTGCAGCAAGTCAATATTACCCTTTAGGCACATGTTGTACAGAGATGACGCAGTCCTCGGAATTCAGGTCCGCACTAAGCATTTGTCGATGAAAATGCGGACAAACTACTTTGTACTTCCAATCTACCCACTTCGACATTTCGACTTTATAATAACAGTTTAAGAAACGTTTATAAAATGAAATGTATCTGGAAAGAAAAGATGTTTAAGAAAAAGATTATGAAATCAATTACATCCATGCACCAAATGAATGGATCCATGGAATTTACACAGACCTTTCAAGATAAATCCAAATAGATTTAGGCTTGAATTCTGTGTCACAGAAGTTTCAATGCTTTACCTTGTCACTCCTCGCCATTGAAAATTCATCACTTCTTTCAAAATTTTCTTTTATAGATGAGAATATTGAACTTCCTGACTACAATTCGAATTACGGTGATGCTAGTGATAGTAGTACTGATGGAGATGAAATAAGGAGTGATTGCGAAAGAAATTTTGATGAACCGGTAAGTGTTTTTTAATAACAAGCAAGTAACTATTTTTAGTAATCCTGTATGGTTATTGAATTATCCTTAAATTCGAAAATTAGTAGGTGATATAAAGTTTGAGTTTCTTCAGAGAGTATAATGTAAGATGAACCATTGTCTAAGATCTTAAGATATTATATTTATTATCAATTGTAGAATGAATTTGATCAAGACTATGAAATATGGAATGATTTGGAAAGTAATCCTATGGAAGATTTCATTGCAACTGAAAATGGGGAAAATACTGGAAACCAGAATCATGTCTTATTAGTGATCCTCAAAGCAATATTTCTGTGGGAAATATACTTTGGCTTATCTGATGCATCAGTTGAACATTTTCTTGGAATATTCCAAATTATTTTACAAACAATTTAGTGAGGGCAAATTGTGCAAAAATGTAGTAAAATTGTGCTTTTAAGGATAGAAGCATGAAATTTGGTACAGTGAGTGTTCTTCATAATTGGAATATTTTCAGCCTGGGAGCCATTCGTGATTTTCATCACATGTGTATTTTACAGACCAGAATGAAGCTCCATAGCAAAAAAATTTTTGGGCCAAAAACATACTTTATTATATATGATTAGAAAGCTTTTTTAAAATGCAACAAAAATTACTAAAGAACGTCTAGTTGAAAACGAACTTGTAAGGAGTTATGAGCCATTTAATGTTTTAAAATTCAGGGGGTCACGGCTAATAAAAAAATTCATTGACCTTTTATTTTTGTTTTATAAAATACATAAATTGTTGTAAAATGTGAAAATAAGTGTAGCCCAAGACACTCTTTAAAAATTTTATCGCTGGTTGTGTTTTTGCACCAGCATGCGTTAATGTTTTTCCTTGAAATGTAAAATATTTCACCCCCTGATTTATCCTGTATATTTAGAAGAAAACATTGCATAGGTTATTAAATGAGCTATTTCGTCAGACTTGAAATAGATTCGATTTATTATCTTTGTGTATAATCTGAGAGTATTGAATTTTAATCATGATTAGTTAGCAAGATAATGATTAGTTAGTTGTCTGATAACGTTGCTGTTGATTGTATAGTGTTAGATGGAGCTGCAATTGTCAACATGTTGAAACCGAATGGTGCTGTAACATTAAGGAGTACGCGGATAACACTTTCAAGCCGTATATTGAACAACAGCTGATCAACTCATCACGCATCGATGTTGTTTGGGACGTGTACCTAAAGAATTCTCTGAAATCAGCTGCCAGATGCAAAAGAGGTTATTCTATAATTTCTGTATACAAAGTGTGCTTAGTTACTCAAATTCTTAAAAATTTGTCTTATTCTATTCAGGTCAAGGAGTGAGAAGAAGAGTACTTGCAAATTCAAGGATACCAGGAAATTGGTTCTCATTTCTTCGCCTTGATGATAACAAGAAGGAGTTATTCATTTTCCTTGCTAAAGAAATACTGGCGATTCCAACAAACAAAATTATTGTGACTACTGTCGAATCTTTAGCAATGACCAACGCGTACTATGATTTGTCCCTGATATCTCCTTCAAACCATGAAGAAGCTGACACACGCATGCTTCTTCATGCGAAGGATGCTGGCTGTTCAGGGATGAATAAAGTGTCAATCCGAACCATTGATACAGATGTGGTCATTATTGCAATGGGTATGTTCCCTCACCTATCCTTAAATGAGCTTTGGATAGCATTTGGAACTGGTAAAAATTTTCGATACATACCAATTCATTCCCTGGTACACACACTTGGCACATCAAAAAGTTCTTGTATGTCCCTTTTCCATGCATTCAGTGGGTGCAATCAAGTCTCGTTTTTTGGTGGCAGAGGAAAGAAGGTAGCCTGGAAGACTTGGAACCTTCTGGAAGATTTAACAGGTGCTTTTGCCATGATTGTGAATTCACCTTCCATCGATACTTTATCAAGCTGTTTTTCAACCATTGAGCGGTTTGTTGTGTTACTATACGACCGTACAAACACCACATCTTCTGTAAATGAATTAAGGAAAGTGCTTTTTGCAAGGAAGGGTAGATCGTTAGAAGGAATACCACCATCCGCTGACGCGCTACGTCAACACGTTAAGCGAGCAATATATCAGGGTGTGCACTGCTGGGGCCAATCGCTGAATAAAACACAACATCTTCCCGATCCAAACGAGTGGGGATGGAAGCTGATTGAAAATGGTTACAGTATCGTGTGGACTACCATACCAGAAGCCTCCAGTATTTGCAAGGAGTTGATTCGATGTGGTTGCAACAAAGAGAAAGGATGCAGAGGTCGATGCAAATGTCGAAATGCGTCATTGAATTGCACTGAGCTTTGTAAATGTGGGGGTGATTGCGAGTCATTAAATGACTGAACTGTTTTCATCTACCATAGATTAATATTTAAATATCTTTATTATTAAGCAGCACATGCAAATATTAGAGTAAAAATATATCTTTTGTACTGTTGAAAATTAAGTGAAAACGTAGATTTCCAGGGGGTAAAATAATGATTTGTGTGATTCTAGTTTTTCTTTCTGGAGAGTTTTCCTTTTGTTTTTTCCGGTTTCTATCTATTTTGCAACTTAAATTCATTTAATAAGAGCTAATTTTCGTTTTTTTTGAAAGAAAAGACCAAAAAATTAATGAAACTGATGCAAAAGTATATATTTTGTGCAAAAAATTTTTTGTTGCTATGGAAACGTATTCTGGTCTGTAAATTACTCAGAACGAAAATTTTGAAAGTGGCTCCCAGTCTCAAAACTTTCAGATTTTGATAAATATTATGTTCACCAAATTTCATGCTTCTATCTTCAAAAGCACAATTTTTGCACGATTTTCCCTCACTAATTTATGTATACTTGAAAGCTGAGATGATTTTACCTTTATTGGAGTCTTTTCCAAAAAGTCTTTATGCTGCGAGAAAGCTGTTAAGTGTTGAGCGTGATAATTTTCAAAAGTATGCTGTTTGTCCAAAGTGTGCAAAGCTATATACATACGATAATGCAGTGATTAAAGAAAATGGTATGTATGAAAATGCTTATTATTAAGACTTCTGTTCTTGTGATTCATAGAATACACTGTTTTGATTCTTTTCATAATGTTTTATTTCAGGTCAGTTAAAATCTAAGCGATGCAGTAATGTTCTGTTTCCAAAGCATCCTCAAAAACATCGTAGGTCTATTTGCAATGAAATCTTGATGATGGTAAACGAATCTTTATGTATCCTAGAAAAGTGTATTGTTACCGATCTATTCAAAGTGCTTTAGAAGTTTTACTTGCGCGTCCTGGTTTCAAGGAAATGCTACATAGTGGTGCAGCAGAATCAAACTCTGACCTCATGTTCGATGTTTGTGATGGGAAAATGTACAAATCTTTTAAGGATAATGACAGCAATCTATTTTTTACTGATAAACGCAATATTGGCGTAATGATCAACTTTGATTTTTTCAATCCCTTTAAAAATACTGAATACTCACTGGGAGTTATATATTTTGTCATCACTAATTTGCCACGTGACCAAAGATTCAAATGGGAAAATATTCCTGTTGTTGGATTGATTCCTGGGCCGTCTGAACCAAAGCTGACAATCAACACTTTTTTACAGCCAATTGTTGATGAGTTGTTAGAATTTTGGCAAGGGAAAATACTATGTGAACTAGGCAATGTTATGTGTGTATATAAAGTTGCTCTCATTTGTTTATCAAGTGATATTCCGGCTACTAGAAAGTGTGGTGGATTCTTAGCCCATAATGCACGTAAAGGTATTTTCTATTATCTAGTATTGTTATTTTTGTGGTTTCTCAAATATGATAGATTAAAATTGTCTGCTTTCTAATGATTTAGGATGCAGTAAGTGTCACAAAGAATTCAACAGAGATAATTTGAATAGACCTGATTACTATGATCCAGTTTTGATACATGTTATTGATCCAATGCACAATTTACGACTTGGAATAGCCAAACATGCATTTAACACATGGATAAAATCAGGTCAGTTGAATGAGGAAAAACTATTGCAAATTGATGAACGGCAGAAGAATATTAAAGTACCATCAGACATAGCAATATATTCTGTGTATTGTCTCAGAAATGTTTTGAGCAAGAGGCATCTTAATCTATGGTGTGTTGTTGTTAATGCTTGCACTCTATTGTGCAGGCAGGCGATAACAGAAGATGACGCTGTATCAGCCCATCGACTGTTAAGATTATATGCTGAGCAGTTTATGTCTTTGTATGGTGAGAGATGTTGTGTACCAAATATGCATTTGATGCTGCATTTAAAGGATTGCATTTTAGATTATGGTTCAATTTATTCATTTTGGTGTTTTTCTTTCGAACGATTTAATGGCATTCTGGGATGCTATAATACTAACAATCATTCAATAACTGTACAAATAATGCGACAATTTGTTTCCTCTCATCAGCTTCTGCAAGACACAGATTGTCTTGTGAGCTGTAACCAGAAGTCACAATCTTCACTTGAATTCAATCTAATGTCCAAATTAATCAATCTAAGAAGGTGTATTAATTTTGCAGATGAGGAATTTGTTCTACCGACAGAAAAACCACTCTCAATCGCCCGTCAAGTTGGATTATCAAATGCAGATCAGTTTAACTTAAAAGCACAGTTCCAGTTGTTGTATCCGTATAAGAAACTCAAAAGGGTTTCTCTGTTAGTGAAGAAAGTCTCTCGAGTAGCTATCGGCAATGAAGTGTATTCAACCAAGGTGGTAATTCTAGTTACTGTAATGGCATGGCAAGATGGCCTGGTAATCCAAATGAGATCTGGTTAAGACCCATGATAATAAATTCTTTGTTTTTAACGCAACTGGTTTTTGAGAGAGATGGTCAAGAGGAAATGGTTCAACATTGGGTAGCTGAATGTTCTTGGCTGAAGCCACATGACCATGCAAATTTTTTTGGCTTTAATTGCCCTACCAAGCTATGGAGTACTGAATTTGAACCATATTCGAAGAATTCTTTTATTCCTTTAAAGTTTATTTATTCCAGATGTGTATATGTGAAAGAATTGGTTGATTTTACGAAACCTAATACTAACATTAGACTTTCTGACTTAGTATATATAGTTATACCTTTACCAACTAGGTCGATATTGTCATGATGATTTATAAGTGCAATTTGTTAGATCACACATGTTTTGTATCCATTATAGTTTCTTAAGGAAATAAGTAGCTCAGGAATTTCAGCTTAATCTGAATTTATAATAACTGAGGTGATTAATGATTCTTCATGTGTGTCAGCTATGTACTTATAAATATGTATGTTATAGAACTGTATATCACAGTTGATCACTTGTAAATATGAAGTTGTGTTTGTATAAACTGTTGTGTGAAACAATTTTGCAATTTATTGAAAGATCTGTGTTGTCAAGGACTTTGTTTGCTGTTTGCTGCTACTTGACTAACCGTTCTACTTCATGTCTTATCCAACAACCACTATGTATAATGAAGCTGACAGTTAAACACATTTAAAAGATGACGTAACCTTTTAAGATGACTGTAACAATTACATTAGGGCACCTTGGTAGGGAATGACTTGATGTGTGTGGCAGACCTTTTCAATACTTATATGTTGCTTTTGAAAATTGATTTTGAGCTTTATTATGCAAAATCAGTGTTTCAGAACATATGTCGATGATATTATTGATCACGTTATTGAATTCTATTTTTCAGATATCAAAAAAAATGTTTTACTGCTTTCCTTGCAATAAGATGATAAACGAAGAAGAACGTCATCTCAAAATTCATCGAAACTCAGGGAAAACTGTATGCCAAAACTGTACAAAGACTTTTCGTGGTGCTTATGAATTAAACAGACACATCGAAATTGAACATCAAGGATTGCGCATTGTTTGTGAGGAAGAAGGGTGTGAAAAGTCTTTCAGAAGTAAAACGGTTATAACTTGTATTTGTGGAAAATACATAGCAAAGAATCTCAGGCCCTAATACAGGCCCAAAAAAAATTTTAAAAATCGAAAAAAAATTATGTAATATTCAGAATCTAGACTTATTTCCTTCATACAACTTGTGGGGAATAAAAATAGAATGAGCTATGTTTTTAATTGGGAAGTCACTGCAATGCTGGAAATCTTTCTGGAGATCATTCCATTGAGTGCACGTGCAAAACATTGGTGCGAGAAAAAAAAACAGTAAAGTATAAATAAACAGTTCAGTCCTTATTGCGAACTCATTATTATGGGACGAAAGAGGACAAGTGGCGTTAGCCACAATAAGAATTCAAAAACTTATAAAACCACTGAAAGGCAAACTGCTTCAAGTTCCCAACAGAATCCATCGACATCTTTGGCATCGACGGATATTGCAAATTTTTCAGAACAAGTAGTGAACAGCGATCTGAATCTCAAGCGGACAAGGTAAAAATTCTTTTGTTTGGTTTATTTTATGCATATAACTGCTGTTCGAAAATCTAAGAGCGTTTGTGACGACTATTCAATCGTTTAAATTTTTTGACTTTTATGTCTTGTCGTGTTCCTTGTTTTGCATTCGGAAAAAACTACAAACTGTTCTTTACATTCCAATGTTTCATTATAAGAGTCAGGCTTTTCAATGAGACGCGAGCGCTTAAAAGAGCGGTCGTGAAATTGCTATGGTGTGATCGAAAAATGTTGTTTTTTTTGTTATTTTCATTTTTCAACAGTCTGATATTCTTTCATTAAAAACATTTCTCCGATTTGCAGTTTCGATACGATAGCTTCGTTTTAAAATATTTTATGTTTTTTCTTAATCGAAAGTCTTATTATGCCACCTGTTCTTGATCACTTATGTCGAGACAGGAAATAATCTGTTTAAATGAAATGAATGAATCAATTTCATTGCGTGAATATTCTTTTTTACGAGAGTTTTCCTTAACTCGCACTGAAAATTAACGCGCAATGCCATTCTCCTTAATTAGGCCTCCGATTCCTTTATTGCTGAAACAACAGTAGATGAACCTGGGAGAGACGTTTTCCTTGGGCTTACGAAAGTAATTTAAAAGGGGGGTGGATCTGTAAAGTTTGCGAGGAATATTCAAAGACGGGAGATGAATATTGGAAGACAAAAGCTAGAGTACATGACGAGCATCCCAGTGAAATGTTCAACAGCCATTTAACTAGTGATAAAATATTGCGCGTAATTTTACGGCGTAAGAATAATCTAAAAACTCACGCTTTACGCTTCTTTCTTATTCATAGAGTAAAATTACGCGTAATGATAATTCTAAAATTACGCGTTAAGTTAAAAGATACTTAATAACCAAATCTTTCTCTTAGTAAGTTTTATTACGCCGTAATAGTTTTTTTCCTTTCATTGAACGATAAAAGGAAGCTTTCATTAATTATTCATAATGTTTTATCTACAGTTTGAAAAGGAAGAAAAAAGTTTTTACAAACGTTAATGGATTAAGTTAACGATGGTGATATGAACTAAAGAAAAGTGCCCTGTAATATGTTCTTGAAAATGTAGTTAGAAATGGTTGAAACTAGGCCTCCTAGAGAGCATTTAAGGGTAAAGATACAAAAAATTGACCCCATCGGTGGGCTTACAGCTCCCCCCAAACCCCCAGCTGTTTGCTCCTTCGCTTCGCTCAGTCGAACCGACCAACGCCCAAAAAAATTCCTGTATTAGACACTGAATCTATACCACTCAAAACTTGTGGTTTTTGTGAAGAAAGGTTTATCTGCTAAGTCATCGCTTGAAACACACAAATGTAAATGTCGTGATGAGAACCGACTGCAATGCCCATATTGCAACAGTTATTTTGTATATACTTCTGTTTTTCGAAAACATTCTCGAAACTGCAAAGCAAAACCTGGAACTGGCATGATATGGCTTTGCGACAAATGCGGGAAGCGTTATGCTAGAAACTCGTACTTGAAGGAACATCAAAAAAGTTGCTTGGAGAAAAAAGGGTATTGCTGCCAAATATGCGGAAGCAAATTTAATCATCGTTCTGGTTTGCAATATCATTTAAAGAAAAAATGTAAACAATGTTTGGAGTAACAATATCTAAGTGTATTTAACTGTGTTTTTTTTCGCTATCCTGATATCGCACTTCTTCATGAGATTATTCATAAGAGGATATTTATAAGCAATAACGTTTTCCCCTCAACAGAATTATTTTCGCTTTCCGTTATTCGCAAGTGATTACAAATACAAAAACGTGATTTAAGGTGATTAAGATCAGTGGTAATGTAAAGTAAAGCAATTTCTCTCCTTATTCTAATTATAAGGGTTTACTATGTAATACTTAAGTACTTCGTTTTGATATAACAAGTAATGTTGTATGTAAAATTTCAATATCAACACAAAGCATTTATCGTTTGGACTCGCGTAAGTAACAGTGTCCCTTGAAACACATCAGAAATCTTTTACGCACGTCATTAATATTTTACGTTTGGACACGGGTAAATAACAGTGCCCCGGATATAAAAAACACATCAGAAATCTTTTACGCACATCATTAATATTTTACGTTTTTGTGTCCGGTGTGAATACGAGGAATCAAAATATTTACGCTAACGGTATTCACCCGTTCACGAGTGCGAACCATCACGTATTCAACCGTACTTGTGAATAACACTATCTGAACGTGGTGTATTCAAATACGTTTCACACGGTTTACCGTATTCACACACAATCCCGTATTCGACCGTAAACACTTTTTGTGTACGTTTCCGTATTTTACCGTATTATGTGCCTTTTTACGCAGTGGTACAAAATGCAATGTGATCGATCTAAAACATAGAAAACATATGCTCACTTTCACGCTCAAGTTGGGCACAATAGACCGTGTTTTGCCACTTTTGATAATTAAATTTATACGTAGCTATAGCTGCAGCGCACATAGGCACATATCATTCTTGCGGAAAGTTAACAACAAACCTTCTGAGAATTGTTTTCAAGCCATTTCAAAGTTCTTTTTATTGCAATATCAGCTGCATCTTCGTTTGGAAAACCTAAATTAACCAAATGGATCGTGAAAAATTTGTCTTCTACAAAATTTTTCGCAGTAGATAATTTACTTCAGTCAGAGGCAGAGTCACACTCTCAGTATTATTTTAATTTATAAGATGAGAGAGAGAGAGTATTTAAGCTGCAATTTCAGCTTACCGTATATTGCAGAAGCAATACAGCAAAATGCCTGCAGGAAAAAATGCTATTCAAATAAACCACCGATAACTAAAATCATTTAGGCAATATTTTCAAACAAAAATTAAACCAAAATTGACATGCAAAAATATCCTTAACGTCAGCAAAAAAACTAATAAAATATTCTTACAAGGGTTTTTATGTTGTACTTTAAAGCTAACTTAAAGCAATTCTCATAGCAGTTTTGTAGCTTGATAGGGTATTAATATGTGGGTCCAACAGTGTGAATAATATCTGCAAGAAACGATAGAGCATACATGTAGCTGGAATTCGTAACTGTCAAGTATAAATCACAGGTAAAATCATAGTCTTAAGAAAAGTGACTATGGTAAAATATGTGAAAATAACACAATTAGTCTTCTTCCCTAGTATAATAAAATAAAATACCTTATTGGGGAAATAAAAGTCGGGAAAAAGTGACCAATATTTTTATTAATGTATATATGACATACTTCATCACACTACTAAAGCTACATAAACTCACATTTTGCTTGACGAATTTCGTGGCCTAAAGAATATTTACAGAATGGAATACAGGCACATAAAATTTACTTCCTTCGTATTTACTATATAAAAATTAATAAAAAAAACTCCATACTGGTTGTTATTTTTGCTTCTCCAATTTTACACCCTTTCAATAGCTTGCATTCTGCCAATAGACCTGGACCTGCAGCTTTGTGAATTGCACCATCCACTATCAGAAAAAAAATTATTGCAACAACGCCATAAATGCTTTCTTATTACAAGGTGTTTCTTCTTTGAAAATACAAATTTGTATTTATACTTTTATTATTTTGCTTCTAACGCAAACAAGTTACAAAGTACAAACTAAAAGAAACTTTCCTGCTTCGAACAACGCTTCTTTTAGGAAGTTTTGAAATATCCTGTCCTCCAACCTTTGCACATGACAACAATCATATTTTATTAAAACACAACGAACGAGAGCTGGTAAATAATACTTTTCGAATGTTTTTTATGTTAATTCAAAATCAATGTTTCTAATCATAGAACTATTTGACCCTTCGACGAAGCACTAATTGCAATTCCAATATAGTTTTTCAGTACAGTAAAATTTATGTATCATAGAGCCATTTCCCACGAACTGTGATGATTACAAATGCTTACCGCCGCCACCGCCAAGAAGTTTCTCGTTAGCTGAAAAACATCCTGACCTAGTCAATTATCAGAAAAGTAAACTCATGCATAATTAATGAAGTAAAATGATTTCACATAACGATAGAAAAAAGTGAAAAACACACAACACATATTTCTAATTTTAATAATTTTATAGTTTTGCCAAAACACAAACACTAAACTTATCAATATGATACTTCAACAGCAATATTAGTTAATAACATTTGCAAGATTTCAGAGCTACATTCATTCCTCTTACATTTATATAAATGTGATTCTTATATACAAGTATTCATCTGCATAGGTAGGAACATTGCTCTCATACTCTTATAGTATAATAGAATTTACCTGCATTCACGATCGCACCAAACCCATTAAGTTTGGTAATATCGCCTTGTATTATAGATATCTTTTGAAAAATATTTGGATCGCACATGTTGCCGTTTCTCTTATGCATATTTCGCGCGTGTTTAATATCTTATGCAATATTCACATATTTCGCGCGTGTAGAATAATTAACTACGTAAGCTAATTATGCTGAAAAATATAAAATTTATGCCGGAGCCATGTCAGGATTTACCAGCTAGTGATGTATTATTATAGTGATGTGCTACATATGTATTATATTTGATGAAGAATAAAGATTCTTTAGGACATCTTTCATGAATACTTACGCCCATATCATCTTTGTAAAGTTTGTTGACGTCGGAGCCAATCTCTGTTTGCAAAATCGGTTGGGAGAATTCAGTATTAAATCTTGCCTCGATTTTATTCATAAAATCCTAATTCCCATTGCGGGCGCTTCGCGCCCTTTCGGAATTCTTCTATTTCATTTCATAAAATCTCCGCCCGAACTAATACTGGTGTATCCGCCCTGTCTCGCTTGGGCTATAGGCTATAGCTTTAACCATCAACGACCTCTTTCGGTCTCTTTCTCGCATGGTGTTAAGACGTATTATGGATCTTATATCTTCTAATATCAAAGAAATCACAAAAAATTGTGATGTATCAACATATATAATGTTTGCGGAGTGGGTGCGTGTAATCACCCGTTCGCCAGCGAAAATATGGAATGCGTGAAAGCCGGATTTTCATTCGACAAAGACAAACCGAGCGAGTTAAATTCGTAACTGTGTGCGTGAATGCGTCGTATCCATTATCAAACCAAAATAATGTTACTTTTGTTGGCAAAATAATTAATGCAATGTAAGCCTATCAATACAATGTACTTTTGAGTTATATTGCTATTAATAATACTCCCGTATATTATTTCAAATGTCGAAATTTTACCAAACCGTACTCCCGCCTCGTTTTGGATGTGGTAATTTGATGAAAATTACACAATTAGCCCATAGCAACTTTCATGTATGAAGAACTTATTATCAAGTATATAACTAGCATATCAAAATATAAATAGTCAAAATGTGGTTGGGTTTAATAGTCTGATAGTGCTTTTTTTTAAGAATTTGATAATGTGAACGTGAGATGGAGATGGAAAAGAGAAGGAATAACAAAATAAAATAAAATACTTTATGAATCAATAATATTCAGTTCTTTCATACATAAGTACAGATTCAAAAAATTTTGACACTCACAGTTGTAAAAGTATCCTGCGTAATTAAATAAATCAGGAAGAACAACAAAATGTTAAAATTATTTTTAACGAAGCTTTTCGTAAGTAAAACTCATACATCGTCAGGTAATCCTGCGTAAATAGTAGATATACACACTCAAATATTATCAAATAAAGAAGACCAGGAAGTTGAAACCAACAAGAAATACAACAGGCATATTCCAAACTTTTTCCAAAAATGTTTACATTAACCCAGAGATGACAATCAACATTCAGTTAATTGAAACTTTAAAAGTCAAAGAAAATTCAATTTAAAACATGCTTTAATGTGTCGTTCCTTTCAAATGAATTGTCACTGAAGATATCTTTGAATGAATGCTTCCGGAGTATTATTTTTTAACACATGGCTGTTAATGCTCAACACTTCACCTTGACATTAGTTACTCCTATCTTTGGTTCAGCCCTTCCATTTCAAGTGTAGGAGATGTCCAACAATTATACATTTCCTCTTCATTCATACATTGATAATGTGATATATATACACCTGAAATAGTAAAACAACATATTAATTAATAAGAACATAAAATTTCTCATTCACAAAATGATAGTAATAAGTTATTAATGTGATTTTTCCTAAGTAAAATCATTTTATGTAATGTTATATTATTAGAATGAACCCAAGTAGTAACACAAAGGCGTACAGTTATAGAAAAACCAATTTATTGATTTACTTTTCAGTTATCTAATTCATTTAAAGAATTTTGAAAATTACATTATCATTAGACAAAAACATGTTATAAAGTTTCACCTGCCCAAATGTTATAAATTCTAACACTACAATGTAGTTGCTGTATATTGAATAGCAAATCAGACAATAATTTTTTGCCATTATGGGTAGGTAATGTTGCTTACATTTTTTTATTGTAAATCAGTTCAATTTGATAATAATAACTGTACAACAGTGTATTATAACCTGAAGATGTAAGAGATACTTACGAAAAGTTTCGTAAAATAAATTAATAATTGAATGTTCATGTTTTTATTATTAAAAAACTTATGGTTAATAAAATACCTAATAGATTGATTATTTACCCAAAGTGACACAGATTTTACCCTTTCAAATTCCATTATGATGTATGCAGTTTTGATTTTTGCTGAGTGGATTTCATTAGAAATAATCAAGGTCAATTTTTTTCTGTATATATATTATCCTACTACCCCAAACAGAGGGTAAAGCCTAATGCGCTACATTTCCAACTAGCCTTAAGAATTCAAAATCTCTAAGAACCAATTACCAAAATTTTGTGGTGTAAAAGTGGTCTCATTGCATGCAGCAAATGATGTTGTGTGACTAGTTCGGTCTGTTGTGTGGAAATAAACTCTTTCTTGTGCCAGTGGTTCAAAAAACACAAAAGGCTAAATAAAAATAGCTGAAACGTAGAAGCAAAAGGAATGGATAAGAAATACGTTTGGATCGTATGGATATTCCTACTAGCACACAGCACAGCTGTTAAGCACATTGATGCTCAGTCAACAAATAATTTTAGTGTACTTTAAAAAAGTATAGAAACCTTACTTCTAGAATATAAGAGATTGTCAAAAAGGTCAACAAACAATCTATTCCCATCCTCAACTTACATTGTGAAGGTATTGGTTTCCCAGAAACAAACCTCAAAGCAAAGCCTTCCCGGGGAAAGGGGAAAAATGTCTACTTAACTCTAACTAAGAATGACAACTTTGCATTTTGGTAAGCAGTCCATGTACCGTAGAAACGGGAAAATTTGCCTAAAAGCCATATTTTGAAAATTTTTTTGCTCGCGCATTCAAGGTGTTATCGAGTGAATTCTACTTGGGAAATCTGATGTAAGTGAGCCAAATTGCACTTTTTGTATGACCCTGTAGGAGGTTTCATCGAGTTACGGCAGCCGAAATGCATCTCTCTGTTAGTATTTTGATGACAATATTTGATCTTGCCAAATGAGCTCCGTTCCGCTAAAAAGCTACACTCCGCAAAAAGTAGTTTGAGGTGCGTTACCATTCTATGTACAGTCATTAAATGAGACTTAAAACATTTTACATATAGAATGGAAAAACAATGTGAAGTAATTCCAGATGGGGAAGACCCAGGAAATTCTTCACCTCCAGGCTCGGATAAGGACCAAAATCAGGATACACCGAGCAAACGAAAAGCCACTGAAGTTTCCAGTACACCACCAAAGAAACGAAAGGTGGAAAGATTTGATCTCACAAAGCATGAGCTTGAACAATCATGGAAGCTACCAGATGAGTTAGCATCTTTAGCACTGAACCAATTAAACCGTTACATTCCCAGATAAACAGCTTAAAGATAATATCATAGAACTGTATTCAGTACCTTCTAATGTTGAGACAAAGAAGGAAATAGACATGTACATGAAATCAATTTTCACAGATAAAGGGCAAAAACAATGTATATCCCTTGACAAAGCCTTTCAAAATATCCAAGAAAAAATTGGTCAAGTGTTAGGACCTCTATCTCATATTTGGGACTACGTGGAGAACCAACGATTCGACACTCAGACAGCATATGATAATGCAGAGAATGATGGTGACAAGGCTGAGTTAGAAAGTAACTTGCTACAGCCAACACATTTTGTGAACTTCTTGAAAAATCTGTCACAATGATCGGACAGGCATTTAACTCAGCATCGTATTATCGGAGACGTAGTATTCTGAACACAGTCATTGGAGACAAGAAAAAAGTAAAGGACATTCTGAAAGAAAATGCAGATGTCCTGCAAGAAAACCGATCAGAGGAACTGTTTGGGGAGAAATTCAATAAAAGGATACTGGCTCAAATCAAGTTGAAGAAGAAATCGAAAGAATTCTTGAGTGTTACAGAAGAGGCTAAATCGAACAGAAGCTCCTTTGGTGGTTTCAAGCAGCCCTTTCGTGGAGGCCCCCTCTCTCAATTCAAGGGAATGGAACAGAGTTACAGCTCGAACTTCCTCAGAAAGAGTTTCAACTTTCAGAACAAACGAGGTAAATCAATATGTTTTTCTTCCGAAAAATCTAAACTCAGTGACAGTTTTGCCAATACAGGAGTTTTCAAATGTACACTACCTGGTAAAAAATCTATTTCCTGTAAAAAATTTGAATGGGTTTCCACTGGCAGGCAGAATAAGATATTTTCTAAAAAATTGGGAAAAATTAACAAACGACCAAGCAATTCTTCAAATAGTCCAGGGATATCAAAAACCTTTCAATTGTTCTCCTCACCAGGATTTTTTGCCAAAACCTGTAGTATTGAGCGAGCAGGAAAAACTGGTGGATCAGGAAATAGAAGATATGCTTTCAAAAGGTGCGATAAAGAGGGTTCCTTCTTCAGAAAATCTATTCTTAAACAACATATTTCTGGTTCCAAAAAAGGATGGGGGGAACAGGCCTGTCATAAATTTGAGAAAACTCAACCAGTTTATTCCTTACACCCATTTCAAGATGGAAGGCCTGTATTTAGTGAAAGAACTTCTGTCCCCCAACGACTGGATGTGCAAAGTGGATTTAAAGGATGCATATTTTTCCATTCCCATCCATCAGAATTCACGCAAATTTGTTTGTTTCGAGTGGCAAGGATCTTTTTATCAGTTTCTATGCCTTTGTTTTGGGTTGGGCCCTGTTCCAAGGATTATTATTGAAGGTCCCAATTACTTTGCTAAGGAGATTGAACGTAAAGATAATAATATACCTGGACGATATGTTACTGATGGCAACATCCCAAGCAGATCTAACATTGGGGAAGGACACATTGATTTTCAGATTGCAACATTTAGGCCTTGTAATCAATGTAAAAAACTCAGAATTGACCCCAACCAAGAAAATAGAGATTTTAGGTGTTCTGATAGACTCCAACAGAATGGAAATGTCTCTTGCCCAGGACAAAATATTGAGAATTCAGGGACAATGCCAGAGTATACTAGACCAGAAAAATGTTTCTCTAAGGGAAATGACTCAATTGATTGGAAGGCTGTCTTCGACAGCACTAGCTGTATTGCCAGCTCCCCTCCAGTACCGGTACTTGCAGAGGCAACAGATAGAACAATTCCAATATTCGAGTTATTTCAAGAAGAGGATAGTTCTTTCCCCTCAGGTGAGGCAGGAAATAAATTGGTGGATTTGAAACTTAAATTTGAACAACGGGAGGTCTCTACTCTGGAAACCACCTCAATAAGTGATTCAGTCGGATGCCTCCAAGGAAGGTTGGGGGGCACACTGTCAAGGGGAGAGACCTTAGACACTGGAGGACAACAAGCTCCATATCAACATTTTGGAATTGAAGGCGGCAAAATTAGCCATTCTAACCTTTACCAGGAACAGGAAACATTTGAACAGCATCCACATTCAAATGGACAATATGGTGGCTCTATCTTACTTAGTGAAAATGGGGGGCACCAACAATCAAACCTTGATAAATCTAACGAAGCAAATTTGGGATTTTCTCATGTCCAGAGGAATCATACTTGCGGCAGAGTACTTACCAGGTCACTTGAATGTGGAGGCGGATTACGAGTCGAGACATGTGTCAGACTCCAGCGAATAGAAGTTAAACAGGCTAGTCTTGAAACAAATTTGCAGTCATCTAGAGGGTCTAGAATTAGATCTTTTTGCATCCTGAGTTTCAAAACAGCTACCCCAGTACATGTCCTGGAAAACAGACCCGTTCAGTATGGGGAGGGATGCGTTCCAGCTCCATTGGGGACAGGGTTTTCAACTATGCCTTCCCACCATTTTGTCTAGTAAGAAGAATTTTGGCAAAAGTCCAGAGAGATCCGGGCACAATGATTTTGATAACCCCAGCATGGCAGTCTCAAACCTGGTCCCATAACTAATGGAAATGAGTATAAAACATCCAATCTTATTACCACAACGCAAAGATCTATTGACAAGTCCAAAGGGGCAAGTACATCCACTAGTTGTAAACAAGTCTCTGAGGCTAGTGGCTTGGGTAGTATCAGGAAAAAGTTATCTACAGAGGCCATATCAGACAGGGCTGCCAACCTTATCTCAAAATCCAGGAGAACAGGAACAGTGGCTAATTACGAATCGGCCTGGTATGATTGGTGTGATAGGAGAGAATTTAATTCCTTTGGTTGCGATTTAAGTTTTGTTTTAGACTTTCTGGCTGAGTTGTTTGATTCAGGTCTTGAGTACAATGCAATTGGAACTCATCGCTCAGCTATTTCTGCATATCATGACACTATAGATGGGGTTGTGGTCGGAAAACACCCTAGGGTATCGGCGTTGATGACAGGTGTATTTAATGAAAACCCACCGAAACCTAGATATTCCTTTATACGGGATGTTGAAATTCTATTAAAGTACATTAAAACTCTACCCGTGGATGACACTATTAATGATAAATTATTGACCTTCAAACTAGTGACAGTTCTTGCCTTGACAGGTATGTCTAGGGTTTCAGAATTGACAAACTTACACATTAATTTCCTCTCTAGAAGCTTAACAACTTACCTCTTTACATTTTCTGGTGTCGAAAACATGGAAAAAAGGAAAACCAACGCCAAACTATATTTCAGGTCTATGATCATGACGAATCGTTATGTGTGTGTAGAACCATTGATCTTTACATGAAAAGAACAAATTCTTGTAGAAATGGTAATGGACAATTATTATTGGGGTAGGTGAAGCCTTATAAGCCAGTTACCACTAGCACGGTTTCCAGGTGCTTAGTACAAATGTTGGGATTAGCAGGCATTGATACAACAGTGTGTAAAGCTCATTCAACTAGAGCAGCCTCGACAACCAAGGCCTGTAATATAGATATTTCTGTAGCCGAGATAGTAAAACGTGGACAATGGAAATCGGATTCAACCTTCCGAAAATTTTATTATAAAGACTGTGAACAGATAGAGACTTTTCAATTTGGCATTTCTAATTCTATTAAGCTTTGAAGAGAGATCTTGATGGTTAAAGCTATAGCCTATAGGTTTAAGCATCCAAGCAAGACAGGGCGGATACACCAGTATTAGTTCGGGCGGAGATTTATTTCGGTAGTTATATACACCTGTGAAATAAATTTAAAAAAAATGCAGAGGGCAGCAATCAATGGACGCTTTTTTGGCCTAGATTAGACCCTGTCTGCGGTGCTTATAAATGTGTAACCTATCAATATTTACTTGTTGAGCGCATGATCGTATTGACAGTAATGTGAGAAGCGTAATTCTGTCCTCCGAGGTAAAAATGGTTCCGAAAAATAAATTTAGGGAAAGTAAACGTAAAACAATGACTTGAACCTTACATGAATATTTCGAATTCAAGAAGTAGAATAGGAACTAATAGAAACAGAAGAACTGGACATGCATAAATTCATTTTCTTATTTCGGCCTGCCAATTTTCAATGATTTTGTCTCTTCATGGCCTTTCGGTAGGGCGCAGTTTAAGCTTCGTTTATTTGGTTTTCCTTTTCTTTATCCAATGTAAGTAAACATTTGAGATGATATTCTTCTTGCAGAACAAATTTTAGGTTTTCTTTACTTTGCCTGCAATGAACTTGTGTGGTTGACTTCATTGTGCTGATCTTGCTTCAACGCCATTCCTTGATGACGTGTTGATGCATAACGAAACACTGAAGGAATAGAACCAGGAAGTTAATTTCTAGGCAATTTAATTTTTTCCAAAAGTTTAGGAAATTCCTTCGAAATAATAACCTAAAATAATCTTCATTAGCTAATAGAACATTATTTTATTCATACCATACAAGTCATCTTTTTACCTTGACACTTGTGTAAAAACATTCAATGGAAATTGTTGCTCACGTATTTAGGAAGTGAACCATGTGTCTGTAGTGCGTTTTTCCTATTGGAGACCAAAGAATGTTTTTACACAATTTCGTTGTTATTCAAATACATGAAACCATCTCTTAAAGCTTTCCATGTTCTTCAAATTTCATATTGCACGTAGAAGCTTTGCTAGTCAGAAGCATTTTCTGTTTCTGACTAGCGTAGAGTGCAGACATATCTGAGCGCACACCCACTTTACGCAGGAAAAACATTGAAGCTAATTCTTAACAACTGTATTTTTTTGACAAAAAGTTAACATGCCAGCTAAGCAAGGAAGAAAAAAAAGACAACATACACCAAAGAAAAATGTACGTTCACCATCCACCGTCCAACTCCAAGTCATAGAAGAACAAGAAGAAACTTTCGATTCCGACTCTGCTGAATCAGGTCAGCCAACATACTGTAGTGCAGAAATAAGTTTTATCAAAGCCTTCTTCCAAGAGGAAATGAAACAGGCGAAAAATTATTTTAGAGAACAATTGCAAATCTAACTAAAAAACTTCATGAAAGACCTTCAAAATCAAGTGGAGGAAATAAAGAAAGAGAACCTATCACTTAAGGATACTATAAATGAGCAAAAGGATGTTATTAACAGTCTTGAAACCGAGCTAGCCGATGCCTTACAATATAACAGAAGGAATAACATAGAAATATCAGGTATAGATGATAGTGTTTCTGATAATCTCTTGGAAGACGCCGTGCTAAAAATCTCTAACAAATTAGGAGTTCAGATAAGTAGTAATGATATTGAGGCCTGCCATAGGCTCCCAAAAGGTGGACAGCAACAAGGACCAAAAAGAAATATTGTGCGTTTTGTAAATACGAAAAATGCCATTCTATTACGATCCAGAAGCAAAAACCTAAAAAACATCGAACATAATTCACTTGGCTTTGGTCATAAAGAGCTATACATAAATGAAAATTTGTGTAAAATGTATCGTCACATTTGGTTCAATGTTCGTAAGCTTCTGAAAAGCAACTTGATAAATCGCTATCAAATTTCGAATGGAATTGTTCAGATTAAAGTTACGGATAATGCACCATGGATGAAAATTAAACACATGGTAGAGCTGATTAATTTGTTCCCTGTTTTTAACTTCGTAGAGAGCAAACAAGACTAAAGTTAAGTGCCACGCCCCTTCTTCACGGACTTTTCGTTATTGCTGTTATTATTGTTTCAGGGTTCCATTGCTAACCCTGATGATCTTAATATTTTCACGGAAACTCTGTGTTTCTAATTAATTCAATATGGCAACTTTACTACGGATAGCGTACATAACGAACTTTGCTTGCCCTGTTTGTTTTGTGTATTTATTATGTATTTTATAGTAAGTTTCTCTAATCTAAGCCGCTGTGACTTTTTCAAATTGCTTTTTTTTTTAAGTCATTGTAATTCCTTCCTTGATAGCTTCAAACTATGTTCTAATTTGCCAAAGTTAGACTTCTTTTTTTTTCATGGAAAATTATCCATGCTCAGTTTGTGATAAACAAGTTGAAAGTGATGCTATTTTTTGTAACTTCTGTGAACACTGGGTTCATCCCAAATGTAATAATCTTAGCACAAATGATTTTAAAAAACTCATTGACACAAATGATAGTGAGTCCTGGTTTTGTTATAAATGTAACTGTTTGCTTTTTCCATTTAATTCTGAATCTGAATTTAACCCTCCCTCTAATTGTTTTTATTCCCAATACACTCCTCAATTTGACAATATGGAAAATTTGGACTGTAAATATTATGATGAACATTCATTTAACACAATGATCTATAACTCATCTATTAGTAATATCTCTTATTCGTCTTTCTTCCATTTAAACATTAATTCTTTGAACTTACATCTTGACAGCTTAGAACTTTTTCTTAATTTTATTAATTTTAAATTTGATGTAATTGGTCTAAGTGAAACACGTATCTTATCATCTTCCCCTTATACTCCTAAAATTACTAACTATCTATCTTATGCTACTGTTACTGAAGCAAACCATGGTGGTACCCTTCTCTTTGTATCTGATAGGCTTGATTCACTTAGAAGACCTGATCTTGAAAGCATAAGGTACTCCCCAAAGTTACTTGAATCAACACTTGTTGAAATCCATAATAATAATAAGCCTAATATTGTAGTTGGATCAATATACAGACACCATGCTTTATCTCCAATAGATTTTACAAATAAATTTCTTCTTCCTACCTTAGAAAAAGTCAACCGCCTAGGTAAATTACTTGTACTCATAGGTGATTTTAATATTAACCTTTTGAATACTAGTGATAATTCTACTAATAACTTTATTGACACCTTGAGTAACTTTCTTGTACTACCTCATATCAATCTCCCTACTAGAATTAGTGATTCTTCCCAGACGTTGATTGACAACATCTTTATTTCTCCCCATTCTTGTAAGTCAATTTCTGGCAACTTCCTATGTGGCATTTCCGATCATTTAGCCCAATTTGTAATTTTAGACAAATCTATCAAAAACCAGACTGATGACATCCCTAGAACATATAAGGATTGGAAAAATTTTAATGCCAATAAATTTAAACTGGAATTTCAATCAACAAACTGGTATACCCTTTTAGAACTTAATAGTAAAGATCCAAACCTTCGCTTGATCTCTTTTTAAATAAGCTCCATGATCTTGTAGATAAATGCACACCCACAGGAAAATTGTCCAAAAAACAAATCCATAACAAGACCAAACCATGGATAACTAAGGGCATAAAAAAATCAATTTTAAAACATGATAGTCTTTTGAAAAAATTCATAAATAGTAAAGTCACTGATACAAAAAATAAACTGTACATTGAATATAAACATTACCGTAATAAAATTGTTACACTAATTAAATGCAGTAAAAATAACTATTTTAGAAAATATTTTGAAAATAACATTAACAACTCTAAAAAACTTTGGAAAGGTATCAATGACATAATTCACAATTCAAATAAAAACAACACGAACATATCACTTAACATAGACAACAATACTATTAATGACCAATCTGTCGTTGCCAGTGCTTTTAATGATTACTTTAGCTCCATTGCAAAAAATCTCCAAGACAAAATTCCAAATTTTGGAAACTTTGAAGATTTTATAACAGGAAATCCTTCACCTGAATCATTGTTTTTTAAAGCTGTGACACACAATGAAATGCTTAAGACCTTCAAATCTTTAAACCACTCTAAGAGCACTGGTGACAACAGTATTCCTAGACAAATTTTTGAATGTGTCCCACATGAACTTGCTAGTTTACTATCATCTTTAATTAACTTAACTTTCGAAACAGGAATATTTCCCAACACACTTAAATTAATTAAAGTAGTTCCTGTCTTTAAGAATAAAGGTTCCAATCATGATGTAAATAGCTATCGTCCCATCTCGCTGCTTTCCAATATTGATAAAATATTTGAAAAATTGGTTCATGTGAGATTAACCTCTTTTCTTCTGAAACACAAACTAATTTTTAATAAACAATTTGGGTTTAGGAAATCACATTCTACAATTCAGACTCTAATCACCCTAACTGAAACTATTAGAAAATCCCTCGATGATGGACAATTTTCTTGTGGAGTGTTCATTGATCTGCAAAAAGCATTTGACACAGTCGACATAAAAATCCTTTTACGTAAACTTGAGTTCTATGGTATCAGAGGTAAGTGTAATAAATGGTTTCGATCTTATCTAACAGGAAGGAAACAATATGTTAGCTTAAATGGTAAAAAATCAGGTTATAAGGAAGTTATCCATGGTGTCCCTCAAGGGTCAGTACTTGGCCCTTAATTATTTCTTATTTATAATAATGATCTTCCTAAGTCACTAATTTTTAGTGAGGCAACGTTGTTTGCTGATGATACCTGCCTACTGTATTCAAATTCCTCACTCAAAGTCATTGAAAAATCCTTAAACAAAGATCTAAAGAGACTCTTTAAATGGTTATGTTCAAATAAGATCTCTTTGAACCTTTCAAAAACTAAAGTCTTATTATTTCATGGTCCACACAAACCTCCCAACTACAATATTCGGCTAAAATTGAATGGTCATCCACTGTGTCTTAGCAACTCAGTCAAATACTTAGGAATTTATTTAGATAATCTTCTATCATGGAAAAAACACCTTGAAATACTTGCTGTAAAGTTAAGGAAAGCTAATGGGCTTATCTCGAAGCTACGACATTTTCTTCCAAGATCTGTTCTCCGTCAAGCTTATTTTTCGTTCTTTGATTCTCACATAAGATATGCATGTCAGGTCTGGGGCAACTCCCCTTGCCTTAGAATTTTTAACCTTCAAAAACAAAGCATGAGATTAAAGAAATTTTAGTATATTTTTTACAATATATTTTTGTATATGAGTTTAAATAGACCATGAGATGGAGGTCAAATTGCTTTCATTTCGGAGACTAAACTTTCTATATACTAAAAGTTCGCAAATGCAATGTAGTTTTCGAAAATCAATGTTAGCAGGCTCAGATTTGGGGCTACAACTCGTGGTTTCGCTTTTTGTAACAGTGCCTAGAATGCAAAATCACAAATTTTGCCTAAATTTTGTTACAAAAAGAGTACTTCAAACAAGTATATTTTCATGTTGACTAATCTTATTGCTTTCAAACTTGGTAAGTGGCTTCTGTATATGTAAAACAAAATTTCAATCACAAAAAAAATCAAAAAAATATTTTCCGGGGGTAATTACGAGGGGAAGTTGCCCAAACTGACCGAAAATCTTGTTTTTAAGCGATTCTTTGTAGATTTTTGCTCATGCTGATTTGCAAATTGTATGTATATTAGTTATCAGGCTGTTTACAACTTGTAGGGTCAAAATATGTTAAGGTTGAAATGCAAATAAACAAAGGATATTTAGCTTTCAGGGGGTGAAAAGTTACCTCATTTTAAAAGGGGGTAAAACGTTATCAAATTTCCAAACTTTTAATCTAAAAATAATGTATATACGATTTTAAATGTTAAGAACGAAATGAGTGCCAGACCCAAGGTAAAAAGTAATATTATGAAAATTAATTTAGTCTGAGTCGGAACTGTTGTAGTATTCATCTCCAATAACACCATCTTCTTCATCGCTCTCGTCCGATTCTTCTTGTTTATTCTGGCAAGATTCACAATTACAAACGTCAGTGCACGGTAAATTCAGCTCTTGGCATGGACAGTTGCTATCTCTACAATTGCGACAGTTGCACGAAATCAAGTCAAGTACCTAAATAAATGGTAAATAAAAAATTGAACTGTTGATAATATGACTTTTTTTTCTACACGCAGCGATCTTTTTTTTCCTTGAAAATTTCGTGTTGTTAGAGAATTTATTACCTCTTCAGGAGCAGGACTGCAAGTCATCCATTCAATATCAATTTTGCCATCAGTCATTATCCATCCATGTCCAAAGGGATCTGGGATGTTCATAAAAGCTCGTAAAGAGGATCGCCACACACAGACTTGGTAATTTGCTCGTTTCACATGTTGTTTCAACGAATTCCAACATGGAGGCAGGGCGTCACATGATATTTTTCCAGCCTTTTGGCAGTAGATTGCATAGCGAACATCGTTAATCGAAATATCTTCCTCACCAGCGTTTTTTTTCCCATACATGTGACAAGTGAAGGTATCCATCGCATTGTATGTTTCGTCAGGTATGTCCAAAGAACTCCCAAGATTCGAAAAGGCCTTGATATAGAAATCATTTGAACCAAGGATCGAAAGTGGCTTCTGTTTTCCACGTAGACTAAAAGAACTGACACTATCGCAGCCAGTAAAGCCGTGGTATCCAAGCAAGGCTTTCATAAACACATGACTAGCTAAGTTAGTTTTCTTGAATCTTTCATTAGCATCACGGCACACAGCGTTCAAATCGATGAACCTTCGTTTATCCTTTGTTCCGGTTAGAAAGAACAAATTTGCATCGATTTCATCAAGTTTGGCCAAAGCAATCATGAAAACATCAGTATTTGGAGTTGCAATTACTACATCACTGAATGTGGAGCTTGCGTGTGCAGCGTGTAACAACATCCGTGTGTCGGCTTCTTCATGGTCTGACTCTAATTCAGGAACTATTTCGCTGTTGTTATGGTGTATTCTGATTGTTTGGCACCCAAATGTTGCATACAAAACCTTCTCACTTCCTGACTTCTTCCACTCTTCAACCAAAAATTCATTAAGCATGGTTTTGAATGATCCAGATGATAAGAGATCGCCCCATTGCTTGATTAGAGACGAAGGTATGATGCGTTTCAGCGTTATTGAACCAGTTGACCTGCGAGCCCTTTCTACATCTTTGATTGAATTTTCTTTATAGATATCAAATACAATATCAACTCGTGCCGCTTGTCCGGCACATCCAACAATGTACGAAAGCAGTGATTTGGCAAATTGGCTGTAGCTGAGATCTTTCACTTTGACTTGTCGAACAAAAGCCATTCCATCTGCAATAAACGCATGGTTGGTGTGAATTTGTGGACATGGTGCAACATCACCTTCAAGCTTGTGTAGCAGTAACGATTTTTGTGACTTTTTCAATGCCCCAGTAGGCTCAGCAATGCATAGAGGAAGGTGCATCAACGGAAAAGCGAACAGCTGTTTGAGGTCAATTGATCCTTTCTGGGAAATTATGGCTACTTTGGAGAATAGATCTTTGCTGTTAGTAATAGAGATAGTTCTTGCTTTGCTTTTGATTGCTTTCTTTTTGTTTAAAGTTGAAAATGTTTTGAGATTTTGCTTTTTCAATGTATCGAAGAACGATTTCGATCTTCCATTAACCATTCTTTCAGTGTTGAACAGATCCATAGCCGTTTTTCCTTTAGCCTCTGCTTTCAGGATGTCATCCACTGCATCTTGTTGTACAGCAATGCCAGTTGAAATGGACAGTAATGGCTCCTCGCTAAAAGGATTGATGAATGTTTGCTGCAACACCGACATGATATCCTGAATGTTTGATTTGTCTTTACTGATCCTTGCTGCGGTAATATCTTTGTGTGTATGTGACCTCTTTGTTACATGAAGATGCTGGTACAAAACTGAGCGTAAAGAAGCTCTATAGGAAGAATTTACTTCCCAACGTTTCACAGCATTTGTGTTGATGAATCCAGTAGTTCCACCGGGTGTTTTTGAATCATGATTCAGGGTCATTTCAATGACTCTGTCCGGCTAAACTTGTTTTCCGACAGTTGAACGGTCAAGTTACCTGAAGCAAATTCGATGTACACGTTGGGATACTTTTCTTCTAAAGCCAACATATCACCAAGCATAACGGTAAGATATCTGGCATAGTTGATATTATCGTAGGCGAAGGCGAACGGAATAATTTTACGAATACATTCAAGTAGAAGATGCCAGTTGCCAGCACGACACGCATAAATTGTATTCAGCATAATTTCAACCATTTCAACGTATGATAACCAAAACTTCTGAAGTCCTGACTCACCACCTTTAAAATTTTCTTTCAGGTCAGAGAACGCTTGGTAGATCGTTTCGAATTCATCTTTCTCGTTCAAGGTCTTGTAGATTGATGGGTCAAAAGAATTCTTAGACAATCGAGTGTCCCTGAACCAGTCTTCTAAAGAATTTCCATTCTCATCGATCACCCTTTCGATTATCAGCCTGACAAGTGCTTCGTAAAACAGCTTGTACATCCGAACGCCTCTGTTATATGATTTTCCCCGAAGAGCCGAGTCGACTGAACCTTCAGCGATAACTGAACTTTGTATCAATGCATCATGCAAACCACCATCGGCAAATCTCTTTTGCAGAATATGCATGTACGTCATTAACATATGGAACATGCCCATCATCAAGATACATGACTTAAATTTTTCTGGTTCCTTCCATTTGATTTCGCAGGCCTTACAGTATATCGCTTGATCAAATACACAAACAATAGAATCAATACTTAGCGATTCTTTAATCTGCAGTGCCCTGCATAGTACCTAGAAGAAAATAAGAAATTCCCATATTTAGCACAGTTGAAACTGCTGATGATTGATAACAGTATTTGCATTCTATCACCCTTTGCCCCTTAATATAAATCAAATTTAAAGCTTGAAGTTATCTAACTGTGTACCATTCATTTTGCATGTAATATCACTATTGGAGTTCATTAATGACACTTGCAAACCTGATATATTGTTGTTGCTTCAGTTACTGGAGAATCGATGCAGTCCAGGTAATGAACTGATGATTTGACAACAGGAAGTCCTTCATGGATGCTGACATAGAAGCCTGTCCAACTTGGAATGAACTGGCTTGGTGAAGCTTGATATCTCAAAAATGACCATATAAAGTTGTCCTTTTCACGATCTGCCAGCAGAAATTGAGCCTCTGCATTTTCTGGAAACCTAGTCACGGGTGGATCAACACGCTTTCCAGACAAATATCTATTAGGCTGACTTGGTACTTCTGATGGCTTGAAAGATCTTCTTCTCGATTTCCTATCAGATGTCTAATATTGTACGGTTGATGCGTAATTGCCAGTAACGTTTTGAACTAAAAGATTGTTCACCTTGTGAGTTGTCCCTCTGCCTGAAAAAAATATAAATGAATAAATGAATAAAATAAAATATAGATAAAATATTGAGATATTTTGTTAAAAAACTAACCTGACAATGTTTCCTCGTTTCGATCAATGTTGTCAGCTACATAGATTGTAAACGTATTTGAGCTGCATTCGATTGGCAAGATTACATTTTCTTGTGATTGCTGGTCAAACACGTTGTAAGCATTTTCTGTCTGTGTTTCCATCAAAGTTGAATAACAAACACCATGACCAAGTCTGTTGACTACATTGATGATTTCAGTACTGTTTGTTAAGCTTTTTATCAACGTGGGTAGTAATATAGATTTGGGTGTTTTTACACGGCCGTGTGTCATAGCAAATACCAGGTCCTGGGCAAAAGATTGTTTCAAAATCACATTTCTTTCACTGAGGCTTTCTTTTTCACAAAGTAATGTATCTAGCATCAAATTCAGTGAATGAGGTATTTTGAATTGATCTGGCAGTAAATCTTTTGGTTTAGGTGGCCATGGAATATCATCTTTCATGTTCTTCACTTCTTCCTTGATTAGTTTTGAACTGTTCACGATCTTCTGGTCATCTCCGAGGAAATCATTTAATCTCTTTTCCAAAGTTTTGATTTTGTTGTTGGCAATTATCAAATCAACCAGAAGTTTATCAAACTTGTAAGACTTGGGATAATAGTACAAACTCCCTTCCACTTTTGTGAATACGAGGCACTCAAAATTTGTTTCAATCTTTCGTTTTAAATTATTCTTTCTGTTTCGATCAAACTCAACATTACCTTTATTGAACTCCCTCTCGAACATTTCAGTCGTTTCAGAAAACTTGACAACTCGTGGATTGTTTTCTAGGTGGAAAATAAAATTTGCAAATGTTTTCATTGCCATTTTCTCTGCAATTTGACACGCATCAAGCTGTGGAGGCATTCCTGTAGTAGTAGCAGTACTGTTTGTACTTCTAATGTACTTGTCATAACAAGATTCATGATAATGAGCCTCAGAAGCAATTAAATCGTTAATTGACAAAATTCTAGTATTGTTATTATTGGTTGCGGCAGCGGTAATTGCTTTTACTGCACGGTCATCAATACATAATCTAAGTGGCTCTTTAGATGGGGAACCTTTGAACTTTTTGGAGAGTTTACCACAAAAAAAACAGTTTAATGGTAATATAGTAGCTGAAGCTCCGGTCCTCCTTTTCCTTTCAGGGACATCTATGGTACTTGTTTCAAGGCTTTGTTCAAGCTGTAACTGGATCTCAGCTTTTTGTTTTCTAAGGTTATCCAACGTTCTTTTCAGTGTAAAGCTTTGATAGCATTGTCGATGGTACTTCAGTTGACGATAATCTTTAGTGTTTGCAATTGGATGATCCCTCACTATTGCAGCCTCTCTCAATGTTTGCCATGTTGAATCTCTTTGACAAGTAACTAAGTTGGCATCAGTGTTGACAGAATGAATGCAGCAACCTATCTACGAATGCATTTAAAATTACGTCTTAATAAATAAGACTTTATAAGTTATAGGTAGATAGATAGTAGATAGATAAGCAAAGCATTAAAAAAGATACATACATACACGAAATATAAGTGGATATACGTAATAAAAGCAATATGAGCACCTACCTCTTTGATTCGTCTGGAGGGTCTAGGTGAATCGTTCGACATTTCTGACACATAAATACTTATACAACTAGTAAATAAACAACACAAAAAAATACAGTCGAATCTCTATATATCGAACCTCCATAATTCGAAATCGAACGCTTTTTCGTTCCCTTTGATGTTCGAATTAAAGAGAGAGCACTGTAGTAATTTCATTAATTTTTAATGGAAATCTAGGTTTTTACCCCCTGAAAGCTAAATATCTTTTGTTTATTTGCATTTCAACCTTAACATATTTTGACCCTACAAGTTGTAAACAGCCTGATAACTAATATACATACAATTTGCAAATCAGCATGAGCAAAAATCTACAAAGAATCGCTTAAAAACATTAAATTTGCGAACTTTTGGTATATAGAAAGTTTAGTCTCCGTAATGAAAGCAAATCTCCAAAAATCGGCTTCCATCTCATGGACTAAAATGGTTGACAAATAAATACTACTACTACTACTAATACTAATACTGCTTTTGTAACATAATGTTCTCATAAAACCTTTGTTAACCCTCAGCAAGAATTGTCCACATGCACAATTAGATGTTTGATTTATTTATATACACAAATCCATGGAACCAATGACAATATAATTGCTAAATTCTATTTGTTCATTAATTATAGCTCTGTAACTACAGAACAACACAAGGACAAAAATCAACAGAACTACAGACTACCTTACCTACAAACCTACCACAATAACGCAATAACAAAATCAAGACATGCTTGCTTATACGTAACCAGTAAGATTTTGTAATGGATTGGACGGCATTTTTGAATTGAAAAATTACAAAGGTTTGTAAGTCTTGTAAGTCTTTCTTTTTAAGATTCAATAACCGACAGACTTGCCATTACAATTTTGAAATGTGCTGAAGCAATTAACCTGGAGAAAATGTTTCAAGATCTGCTATTGTCTTACATCCTTGTTATGCACCTTATGCCATTAATCACTACCTCAAGCATGCTTAGACTTTTATAACATAGCTTTGAAAGTGAGCAGTTGTCCAGCCCTTGATATTTGTGATATTGATAATTGTCATATCATCAATATTTATAATGACTGGGATATTTTAACAGCACAAGATCGTAGACTTAAACTTCAGAAAGGTATTATTTTTAACGAATTTGGAAAGTTTTACTAATGTTTTTAATTCTATTTGCTATAGTCTTATTTTAAAAGACGGAGTCCTTGCAGAAACTGTTGATTATTTATTCTGATGGACTTTCACTGTCAGGTCCACTTTGTTATTCACTCCACATACATAATTTTCGAACATCGACCTACTCATAACTCAAAACAGTAGCTCTATTCCAATTGCTCATGCAATTTTCCAAAAGACATTTGATATTTGTGCGCCAGGTTTTGTTGTTTATTGTCAAAGAATGGCACGACATGTGAGATTAAACAGCAATGCTGATAAGTGGTATGTTTTTGATGCTTTAATAAGATATGCAAAGAAACCTAGAAATGAGAACACTTTTGCAATGGCTACAATGTTTTTTGAAAAGTTACTTTAAAATAACTTTGTATGTAACTTCTCATTTCTGTAATACAGGTTCTTTAAGGTTGAAGGCCTTGTTGATGCCAAATTGTGGGAAGAAGCATTATTAAAGTATGCAACTGACCACACTCCTTCAATCGAAGTTAACCTTGATCAAGTATATAAAGCCTACAAGGATTTAGAGGAATTATCTTTGCATCAGCAGTTTCTATTATCAGCTTGTCCGAACACTCACCACTGGTGTGAAAAACAAATTTCATCTCAGGGGAAGTCTCCTCGCAATCAAATTATGAGAAAAGTCTTAATTTCCCAAAACAATGATGCTGATGATATGTGTTCACTACAAAATCATATTAGCCTGATCATGAACCATGTTCTCAATAATAAGTACCATATACCTTCTTTACCTGTAAGGAAAATAAACTCTAACAAGGTATGTCAGCTTCTTGAATCATGCTGCATCTATCATTATTTTATGCAACAGAGAAATTCATTTTAAAAAGTCTAGCCTATTTTCTCTTCACGTAATTGAAAAAACATATTTAAAGTTAGTAAACGCTAAAATTCTCTGCGTTGGTTTTATGTAAGTTAGAAGATTTATTAGATATATAAATCCGGACACCCAAAAAGTCTTGTTTGCTTTTCAGAGATCAAATCCGAATCAATCAAAAAGGGTTCAGATGAACAGACTTAACCTTTTAGAATATCTGGGCATATCAGATGAATTTGAAAGTTTGACTACACAAACTGCGATGTCCACAAGTGTTTACCAAAGTTTCAAAAGCACGTTGTTCAGTGAACTATAATTTGGCGAGTAAAAACACCAAATCTACAAGTTGTTGTGATGAATGATTATCATCCAGAAAGTGGAAAGTTTAAGGTAGTTTCAATTAAGTGGTTAGCTTAGAACTACCCGACAACTCAGTGTCTTTTCATGCAACTGCATCATGCAGGTCAGCTCGTTTAATAAATGAAACAGATTGTGAGATATACAATACAACCTCCTTGCATCTTTTGCATTGGACGATTATAATTTCACGTCTCTCGTTTAATCGAATTTCTGGGATGGCAGAAACCACCAAGGAAATGAATCCCTAATAAAAAGTATGGGCGTATATATTTGTGTCTGACGTTTATGGCCACTCTTATCTTTTAATTGTTATTCATTAGTTTAGTGATTATGTGACAGTCAAAAGAACAGTGACCAGCGCAGGTATCAAGATGAATTGCTCTTGTATTATATACAAAGTTCTGATGACAACCGCACAAGTTGCGTTTGCAGTGGAAGAATGGGATGGAATTTAATGCTGTCACTGCAAAGTCCTGACAGATATTCTTAATGAGGTAATTAATTTTACGAAAATTCTCAATTCTACAGTAAGAGTTTACTTGGATATTTGATTGTAGGTGAGTATATTGCATCAGGAATATTGCTAAGGTCTGATATTCGTTAATCAAATTACATACGTTCTTATAGTATCCTATGTCACTAAATAACAGTGGTCATCAAGATCACTCCTACATGCAACCGGGTATTGACGTACCAGTTGCAAGCATTATGGCTAAGAAACTAGAAAAAGCTTTGAGTAATGTTTCAAAAGCCGTTGTGCCTCTTTCCAGTGCAAAGAAGGATGTAGAGAAGTTTTCTGTTAAGGCTTCTTCAGGACATCAATTTGTTCACTTATTCAAATCTAACATAAGTGATGATGTATTTGTGAAATGTTGTTCAGGACTGCGTCAAAGCCGGTTCATGAAAAAACGGAAATTGATTTCGCTGCATGACGATCTTGAGTTTTGCCAACATCTCAAAGAATTTAAACATTACATTTCTGAAAATTATCACAACCACACCTTATGACAAGATCCTGTTGGAGATGCACTTAATGAAGGAAATGACGAATTTAATCTTGAACATGAAATTAATGGAGACTCTGATGGTGATGATGAAGCTGATGATGATCCAGTCGAGGTAGATTAACGATATTTGAAAGGAATGAAATTAATTTTATGCCTACTTTCGGCAAGTCATTCTGTATTGCTAGTGGGGATCAGTTGTTTTGTTATCTATGTTCTATATTCTAATATTCTAATACTTGAATTTCATTTTTTTTCTTTCTTTTTGTTGTTGTTTATTTCATTATTCTTACAGCATGGTTAGGTTTTCGGTATTACAATTCAAGTATTAATTTTTTAGGTAATAATAAAAAAAGCATAAAGAAATTTAATCATGACGTTGATGGTTTTGGGAAGAACAGACTATATATATATATCATTTCAAATATTCATTAATGGCTGCAGTCCAGTAGTAACTTTGAAACAAAAGAAAAAGTTGGAAGGTATCAATTTGTTTTGAATTAACATTTTGTAATGTTTGGTTTTGTATGTCTGGGTAAACAGTTCTGTGTTATATATTGCCATTTTTTTACATTAAAGCTACTTCTCTTCTGCGTATTAATATATATTCTGAGCCATGTTGCTATTTGTTTCTATTTTAAATCTTCTGAATGTAAGAAATGAATTAAAAAATTAATGCCTGAAAAGAAACTTTTACACAAGTTAAATTCTGCGACACAATGCATACTGAACATGGGTGGCGAGCGACGCCGCCTGGGCGGCTAGTCTATATTCTAATACGCGCTGTGCATCCAGTTTTTAGTTTAGAGAGTGAATGTTTCGGGTTGTTTTTCACGGTCAAAACTTTCTAAATCGTGGTCATATAGCGGCAGTTAGACCGCGCATGACACATTCACGATTAGTATAAGCGGAAACCCTCACAGCGCATTTGATCGTTCAAATGTTTTGAGTGTTTGCAAGATCAAGAATCGATGGGGTTGACGTTTGTTTGCCAGCAAGTTTTCATTTGCTATTTTGAAAAAGAGGTAATGAAACATACAACAGTAAGAAATCTCGTAGACAACGAAGTTAGTAACAAAAGTATTGCACAAAGGTTTATTAATGTTTTTAGGGTAAGTACGCTCTTGAACTTTTTTTGTTTGATTTGTTTTTCTTATAATATAAATAGGGTTGCTGCGCTATCACTTATCCTTTAGGGAAGACCAATAAAATTGGAAGAAATTAATTTTAAATCATGACATTCTGGGTTGTTGAAGAACAATATTCTGTATTAATATCCAACCTTAGCTTCGCAAAAAGAAAATCACTCAAAGGTATTAATTCGTTTTGACACGTTTACGACTTACGGGTTTGGCTTTTCAAAATAGCAATATGGCTTCTGTTTACCTTGGATCGTGGGTTCCATGAACAGTTACAGTCATTTTAATCTTTCTGTTGTAGCCATTTTTTGAGATTTTATTTTAAAAATCAAAACACGTAAAATATTTTACACAAGATGCAATCTATTTTAGAGAGTGAAAATAGCCGATGCACAGCGCGTATATATTATTTTTGATGGGTTTCAGATCTTCCAAGTAAAACGATATTTTTGTTCTACGCCCCAGTGTTGATTGCAAACTTGGAAAAATGTTTTATCTAGGTTGTGTCTGTTTAAGTGGATTTTTAAAATCAGGGGAACCATCACATTGCCTCCTAAATTAGACTCAAAGTTATTTGGAAAACATCTATAAAGCCTCTAAGAAAATAACTGGTAGTTTTTTGTCCGCGTTATTGTTGAAGTGGTGACTACAACACTAACGCACTTTCTGTTTGTCATTTTGTAAATTAATTTTTCAACACCATTTTTGAGACGTCATTTTCAAGAATTAAAATCCGTAAACATTTTTTACACGGGTTACTAGGTTGTTGACGGTTTCAATGTTGCAACTGGCATGTGGTCGTTTCATTCGCCTTTTTCACAAGACATTTGTAAGGACCCGATGGACGAAATTCTTTTGAGTAACTGCTCAGATCATTCGTCTGATAGTTGCCAAGCTTTGGAAGACGAAAATTTCGTAAAAGACTTACCCAACTTGTGACACTTCTACTTGTTTGTGCGAGGTAACATAATAAAGTATGAATAACAGGTTCAAGGTTAATATCACTTACTACTACTACTACTACTACTACTACTACTACTACTACTACTACTACTACTACAGTTAGGTACATATCTCTAAAATGGAAATAATTTCCATATGGGGAAAGAGTTTCCAGATAAGGAAAGTTCCAATACAAATACCATACAAATACGAATTCCAATATGGTGCTCATATTGACTTTCTTGCTCCATGTTTTTAGCACTAGCAATGCAACGACAAAAGCGACCACGAGTTTGCAAAGCTTTAGTCTACCATTATGGTTCGGTTGTTTCCAAATCTCTGGAAATCCTATCAAAAAAGAGTCGTTCTTCGAATTTCTTCGGTAGATTTCTTTACACCTCCGGATAAAAGTTCACATATCTCCCAACTATTGTTTTAATCTTCGATTAAATGGTCGGTCTTCAGCGCGCAACTTCGGAAATGGAAAAACGTGTTTTTGATGTCATTTTCTGGAAATAATTTCCTTATTTGAGCCTTAGTTTTTTTCCTTATCTGGAAATTCTTTCCCCATATGGAAATTATTTCCGTTTTAGAGATATATACCAGAATGTACTACTACTACTAATAATAATAATAACTAGCCGCCAAGGCGGCGTCGCTCGCCGCCCATGTCCACCTGCTCTGTATCACTGTGTCAATAAACGTCAAATTTCCTTATAAACGGCTTGTACAACTTGTGTTCAACCAGAAGCAGATTCAAAGTCACAACCTCTGGTGAAACCAATCTTTTATCAGTGTAACAATACACTCAAACGTAGAGAGAGAAAACTTCAACTTTTTATTAGTTACCCGCTCTAACATGGGTGCTATTAAACGTAAGGGGGAAATGGTTTCTCTTCTTAAAAAGATCACACAGGAGGAGAGAAAAAAAGGCACGTGTTAAATGAATAAAGTGAATAAAAAAACGTTCGATCTGAATCGCATAACAATTAAAAGAACAAATTAATTTATTAAAAGAAAAGCAAAAAAACATTTTGTTTTGATATGATACTCTTTTTTTACCTATCGGTTTTTAAACATTTTGATTGCTCAAAAAAAAAGTTCATCCGTCTCAGACAGTCAGGCAAGAGTTAGTGGCAAACCGAACATATGCTGCCACGTTCTGCTTTTTGTCCAAAATGTTTAATCAGTTAGTTTCTTTGTATTTAGTTGATGTACTGTTTTCAAAGCCAAGTTAACGTGGAATATAAAACTAACAATAATGATAAAAACAAAACGTTATTCCTATTAGTTCATCAGCCAAAAAAGTCACGTTCGATTGGTGTTGCAATGTATTTGCTTCGAACTCACGTCGCACACATAAAAAGAAATAATTTCGCTCACAACTCAATCCACCATTTTGCGTGACTTACAAACAGACAGACGGAGAATTGGCTATTAATATATAGATGATAATCATTTATTCAGGATCCATGAAAGATACAATGGTTCTTCACCCTAATTACAATAAAAAGTACTAAAATACTAATATATAAAAAAACTGTAATTGTAAACAAATTGTAGTGAATTGTACAGCAGAATTAAAAACAGAAAAAAAGAATGAGAAGACCAAAGCGGAAAACGTAAAAAAATGTCAGTGAGTCATAATTCTAGCAACACTTTCGTCTGTGAAATAAATCTTAGTTAAATTACAAAACGTTTAGAAATTTCCTTTTTCCCTAATATTTATTTGTAGTCTATTGAATACTTTCTCTGAATTGTTATGGAAAGTGTGATTTTCTTAAGAATTTTCTATTAAATGTATATCATTATTTCTTAGATCTCTTACTGTCTTTTTTCAATTTAAACTCAAATAGTTTGGCCATGCTTCATTATTCAACGCTTTATGGGCTAATTTCGAGATTTCAAAATCAATTTGCTCGATTATTGGTAACCAATTAAGGGATATTACTTCTTTTTCTTTGGCGTAGCGCATCAGGACATAACCAGCAGCTGAATTTTGTAGCCTTTGAATACGTTTGATTAGGTATGCAGGAGCATTTTTGTAAAGGACGATACCATAATTCAATCTCGATAGTATCAGTGATTCCGCCAACATTTTTCTAACATGATATGGTGTTAGACGTTTTATCTTTTTTAGTGTTCTTAGAGTGTTATAACATTCAGTAATTAATGCAATGATTTGATCATTCCAGCTATTTTGTTGGTTAAATTTTATACCAAGAACCTTAAAAGTCATCTTTCTTTCAATAGTGGTATTATTGGACTTAATTTCATATAAGTCAGGGTTGTCAAGATGGTATTTCTGTGACATCTGGCGTGTTGAAAATAGCACAGATTTTGTTTTGTCGGTATTAAAAACTAAGTTTGACTGTTTTGACCAGTATTCCAGACTATTGATGTTAGATTCCAATGTTTTAGCAGTTTCGTTAATGTCCTTTACTTTACAGTGGCGGTATAGGGTAGTGTCGTCAGCGAATTGAAGGCATTGGCCAGTTGAACTTTCGGATAAATCATAAACGTATAGGTTGAATAGAACTGGGCCCAAGATACTACCCTGCGGTACTCCAAAGGTGACATTTCTTAACGTTGATCTTCTGTCATCAATTTGAACAAATTGTTTACGGTTTGATAAGTAACTGTTCATCAAGTGCAAGGAATTTCGTGAAAATTGTAACGAATGGAGTTTTTGTAACAATACTTTATGATTAACTGTATCGAAAGCCTTACTGTAACTTCAGAGTAACTTCATTTCTATTCATGGCTCTTTGTATATCATCTTGAAGTTTTAAAAGTAAAGTTATGCTTGAATGACCCTTTCTGTACCCAGATTGTGTATTTTTGTATAACATTTTTTTCTTTATGAATGTCGATAATTGATTTAATATTACTATTCCGTACACTTTGCTCATAGCAGGTAGAATTGATATAGGTCGGTAGCCTTTCATTTGCACAGGATTTCGACCTTTAGGAATAGGACATATTCGGGCTATCTTCCATTGAGCTGGGAAAATGTTCATTTGAATAAAGTTGTTGATTATCTTTGTTAAAGGTGAAGATATATCATCAGCAACATATTTTAAAAATTTTATAGGAATGCTGTCACCCGTTGAACTATCGCTTCTCATGTTTTGTAAGATTTTTGTAACCTCATTGCGTGATGTTTGTTGAATTGTAAAAGAATCTGATATATTAGGTGTTGCTAATTTGTTTATAAATGATGTCAAATAGTTCATGTCGTTGTTTTTCACACCTGTGAGCTTTGTTGCTAGTGTACTGTAATAGTCATTGAGATCTTTTGGATGGACTTTTAGTCTTTTTGGACTTGGTTTCAGAATTCTGTGAATTGTGCCCCAGACATGTTTTGAATTTTTTGATACTACCCAACATTTGAGATGAACGATTCTTTCAAAGGCGTATTTTGTAGACCTAGTGTATATAACCAATCGTGAAATTTTTTCTATCTCATAATTTTGAAAATATAGAAAGAAGAATTTTTTTCATTATTTAGCTACCCTGGCCAACAGATGAAGATGGAAAGCACCTCTTCAAATCAGATATGTTGAGCACATTGTACACCAAAGATACGGCTGTCAATTGTCAACTGTACAAAATTGTTTGCCAGACCCGTCAGTGTGTCGTTAAGTGGAATGGCAGCAGTGAATCTATATACCATATTTCAAGATATTTGGCTGTAGTTGAAGAGTTGTTCTGACAGTATGTGGACATGGTGTGCACAATGAAATGCAATTTCACTGCCTTTTCTGACTTAATAAATAAGACCTACACACATAATGGGTCAGGAAAAGCATTCATTTCTGCCAAAACGTATCAAAAGGCATTCTTTTCCTGGGCCTCGCATCAAAATCGTGAATTCCGTAGGCCGTGTAATTGGTGCAGATTTTCACCTAAAATGCTTGCATGTGATAAAACAAAGATTGGCATATTGCAACATAACTGCAACATTAAGCCAATAGAGGAGCAAAGCAATGATTCTGCTACTATTCCGACCAAGCATCGACGCTTTGGCAGATGTTCAATAAGTAATCCAGAGAAAGCACTTGGTGAAACTGAACAGCAACTGAAACAGAAAGAAAAGACAGTTCGAGAAGCGCGGAAACATCTTGCTGTGCTTACCTCGATGACACCTTTTACCATAGATCCGGCAACTTGCGAACAACAAACACTTCAACCGCTACATGTTTAGCACCCCTGTGTAAACAATTGGTTCAGCGATTCCTGTTGCAGGATCTGAGTTTCTCCCAACTGCATGCAACAAAGAAGGTTTTAAACTTACTAAGTTACGATGCCTAATTATGGGCTTTCATTCCAAACCCTATTTTGTCAACTGTGCTACAAATTCTGGATTCACCTGATGGCGAAAATGCTGACGATTTTGTGGCATTAATTGAAAAAGTAAACCCATCTTTGACAGAATTTGTGTCGGTATTTCTCAACGAAAATTCATTAGATCCCGATGCACATTCACTATTAAGATACATTACTGATCATCATGACCATCTGAAAAACGATGAAGTTACCTCATCTCAAGCAACACCTATCAAAGGTTTGTACAACCCTAGCAACCTTGGTCGTGCCTGCTATTTTTCACCAACCGGAGAGCAGCTTCGCAATACCAGAAAATTTGAAATTGATATCTCAAAGCAAAATCAGACGTTTGATGATAATCCAACCACATCAAATTGCTCAAAGCGTTATCCTTCTGTTTCCAAGAAGGGAGCAACATTTCTTTTCTTGTGGTTTTGCCCTCAACATGGCCATTGCTATGGATGTCACATAGTCAATGGCAGTGAAGGACGCAAAGATCCTGTATGTAGAAGCTCCGGAAGTTGTTTTTTATGATTTTGCATGTTCCCTGGAAGTATACTGCTTAAATAGAGAGAATGAATACTTACAGAACACATATTTTCTATGGTTATTCACACAGTTGCTCACCCATCTACAGTAGCAGGGTTGTATGGTTTAGAAAACGCCAACACAAGTATTTGCGAGCAATTCAACTCTCTCCTTCAATGTGTGAAGGCATCGGTGAAAAAGATGTCGCAAGAATATTTTATGTTTTATGTTTAGTTTATGATTGATGTTTGGAACAGAAAAAAGAAAAGGTTTTTATTTTGGGTGATTATTTTGATAAGGATGGAAGCAACATAAGCACGCGTGTTACCAAGGTTTGTTGTGGGAATGTAATATAAATAGAGCCATGGAAACATAACAATAGTGTACAAGTTTGATAATTTCACTATAAACAGTACGTAGGCAAGTATTTCATTTCGTTGGCAATGGCTATCAGGTCTTTGAAATTGGGTTGCAATGACGGATTGGAAAACTAAAATACACAGTAGAATTAATTGCATTTAAATATTTTCCTTTTAGCTAAGATACATTTGATATTATTGTTATTATTATTATCAATATTTATACAGCATTTTTCATCAGTAAAGTATATATACTGTTATCAATGAAATAGCTGTAGTAAAATAAAATAAAATAAAGGTTACAATTGTATATTAAGTATTAGAAATAAGTAAATCAGCCTAAAAGTAGGAATTAAGGGGATAAAGCAAAAATTAAATAAAGGGAAGCACCTCTAAAATGAAAACGGAAAACATTGAACGAAATGTCACTGTGTAGAAACTGAAAATCAAAAGTAAGCCAAATGCAGAGGATTAGTGAAAACTGAGTGGATAGGAAATCACATATTGTAGGAGAATTACAATTATCCCATACAATTACTCCATGCCAGAGACATTTAAAATTGAATTATAAGTGAAAGTATACAAAAAAGATATAAAAGATAAAATATATAAAGAATATGTAAAAAATATGTAAAAAATATATAGGAGATAAAATTTGTTAAAAACACTTTACAAATATAAAAGATAAAAGCTACTTTATTGAAATGAATAAACGAAGCAGCAGAGGGTTTGGCTAACAACAATTGGAAATCATGAGAATAGCTGTAGAAATAGAATTCGATTTGAAATTGGATCGTAGGAACTGATGTAATACGTAAAAAAATCGGTAATCAAACAAACATATTCTTAATTTTGTTTTTAAATAACTTCATATTTTTCTCCATAATAATAGCACTTGGTAGCGAGTTGTATATGACTGCGCCATTGAAACTAAACATTTTCCTTCCAATTTCAGTTCGTACTTTGGGTAACTTCAGATATTTTCCTTTGCCTCGAGTGTTATATTGATGATTAAAAATATCGAAGTAGTTATCGTAAAGTTCTGGGGCACCGTTATTCAGAATTTTATGGACAGCTACAGCAACTCGTTCCGAACATAACTGATTTACTCCAGGCCATTGGTTTTGGTTCATCATTTTACCATGGGCAATTCGCTGAGCTCGATTTTGTAGTGCTTGAAATTTTTTGGAGACTGTGGACATGGTAAGCACTTCGTTTTCGTTTGCTGTTATTAAAGGCTGGATCATTGATTTATAAATTAATTCTGCGGAGTACGGAGATATATCTTTACGAATACGTGATAACAATTTAACTAGAGACAATACTTTCTTAGCGGTTTTGGCAAAATGTGGCTTGAATGATTTTGGTCAAGCACAGTACCAAGGTAATCATAACTGCTAACAGCATTAATCGGTGTTTGGTTTCCAACGATGGCAAGGCTGGAGGAAATTTTTAATTTCTTGGCAGTTCCAAAAAGAACAGTTTTACCAGGTTTAAGATTGACTATTAAGGCATTATTACGAAACCAGTGGGGTACATTGTCAAAATCAGCATTCAGCACTTCGCAGATATGTTTATCGTTTTTATCACTGAAGAATAGTACCATATCGTCAGCATAAAGTAGTATCTCAGCCTTGTCAATGGAATACACAATGTCGTTGATGTGAAGTAGGAAAAGGAGCGGACCTAGGATTGATCCTTGGGGTACCCCGGTTGAAACAAACTCTACTTCTGATAAATTATCTTCATATTGGACGAATTGCTGTCTCCCAAATAGATAATCCGCAAACCATTCATACTCTTTTCCATGTATACCATATTTTGGTAGTTTAGACAGTAAAGTTGCATGGTCGACTGTGTCGAATGCTTTGCGAAGATCAATATAAATAGCTCCTGTAAGTTTTCCAGCATTCATACCTCTACGTATTTGATCAGTAAGATGAACTATAGCGTGTTTCGTACTACATCTTTTTCTAAAACCAAATTGTCGTTTCGTGAGTAAGTTGTTTGACTCTAGGTATTTGTAGAGTGATTTATGAACGATTTTCTCCACAATTTTTGATATTATGGGCAATATGGATATAGGGCGGTAATTGTCAAAAAGCATGTGGTCACCAGACTTGTAAATGGGTGATATTTTTCCGATTTTTTCTTCATTTGGGAAAGTTGAGGAAGCTAGAGAACGGTTGATCAGATCCGTTAATATATAGACAATTTCCTCAGCACCATCTTTTAGCAAGTCCGACGGTATCTGGTCAATGCCAGGAGATTTTCGGTTTTTAAGTCGTTTTACTTCATTAATAACATCTCTTAATACCACTTCTTTGAATTGGAATTTGTATTTGTATGGGTTAATTTGGCCTGAGAGATTTTGATGAGCTCTCCAAACACGACTTGAAACATTTATGACCGAGTCTTGAAGATTTTTTCCTTATTTCTTTGAAAGTTAGCTTTTGACACTTTGATATGATAAGTAACAGAGTTTCTTAGTTTGTGATATGCTTTCCATTCATGTTCAGAGTTTGATCGTCGTGCTTTTTAATCACAGTTAAGGTCCCCAATGATTATGACTTCTTTGTTCTCTTCTGAACTGCTAGTTAGGATAGTTTCAAGCGCGTTGGTAAAATTACGATGTAAGTGTAGCGAAGAATCAGGGGGTTTATACATGATCATAATTATGATAGAAGCAGCATTTTTAGGCAAAAGCTCAATACATATAGACTCAACTTCTTCCTTTTCCAGATCAAATCTCCTTCTCCAGTTTAAATCATTTCTAATATAACATAAAACTCCACCTCCTTGTCCTGTTGAACGGTCTTTTCGAACGATTGTATACCTGTCTATTGCCAGCTCATCATCACTTATTGTGCTATTTGTATGTGTTTCGGTAATACCAAATATATGTATATTTTTACGTGTGTGTGAGAACATAAAATTAAGTTTATGTATTTTATTTCTCAAGCTGTTGATGTTTTGATGCAAAATTTTGAGTCCACGTTTCGCAATAAATGAGTTTAACTTTGTGTAAATTCTAGGATTAACATCCTCTTCATTTTCATTAGCATTTGTGTTTTTATTGTGACAAGCGTTACAATATAATTTTTCATCGTTGTGCATAAGTTTGTTGTGTAAACATTTCAGATGAAAACGATCTGAGCACCCACAACAAATTCCAATCGATTGATTTTTACGAACTACTTTACTACAGCAAGCACAAGTGACTTTCGTTGGTCCTGGACAGATTTCTATATCACCGGAAAGTAGGAGCAAAATTAAATTCCAAGCACACCTTTCTCTACTCTGAAGTTCAAAATAGCCATATTGTTTTAGCTGCCATCAACGAGGAGTATGTAAAGGTTTCTTCATTAAGCTCAGTAAATTCTCCATGTTGTAAACCATAAACACTTGAATCTGCATTACATAAAGACGGTTTTCTGACACATAAAATAACAAAAAGCATCCATATCGCTTTCATCAACACAAGCGTGACCGTCCTTGTTGACGCCATCATGAAGAAAAGCAACTTATTGAGCGATGAATCTGTAATATTTACACATTCTTGAACTCCAAGACCTAGGGAATTGCATTTCCAAGTAACATTCTTAAGGAAAACAGAATAAATACTAGTAACGTTTATACAGTAGTCACTGATAAATTGATAATCAATTCCATTGTCTGGTTTATAATTCTTGTTAACACAGTTGAACAGTTAAATCCAATATTTCATGATTAGCAAAGCAGATCCAGGTAAAATAGTAGTCAACTATTCCTGTAGAAATGGACAAGAAATCATGCTGGAACGTTTCACTATATACGCAATGTTTACCAATAAGCATTTTGACTAAAACTGAGAACTACGTAAAACCAAATTATTACAAGCATGTACTTCCAGATGTAACAGAGTCGAAAACTTTCTCAAAGATAGATTTTCCGCCATTACCAAGTAATCATAATAATTTTAATAACCATTGTGTATCCATTAAGGAAGAATCATTTCCCCTCTAATTGTCCCCACCCCTCCAACTGTTCCCACCCCTCAATGTAAGATGTGAAAACAATTGTTGTTACAGGATAGGCATTCCCTTGATTTCTGGATATGCAATTCCAATTGCTAAAAGCCAAGGGATGACAATTGGGGATGGAAAACAAGCGACTCATGCCAGAATAAAGTTACAGTCCATAAAAGTAATAGAGTCGTTAAGTTTAGGGACAACATACACAGCCCTCTCTCGAGTCACCAAAGAACAAAATTGGTGCTTAGAGGAAAAAATACCAACTGATTGGTTGTTATATATCAATGAACATCCACATATGCCTCATAGAATGGAAGAGGAGAAAAGATTAAAAGCTTTATCTGATTGTACTGTTGAACGTCATAAAGAGTATGCTGAAGGATGTGAAGCCTATATAGCTTTGTTGAGGCAGTTAGATCTTGAATGCAATGACAATATAGAAGACAGTGTTTGTCCAAACTTTGGAATTCAATCTTGTCCTTGCATTATCTGCCATAACAATAACTAAATGGCTTAATGATAATATGTTTTGTTTGTGCTAGCTGTCTTTGAATGCTTCCAGAATTGCTTACCAGATGGGTTGTAATAGCATCATGGTATTACATTGTACCAAATGCATGTTATAACATCTGAGTGTATGCTTTATTTCTGTGACTAACACTGAAAGCATTCATGGACAGTTGGACAAACAAACAAAGAAAATGTTAAAAATGTTAGTCACAGAAATATTGCATATACTTGGATGTTATAATATGTATTTGGTACTGTGTAGTATCATGTCAAAATAGTAGAATTGAAATGAGTTGTCATTGAAAAGGAGAATAAACAGAGAAAACAAATTTGAACAGCAATTATATAGCTGAATCAGAAGTATGTTATGTAAAGTAGTAGTAGAGGAGAAGTAACAAACATGAAAGTGGAAATTATGAAGTATAGAATGAAAATGATTAATTAGTGACTCCTCCGGTTCTCCAATACATCTTATAACTATAGATAAATTGACATACTGCAACAAAAAATGAAAAGAAAAATCAGTAAAATTGAAATGATTAATAAAATGAGCATGTTTCATGTACTTGAAGCATTTGTAGCCATATGTAAGTATACTATCTACAAAGGTATGTTGTTCAGGTAAGTTATCAACTCTGGCATTTGAATGCTGTCTCATTATTATTTTCTTTTACTGTCTAGACATGTCAAGAAGTGGTAGTGTAAGTTCTTATATTGAAAACACCATGTTTTCACTTGTCTAGTGTATACTGATTTTGTTTTTTATCTGTTCAGGAACAGGAATATGAACGCGAGGAGGCTCAGGAGGTGATGAGCACGGCAGATGAGGTATCAATTTCATTTTACTTTAACATTCTCTTGTCATTCCTGTTCATTGACATTGAAAAATTATAGGAAGAAGTGGAAGATGTAAGGGGTGGTGGCGATGGTGGCAGCCGCTACAATGACGCGGTATGAGATATTAGAAATATTTTATAAACAAGCCTTTAAGTTTATTACAATTTTCATTTTCGGTTTTTAGCCTTTGAGGGAACTATTCCAGTCGGCTCTAAGCCGTCTAACACGCATGAAGAGCAGGCAGGGTAAGTAGTCCTTATATATAAAAAACCTTACGTACAGTAAAACATAATGACCTTTTTTTTCTTTTTTACAAAGAAGACTGCAAGGGGAGGGGGGAAGGGGGGATAGAATCGGCAGGGGGAATGGGTGGGTCAGGGAAGGTAATTGGAGAGGTAGGGGAAGGGGAGGAAACCGGGGAGAAAGGGGTAACTGGAGAGGAGGGAGGGGTAACTGGAGAGGAGGGAGGGGAAACTGGGGTGGTAGAGGCAGGGGTAAGAATTGGAAAAGGAAGGGCAGGAACAATTGGAAGGGTGGGAACAATTGGAGGGGTGGGAACAGTTGGAGGGATGGGGACGATTGGAGGGGAAAGCGGGGTGGTGGTGGAGGATGGGATGGATGGGGATGCAGTCAGTACCCCACCCATACTCATTACCACTAAATGAATAAATATTGTGGAAATGTTAGATTAAATTGTTTTTGGTGGTTTTGGGTATGGTTGTGGTATTGAAATTTATTTTTATTTTAAAGCGGGTGGTCAGGAGTGGGTGGGGTGAGTGAGAGGGCGTATTAGGATGAGTCAGAAGGCGGTGATCGGGCAAGTGACATGTAGTGAAAGGGGTGTTTGAGTGACTGGGAAGAAGTGGCAGGAACGTGAGTGAGAACAACAGACAGGGGTGTTTGCGTGAGTGAGAAGAATGGGCGGGGTGTTTGTGTGAAGGAGAAGAAAGGACAGGGTATTTGCGTGAGTGAGAATGGGCGGGGGTGATTGCGTGAGTGACAAGGGGATGTTTGGGTGAGTGAAAAAGGAGAAGAGGGTGTCAGAGTAAGTGAGACGAGTGAGAAGGGCGGAGTGGTTTGTGTGTGTAGGAGGTTTTGATGGGTTAGAAGTGCGTTAAGGTGCGTACTTTCAGGTGCCTAATTAACGTCTTGTTCCCGTTTATTAAAAATAATTCGATCCTTGCAGAACAAGTTCTTAGCTGGAATTATGTTTGTTGGATTTGTATATTTTCGTACGTTCTATTCTTTATTTACTTCTATTATGTGAATTTGTTTCGAATGCAACATTTTCAAATGTTGTTTCGAACCACACAATCTAACCCCCTGTTTATTTTGACCCCCCCCCCCCCCATGTTTATAAGAAATTTGTGAATTTTCCAAACTCTACCGTTTATTAGGCACCTGAGAGTAAGGAGGGGGGAGTCTCTGGGAAATTTTCATATAGGGTAGGTCTATTTAACTAATTTTAATTACGTACATTGAAAAACTGTATATATTTGAAAGTTAAAAAATTATATAATATATAATAAATAAATGATATATTGTAAGGGGAACCTGTATGAAGTAAATTCGGTGTCAAAATCAAACCTTTGTGTCTTCATTCCGAATTCTCGTGTCATTGCGCCAAACTGTCGACTCTTCGCGCTGGGATCAGCAAATCTTCGAGTCGAGCTTTCAAAACTATTACTTCTTCTAGTCGTACCTTCGTGTCGGCCTTCGGGCGAAACCTCCGGATCAAAACTTCCGCCGTACCTCCGGGTTGTACCTTTGCGCGGTACCTCGCGTCGAACCTTCGGATCAAACCTCCGGGTCGTACCTCCGGATCGAACGTAGTGCATCCATTGAAATTGATTTTCTTAAACCACATCTTATGAAATGATTTATAAAGCTAGAAGCTATTTTTCTGGGATCCAAGAACATTAATGCGTATTTATATAAATCTTTCTCTGTTTCTTTAAAATTGACCATTTAATTGACCATTTAGTTGATCAGTTGCTTAACATTTAAAACGCCAGTTTTCAGATAAAAGTCACATTCTAAATCGGAAGAACAGGCGCTATAAACCTTTTGAGGAAAGGTCCGCAGTTCAAACATGGAAGGTTGAAAGTTCTTTCATCTATATCCTAATACGCGCTGTGCATCCGCTTTTTTCACGCTTTCACTCTCTAAAATTTCGGGTCGTTTTTGCGGTCACTTATTCATAAAAGTATGTCAGACCACGGTTAATATTTTTCTACGATTAGTATAAGGAAAAGATACCTCTACATTGCATTTTGTTTTGATCGTTTTACGAACGTCTTTATTTATCTTTATAAATGTTTTGATTGATCAAGAAACGATAGACAACAACGAAGGTATTGCACAAAGATTTATTAATGTTTTTAGGGTAAGTCCGCTTTTGAACTTTTTTGTTTAGTTTTTCTTATAGTATGATTTCTGCATTATTATTTTTCCTTTAGGGCAGACACATAAAAAACAATATGTTTGGCTTTTATTTACGTTGGGGTCAGGATTCCATGAACAGTTACAGCGATTTTAATCTTTTTGTTGTTTTCCTGTAATCACAATTTAATTTTATATCTGCATATATCGTATCCTGAAAGATGTATTATGAATATTTTGATGTGTTTCAGATCTTCCAATTAAAACGTTTTTCTGTTCAGAACTCAAGTGTTGATAGTGAACTAAAAATGCTTTAGCTGGAATACCTCGAGATTTTTAATTAAAAGAGTAAGAAGTGTTTTTTCCGTATTGACGTTAGATGTTTTCATCACGGGGAACCATTGCATTGCATCTTCAATCGTACAATTTATGTGAAAAAACGGATGCACAGCGCGTATTTTTATTTTTAATGAATTAAAACCCGTAAAAAATATTCTACAAACATTCTACATTTCAAACAATTGAGGAACTTTACCATACTAAAATTCATTATACTAAGCCTTTCTCTCTGTTCAGCTCACATCGATTAAAACCTGTAAAAAAATTTTACACGGGTTACTAGTATTTTATATTGCTTGGAATTGTTTTTAGGGAAAGAAAGAAGGCGTTCAACATCACATTTTGAAGATACTTTTATTTGATAAGACACGGTACTAAGCAGACTCTTTGGTAGCATACAGGTGATTTATGTTTTGAAATCTTAAAAAAAAGTTAACAAAAGAAAAAAACTACAAAAAACTGTTAAACTTGACATAAGAAAAAATGTCTACCCTAAAAAGACGAATTGAAAAAAACGTTTTCACGCCCGAATGGACTCCAAAGCAGATAAATAGATGTCTACTCCAAAACAAGTAGAATACGCAAGTGGGTCAATTTTCTCTATTTCTGACATTTGTGCTGGAGTAAATGGACAATCTATAACAGGAACTTCGATTTGCACGGTCTCCTCAGAAAAGCCATCATTTCCAATGAAATCAATGCCATAAGTTTCACAATCCCCTATATTATCTGGCTGATCTGGGCAATACGATAACAAGCCAGTAAGCCACAACTGCACTGGAGTCATATTTCTTTCGGACGACAATGCGTGAACTTCCCATGAGTCCTTAAACTGTTGTAAGCTGTTATTTATTCTTGGTAAAAAGATTTGTCTCAATACAAACATGTGTTCAACTGATCCTATGTCAAGGGAACCATTTGATTCGAGATAATTGAAAGCGCAAACATAGAAACTTAAGCATCCACAGTATAGATCTCGCCATAAACGTTCGATGCGCTGGTTATGGCAACTTTTACCAGCTATAAAACTCCCTCTTCCAGGTTAAGCATATATCCATTGTGTTCAATATATTTGTTTATGAACATTTTGTTATCATGTGTTTACATGAAGGGAGCCATGTGTTCCTGATGTAACTTTATTTTGTTTTGATTGGTAGCTACCATTTTTGTTTATATTTTTCTATAAATAGCTTTTGTCAAGTTTGCTTTAACATTCAGTTGCATATAGACTTTAAGCAGAGCAGTTGTGCTCTAGCACTTAGTAAAGTCTTTAGTCTCTTAGTATCATATTGGATTGATTTTTACATCTACTTGCTTGTGGCTGCTTAATATTATTGGACCTTATATTTCAGTAAGTTTTTGTTCTTATTTTATTTATATTTTGTTTATTTACAGTTTTGCTTGTGTTACTTTTGCCTTGCCCCACCCCTTTCAGCCATTTTGTTTCCATTTGCTTACCATTTTGTACTTCTGCATTAGTTATTCATTCAGTTCTTTGGCTAGTCTTCTCTCATACTTTTAGTCTTTTTATCTATTTTTGTTATGTTCTATGTTTACTTTATGTACGTATTATTTAGACATAGTTTATTTTCTAATGACTTTCACTGTATAAAAATGGTAGTGGAATTGCAGTAGTAAGCAAGGAGAAAGTGTATGTTTACAATAGGAAAGTATCCTGGAAAGTAAATCGAGTGTTATTAATTTGTTTACAGGTATGAAATATAGAAAGTAAAGAGTTTAGAAGTTGATAATGGCTACTACAGATCATGATCAATATTGTTTACTAACATGATTATGATGATGTGAATTGGTATTGAGAGGTAAAGTTAAAATAGTATCTATTTAGTTAAACACAGTTAGTATTAGTGGATACATAAAGGATAAGAGGAATGTTTACTGTTGTGTTTTGAATTTTCCAGCAGAGAGGAGCTTTGAACTGGAAATAAAAAATGGCTCCACGAATGTTTTCATATGTTAAAAATTTTTCAGCTATACTAATTCTGTCATTACGTTTGTGTTTTTAATTATTATTTTTAAGGTTAATACATTTTCAAAGTTTCTTTTACTTTGTTTTGTTTTTCTTTAGATTTCGTCATAGCATGATTAGGTTTTTTGTATATGTTTTTTTAATGTTTTGATCTGTTAAAATAGAAATGAAGCACATGGGTTATAATGTCGAGAGGGTTACTTAAGATTTACTTACTTAATGACTGTGCAATGAAACTATCTTACAAAAAATAAGTGTTGTTGGCTGTATTTTTCTTAAGTTTATTATTTTATCCCGTTTATGCATATTTTGTGTTATGGTAATCGTTTACGTATATACTATGTCTACTAGGTATATAACTTTGAATTTATGATTTTATTTGTGACTTTTTATCTTTTGTGTAAATTTTTCTTCTTAGTTATTGTTTTTAGGATAAATACGTACTTGAATTTCCTTTTTTTTTTTGTTTCTTTTTTTTTTTTTCGGTATTACAATTGAAACATTATTCTTTTAGGCAATAATAAAAAAAGCATGAAGAAATGAAACTCATGGTTTTAATCATGATGTTGATGGTTTTGGGAAGAACTAACTATATCATTTCAAAAATTCATTAATGAAGTAACTTTTGAACAAAAGAAAAAGTTGGAAGGTATCATTTTTGTAATGTTATTCAATGTTTGGCTTTGTATGTCTTAGTAAACGGTTCTGTGTTATATATTGCATATTTTTACATTAAAGTTACCTCTCTTCTGCGTATGAATATATATTCTGAGCCATGTTGCTATTTGTTTCTGTTTTAAATTTTCTGAATGTAAGAAATGAATTAAAAAATTAATGCCTGAAAAGAAACTTTTCCAAGAGTTAAATTCTGCGACACAACGCATACTGAACATGGGTGGCGAGCGACGCCTCCTGGGATGTTTTTGAGTTGCAATTCTATGATTTATTTTTTCGTCACAGGGTACGTACACGGGAATGGTGGATTTGACCTAATGTTTTCGAAGTTAAGTTCGGTAAAAAGTTTTTACCCGGGATACACCAACATTCTCAACACCATGGTCACCGCGCACTCTTGATGGCAAACCATAGTTATCTACAGCCTCCAAAAACAGGCTCAACACTGTTGCAGCCTTATTATTGGAACTTCATCTCAAAAACATGATACGCCGTGAGTAGCCATCAATTCCACCATGAACTACAAAACCATAACGTATTAGTTTATGATTTCCGTCTATATGCCATAATGCCAGTGGCCCAGGAACAGAATAAATTCTTCGCACCACTATAGGCGAGTACAACGATCTGTTGATAATGCCTTCTGGATCAACTTTAAATGATATATTCCGCACTCTGTTCCACTGTACATTTAAACCTTTAGCTAAAAGAAATCCTTTCATACGACGTATTCCTGTGTTTGGAAATTCATTAAGAATGTCCAACACAACAACTGCCAATTCATCATCTGTCATATTGCAGAATTTCCTTGGTTCCAATTTCAATTCTCTTGCTCTTCTTTGTATGGTTGACTTGGATACGCCAAGATATTTTGCGATTTTACTGTATGACAGCCCATACTCCATAAGCAAGATTATCACGTTTTCATCAACTTTAATTTTTGGTCTGCCTGAGATACCCGTGTATTGAAATGTCAATGGAGCATCTTCACCAGTTTTAGGTAAAGAATTATATGCACGTTGCAATAAATCACCAACATTGTCCAATGGATATACAAGAGCAGCAACAGAAACAAGGTGACTAAGTTTCTCAATTTGTAGTTGAACATAATCAATCGTGTTTTCTTCACCACGAGAATCTTGCAACCGCCTGATCAGTATTTGAACACTCGAAGTAATGTGCATGTAGAATACTTCTTTTGTCTGTTCAGTAGCTGAACACATGCTAAATGAAATCCTTTATACTTATACTAATTTCCATTCCTACTACTTTACACGCAATGGCAATGCCAAAGTAAACTGCGCGGAAATTGGACCGTTGGAATGAATGAAAAGTTGAAATGAATATAAAAACCTATTTCCAACGAACTAGTAGTTTATAGCAGAAAGGAAAATTTGATTTTTTAAGATCACAACAAACTTTTTTAATGTCTAAAATTTCATACACAACACAAAAAGCTCTAATAATTACAATAAAGAATATAAAAATCTTACTCTTCAACACAAAGCCTAGACAACTGTTAACTTCGAACTCCAAAGTTTTCAGTTTTCCAGAAATTTGCAGTTATCCTGTAAAATGCTATTCAAATAAATAAATAAAAGAATTTAACAGAAGAACTCCCACTGCATGATTCTCAAACAACATGATATTTATCGAAAAAAAATCAACTGAGATTCGATAAGTAATGGTTTATATAATGTAGTTATATCTCTTTTAGATGGCTTTTGCCAAATTTGTACAGAAGACACATAAAAAGTCGAAATCCTAATAACACATAAAAATCGTTATCCTAAGACAAGGACTTAGAAACTTCCTATTTATAAACTTGAGTGACTTCATTCAAAATACACATCTAATAACATGATAAAGCCAGGTTTACCAGGAATACCAGAAAAATGAGAATCATGCACTGTATGTAGAGGTTTAAAAAAACGTAAGAGGTTTATATCTAAGGGTAGGTAAAATCATAATCTTTAGTACTGTGTTAATGGCAAAAGAACTAAAGGCTGTACATAAAGACATATAAAATGTATATACTTAAAAGTATCTTTTAGTAATTTTACAATATGAATCACTTCAGTGAGTGAACAAAACATCATAGAAATAAAATCAAAACTAATAAAGTAAGTCTGAACAAGTTCAACTTTTAATAATCTGCTGCAAATCCAACACCCTCAACAGATAGAGCTAAGTCGATATATTTAGTGAATGTTTCCTTTGTTTGGTGCACTGTTGGTAGTTCTAATATTGATAGACAGGCAACTGCTTTAATGAAACACTCATCTTCACTATCAATTAAAAATTTTACACAAATTGGCGAAATGTTATCCCAAACATATAAATTCTTTTTGCTAGTGCAAAACTGCATCAATTTTTCTAAATTTGATTGGTTAGATGTTGAAAGATATTCCTGAAACCATTCCAACACTTTTAATTCAACATCATCTGAAGTTTTGCTTTTTGCTTCTGCTACAGCTTTCAGAAATAGCTTTTGATTGTCCAAGGGTTGCAATTTAGCAAAAATAGATTTTGCAATATTCTTGAACTTACACATCAAATGAAAGAGTCCAACAGTTGTCAGTCCTTCTTTAAGTGCTATAAGTTGAGGCTCTCGTCGTCTAACAACTTCATCAAAAATTAACTCATTAACAAGTTGAAATTTATTTCTTAAAACAATTTCCTCTGTTGGGAGCCACTGTGTTGAATTTATTCTCTCCATGTTTTCTGGTTGATCGAGCAAGTTGTTAAGATCTACCTGGGTAGAGCATAAATCAATTGCATTAATTAGAGTCAACAAAGTCGATGTACCTGCGTTCACAGGAATACATTCTTTTGTGACATAATCTTGACAATCATCTCCATCTGATATCAAATAATACCAAATCCAATTTTGAAAATGATTGAAAACTGGGCCACCTTGAAGTAGTGAGTGGCCTATTATGGTAACCAGGACAACAAAATTAAATAGATTTCCAGCAGAACCAATTCGTTTAGGAATAAACTTTGTGTCAATCGACCCTTCTTCTAATAGCCTGTCCTTTAAAACTTTGAATGCCAAAGAGAAATACTCGACTTTGATAGCACCACCATCAATTGACTTGCTCTCACCAGTTTTCTTAATAAGAAAAACAAACTAGAATTAGACAATTAGACATTCCCAGGCTTATCTAATACATAAAAAAGAGTTTCTTACATTAGAAAAGTTTACAATTAACTCCTTAAACAGGTCTTCAGTTGGTCTCCTTTTATAGAATGACAATATTGAGCGCCAAATTTCATCTCTGTCAACTTGTATGCTTACTTCATCACCCTTCATAATTTTGGACTGGTAGTGTGATATGAATTCATTTTCATCTTGAACTGTCACCAAGTCTCCAAACCCCAAACTAGGATCTTCCAAAGTAGAGTTATCCAAAATTGCAGATGCTGCAACTTCAGCTGAACCATGTATGGATAAAACTTCATTTATCCTGGTAATAGGTAACTTTGGAAATATGGTTGCTAGTTTAGTTGCTTGGTCTTCTCTGTTTGATTCCTCATCAACATGAAGTATGTTATTACTTTGTTGTTCAAGAGTGTCACTGCATTGTTCATAATGTTGAGCAAATTGATGGAGTGGGATCTTTTTCATGCATAAATTACATTCAGCTTGGGCTAAACTTCTTCTGTGAGACTTTTCTGCTGATTCAGAAGGTTTGAGGACCAAATCTGTTTGCATTGGATAAATATATATTGTTCCAGATCTAGCTTGTGATTTAAGGCTTGCGATAGAATAGCCATCCTCACCACATGCTAATGATAGCAATGGTCGTGACCCTCCACCACCAGAAGGAGGTTTCCAAAAACATAAAGCTCCATTCTGGCTTTTTAACTGCGGATAATATTGGCATAAAACATTGACTACATTCATGATCACCATTTTTGTCCATGAATTTAACCTTCTTCAATCCTAGTCCAGCTTCTGTTAGAACTCCATCTTGTTGCTTATTTGGTGTCCTTCAATCATTTACTTGACCAAGGCAATAAAATTGCTTGGTCCATGTATTTGCAGGGACAAATGTTGATGATGTTACTCCATTTTGAGTACTTCTGGTAACAGTAACATAAGAATTCCTTCCTCTTTGAAGGTGCGTTTGCAAATTTCTTGCTCCTATGATGAATAAAAGATAAAAAACACATTGAAATAAAATGAAAATAAAATGTTTAAACTTATGGGGACTACCTAATTTCAATTTACACATTTGAATCAAAATTCAAATTACATCTTAATGTCATCACCTTTCTCACACACTACAACACCATAGCAGCACTACCCAGAAGAGTAACAAACACAACACGTGTCTCAAAAGAAAGTTTTCCTTACCAGGTCTGATCCCATGTAAGCCAGGAAAACAGTTTTGAAAATCAGCAACAGCAGCAGCAGCTGTGCTGGTATTTGTGGAGCATTCTTCTGATAGTGTATTTGTTATTTCTGTTAAGTATTAGATACTTTTTTCAAGCGCTTCCTTCACTTGACTGCTGTTTTTGGCTGTCATCTTGGTTCATTCAGGTAGGCACGAGATGCTGTGCTATTTGGACGAAAATGCTAACTTTTACACGACCATGTGTCTGATCCTGAAAGTTTGCCCTGGAATAGTAAGACCCGAAGGTTTGACCCGAAGATTCGACACGAAGGTTCGACGCGAAGGTCCGACAAGAAGATATGATAACTAGTCTCGAAGACTTGCTGATCCGGCTCGATGAGTCGGCAGTTTGGCGCAATGACACGATGATTCGGAATGAAGAAACGACGCTTTGATTTAGACACCGAATTTACTTCATAGAACCTGGCTTGGGAAACTCTAAATTCTATTGAAACCAAATCGGCATTGAATATAGCTTCCGCACTGAACTATCAATCACAAGTTCATGTATGTTGAGAATAATAAAATTTTAATCCAGGATGTCACTGAATGCAGACGAAAAATGTTACATTCGCTACTACACAAGTTCAAATTATTCATTCTTGGCACGCGATATCACTTGTTGAGTGTTCTTCCACGTAACAACCAAAAAATCTGGATCAACATGTGATGTGAAATAAAACAGACTAGTGAAAATACTGGTATTAAATTAAACTGATCGGAAATTGTTGGATTAGTGTCGGATGGCCTTATCCGTTCCGTGGATGTTGCTGTTTGGTGTGATAATTGAATGGACTCTGATAGTGTGCCATACCACGGTTTGGCCTTGCTATGGAATTCCACTTGTTTCAATTTGATCGTTTTGGCTGCTACTTTAAAATGTGCAGCTGTTGTCTTTTTAACAGTAGATTGTGGCAAGAATACGTTCAGTTCATTACGAATGACACAAATGAAAAACAAAGTTTCGTATCTGTGATGTACAAAGTTCCAACAAACGTTTTGAATAAAGACAAGGGAAGCAAACATATTCTTGCCGTACCCTTATTTGGCTTTTCCCTTTTCAGAAACACGCTCCATTTGTACTGCATAGGCACCACGGTTTTTCCCTCTAACACAGAGGTTTTTTATCCAGGATGCTTCTGCATTACTAACGATAGTGTGAATTAAGTAAAGAATTTGTAAAATATATGAGATGTGAATTAATGTTAGAATTATTCAACATTCATAACTGTTTATTTCTTTCTTGTTAACCCCATCACTTAGAATTCATAGCTCCATATCACAAATCATAGTTCCCGGAATTTCCTTAAGACAATTATCTTCTAAATAATACAACAGTTTTTCAGACGCTATTGCACTTTCGATTTCACCAGGCAATAATGACAGGCTTTCACAAACGAAATTAATATTCTCTGAACACATAGATGTGCTCCATACTTCTGGATAGATTTTAAAAAGCTGTATTGTATACAGCATTTCATTATCAGTTCCCGAAAAGACGCATTCTTAATTTTCGCTGGCGAACGGGTGATTTCACGCACCCACTCCGCAAACCTTATATATATTGATTTCATAAAATTTTCGCCAAAAGATGTAACACTGAGGGCGTTCCCGCCTTGTTATTCACGCATAACAGGACGGGAAGCCATCGCTCAAATCCTCGTTTTCGCCAATTCGCGCTGAATACAAGATGGTCGACACAGTCAATTTGTAAGTGTGGTTTTAAATCTTTGTTTATCTTCTCAATCACTACGTGATTGGAGACGTATATGAGATAATCAGTTATTCTAAAGGTCAGTACTTCCGGTACTGATACAATGTTTTCTCGTCTACTTCGTAGGAGAAACCAAGACAGTGACATTGGAGAAATCCTTTCGAGTCAAAATGAGGAAAATATTGTACAGGCTCCTGTTACGCAGGAAGCTGACAATCCTCCAGAAAATTCAGCTGCTATGAACCCAGAAAGAGCAGATCTGAAGAGGAAAACTACTGACTCTAATGACCAGAGTGTTGCACCAAAGGTGGCACAGTTTGAATTGGATGAAGGATCTGACCAACAGTGGGATTTAGAGCCAGATCTCTTGGACTTGTCCATAAATATATGACAAAGCACTTTTCTGAAAAAGAGATAAAAGAAAAGACCATTGACCTGAACCCAGTCCCAAGGAATGTTAAAAAAGTGCCAGAACTGGACACATACATCAAAGAGCTGTTGTTAGAGAATGGGAAATCTACCCCATAAACAGACTGAAAGAATCCTTAAAACCTTGCAAGGAAAGGTTTTCTTAATCTTGGGACCATTGCTCCGCTTATGGCAGGTAATGGAGTCTCAGAGATCAAACTCTGAAGAAGATGAAGATTGGACATTCATTTCATCTCTCTTTGAACACTGTACCTTGCTCACTACTCAAGCAATTAATTCAACTATGTATCAGAGAAGAATAAACCTACTCTCTACTCTGATTGACAGTCAATGAGCAAGCTCGACTTGGAGGACGCCTACTATGCAGTACCCCTTCACAAGGATTCTCAGGATTTTGTGTGTTTTCAATGGAAGGACAAGTGCTTCAAGTTCTTATGCCTATGCTTTGGCCTGTCCCCAGCCCCTCTTATTTTTACCAAACTAATGAAAGTGCCAATTGCTCTCATAAGGCGGTTGAATATTATTCTAGTGTGGAAAGTATGAAATAAAATGGAATATCTTTTTTGCTTTCACCGCATCAGGGAATATTATGTCTGCTTGGTTTAAATCGCCGGCTGTAACTTCTGACCAGGTTTTAATGTATTTTTTTCCCCGCAACCATAAAAGCCCACCTGCGAAGAGACCAAAGTAGATAAGCGTGCTGATTCCATCCCCGTCAGTATCAGTAATGTCCTAGCTCGCGTTCATGTATATGATGTAGTGGTGATGTAATCAGAGGCAATGGTGGCTGCTGATAGGACAAAAGACAGAAGTGCGAAGCACCTTCTGTGACATGTGCACTTTGCTAAAAATTATTTGGTTGTTGTGATGATCATCCATTTATGGTGCAGTCCAGCCATGGTTTTGCTCCCCTAGATAGGTCTGTAAAAGTATGTATCTTTGGGGTTCATTGTTTTCTTTTATCATCACCTAGCACAATTAGTATTTGTGATGTCTGGTCAAAATTTGTAAGGATAGAACCTATAGCTAGCTAAATAATATATTGTTTATGTTTTTGTTGCTGTGTTAGTTGGCCCAATTTGGCAGCCAAAATGCTATTGCACTTTCGTACACCCTCATATTATTCGTGGTTCTGATACAGAAAGTATCTAACCCTAACCCTAACTCTAACCTGTTGATTTTGAGATGCAGGTTCAGATAATCAGGGTGAAATTCTGCATCAGAATCATGAATAATATTAACAGTCAGAAAAAATAGCAAAACGCGAGATCCCGTAAATTTGGAGTCTCTATACCGCAATTGCAGGCCTCCCACACCGCTCTAAATGTCCTAAATTGTCAGAATTTTCAATTTTTTGTCCTGAATTGTCCTGAAATAGAGCAAAGTGTCATTTTTTAAATTTAGCTATTTTCACATCTCTACTTATTCACTTAGTATTATACTCAAAGCAGGCAGTTGCTTAATTACAAAAATGAACTGCCAAGATTTTCATTTTATTATTGCGCTGATGATGGTTAGACCAAGGCCTCTGCATTTTTAGGTTGTTTTAGAAATAAAGGTTTTATCATCAACTATGGCGAATATTACACATATACATTTAGTGTTTATCTCTAAACTTTAGGCTTTTAAAATCACATTAGAATTCTTCCTAGAATAAAGTTCTTGGTAATGTTATGTGACATGAGGAAACTGAAGTGATCTGTTGTGCTATATCTGGATTTACTGGCTACTCAGCTTTTGGGAGATTTTGTTTCTAATGGAAGTATATGTTTACTTTTTGCAGGTTAGGTTCAAAGAGTAAATCATATTAAGTTGTTAGTTTGTTTATTTTAGTGTAGTAAAAATGGGAAAGAGAAAAACTACATATAATAGCATATGGGAAGCAGACTTTAAGTGGTTGAGAAGTACTAGTGGTTATCCCTCAAAAGCTTTCTGCACTGTGTGTAGCAAAAGCTTTCACATTGATGGTGGTGGAAAGTCCCAAGTGGAGATCCATGGGCTAGGTATATTTCATTTAAAACAGATGAAAAGACAGAAAAGTCAGCGAACTTTTTTTAAGTCAACACAGGAAAATGCTATGATTATGAGTGAACCATCATCAAGTTTGACATTGGAAGAACAAGTAATCAGAGCCGAAACTATTCAAGCCTTGAAGTGTGTTGATTGAAACTTTTCTTTTGCTTCAGCAAATGGTGATGGTGCCAGGTTTAAGAAAATGTTTCCAGATTCTAAGATAGCGGAACAGTATAGCCAAAATGAAACCAAAATGAAGTATGTGATTCAGTTTGGTCTTTCACCGTACTTTCAAGATGTACTCAAAGGTGATCTTAAGGGAAAGCCTTTCTCGTTCAAGTTCAATGAGACAACAACCTCTCAAGCCAAAAAACAATATGATGGTTATGTTCAATATTGGAGTGATCATTTTGATGCTGTAATCATGGCATATTGTGGTTCGTTATTTGTAGATCATTGTCCTTCTGAAAAACTTGTGGAACATTTTTATGAATTCGTAAACGTGGTTGGTCTTGATATCAAATACATGCTTCACTTAGCATAGTGTCTTCCCCCCCAGAGATGAGGGTGGGGATGGCTTTTGGGCTTCTGTTCCAGGATCGGGGGGAAAGCAGTTTTTTCAAAGGCTTGGGGGGGACACTTCAGCAGGGAGAAACCCCAATTAACATGATATTCTAGGAGGGGGAAAGGATTCTTGTCTATGTATCCATCCTATATTACCTTATTCGGACTATTCGAATTTTCCTTATTTGGTCATTTTCAAATACTTCTGGTTTTCCCTTATTTGGAATATTAACTTTCCCTGAAGTCATTGCAGTGCTTTGTTTTGATTTTGATCTCGCTGTTGTAGAGGGTGATGAGATAGTTCAGAGATATATATAAGTGTAAGGGCGAGTTGATGTTTTGTATACACACTTTTTTTATAAGAAAGTTAGTGAAGGCGCCTAGTAGTAAACTTTCTTAATTTTTTGGCACTTTTTAGTAGTAAAATGGACGCTGCATTTAAAGAGACGTCAAAGAATGTTGTTGCAGTGTAAAAATAAACAACAAAGAAGTCAACATTATCTATCTGGACATTTTACAAAGGGAATTATGAATATCACTACTCATTCTGTGTATTTGTAGTAATTCTTATGTATCTTTTGTACTTTTTTGTATTGAAATACATGAACTTTCTTAAAATATTTCTTAGAAACTTTCTTATCGTTTCAAGAACTACTAGTAGGACTTTCTTATTTTTTTGCATTTTTTTTCACATTTTACAAGTACTTTCTTATAAAATACTTTCTTAAAAAAAGCGTGTACATATTTGCAGTGAAGTGACTATTCTCTTTTTCTCTTTCAGGCAAAATGAAAGATTTCTTTAAAAAAAGGAAAAAATCAGCTGTAATAAATCTAGTTGAAGAGGAGAGTAGTAGTTTGTCAATTTCATCACCTCCAGCCAAGAAAAAATATTTAAAGCACGTTACTACAAATGGGTTCAATCAAACAAATGTTAATGAACGGGTTAGCAAATTCATGAGTAGAGCGCCTAAAGGAGAATGGAGGCTATACCAAAACTCGTGCCGTATTGCTTTCACGTACATCATCCAGAAATGGACCTTAGACGGCAGCACATCTAATGTCAAGGTTTTTCATTTTGCACCCTGGGGAATGAAGGAAGTAATCTCAAAACGACTTAGTCTCCCTCAAGTCAAAAGTAACTTTTTTGGCCTCCCACTACAAGTCAAAGAAACATTCAGGATAACTTCAGACACGTTTGACAAAAACAAAATTACAGTTGAGGTTGAAAACACTGGCTACAATGCACCACAGCCGTTTGTACGTTTCTACTGTAAGGATTGTCAAAAGAATTTTCTTCCCAGGTTATTGAACAATCCCAAGTATGGAAATTTTGAATCATTGGAAGCATTGGTTTTGAATTGGGATGACGTGAAAATCCCCACTGACCTATTGGAAATAGTTGGAAGTTTCATATGTTCCTTGGATGAAAGGGTTCACATTGGGCCTAACAAGAATAACTTCTTTAAGGATCCGTCAGAACATCGAAAGTCGTTTCATCCTGAAAGGTGGTTTGAAGATGTTACTAAGCGGTCAGCAAAGCAACTTGAGTGCAGTATTGTAATACAGAAGCTTCTCGCAACAAGCAAAACGGATTCAAATCCAATTCCTTCTCTTGTTCTGGCAAAACCAGCTCCAAAATCAGCTGCATTCTCTTCATCAGATGGGCTGCAACAAGCGGTGCTGACATCAAAATTCAACAAGAAAACAAAGTACAAGTTCATTGATGATTCTTTCACGAAAAAGTTGCATGTCAACCAAAAGTGTGAGAGTGATCTGCAAAAGGTTGCCATGGGCTTTTGTCTGTCCATCGTACATCGTACACGTATTATAGTCTGTTCAAAAAATATGTGCACTAATTTCAGTTACCATGTGGAAACCAGATTTAACAAATTACATAAATTCCCTTGAGCCTGGTTTTTATATAAAAGCTGAAATCAGTGCATATAATTTATGAACAGACTTTAATAAGTGCTTTTCAGAGGCAGCAACAATCGAAACCTACCAGACATCATTCAAAGGCATTTTTGATCATTGACTGTCAGTTTTAGATTTTATAGTTTTTACGTAAAGATAAGTAATATATAAAATAGAAAGATTAAGTAAAACAAGTATCTCTCCTCTTGCTAGCCTAGGTTGAGAAAGAAAAGTAAAGACATCAAGTTATAGCTCTGTTAGAAATTATGTGAGGATCAACCTCTATCAACACAAGTTATAATATAGTGCCAGCCTAGTATTTGGGTTTATTCCTGTATTCCCCTACCCTGTGTGCCCTTTGGCGTCTGGTTTGTTGGAAATAAAATACCAGTATATAATATTATATAATAGTATATATTCTTTTATTATTTCAAACTCAAACAAGCTGAAAATATAGAAAAAGAGTCACCTTGAAAACACTTGATCTGGAAAGTTCTATTATGTTCTTTTTTCTGAAATGTTTTGTAACTTTCTTATTCAATTCTTGAATAGTCTTGAATACATACTGCAACATTACAAAATCGTTTTTAAATAATACTTTTCGTAATCCTTTTTATAATCCTTTATATTACTATATATTCAGTTTCCCTATTATCATTAAGAATTTAAAGAGTGACATGGTTTGACGAAAAACTTTACTCTGTTTTCCTTTCAAAATGTTCAAAAATATTGCTTCTAAGCTAGAGAAAATCACTCTGTCATTTATTCCTAATGAAAATTGGCTAATCAATGAACACATCATAAATTTCTGTCTTTTTCTGTTAAACTAATACTTGACTTCACCATGAAAATATTGTCTTTTCTGATTGCATCTCTAAAATTATCATGCTGTTTCTTGCTGTTTCTTGCTGTTTTTTATTCTCCATCTATCCATAAGATTTTCTCATCTAGTAAAAACTAAGACAACTCAAAGTCACCAAGCTAAGCTTAGTCAACTTAATTTTGAAAAGAGAAGGGTTCCTTTGAAATTTTCTTCCAGTCTGCAAACAGTGAAAAGTCTAACAGCTATTCTTCACAACAATCTATAAAATAATAATATTAATAGTATCAAAAGAATGCAACAATTGTAAAAAAACTTTGCATGCTATACTAATCTCAAAGGACCTCTACAGGAACAATCCTTATCATTCTTTTCACCTGTTTTTACTGTTCAAAACGAAATGAAACGAAATCAGTCTGTGTGCTGGTCTGTCTGTCTACTAAAAACGAGAAAGCACATATGTGCATAAAGTCAACAGTAGATGACCCATCTTCTCAAAATTTATGAATTCTGGAAAATAGCCATTTCAAGGGGGGGAAACCAAAATTTTCAGATCTATGGGGGGGACATCTCGGAGGGGGGAAGTGAAATTTTGCGATTTTGCTTGGGGGGGACCAGACCCCGATAGACACTATGCTTAGGAATGGATGGACCTAACATGAACAAAAAGTTTCAACGTCTACTCTTGGAATCGGAAAACCTTGAGAACACAACATTTCTCGATATCGGAACATGCCCTCTTCATATTGTACACAACGCATTCAGGAAAGGTGTCAGCTCACTTCAGTTTAATGTTGACCAGTTTGCCCTTGATATCCACTTCTTTTTTTAAACTGTCTGTAGGTCGCCGGGCAGATTATCAAAAGATAGCAGAGGTAACCGATGTTGTAGCAGAATATGCCCTCAAACATAGTACCACAAGATGGGTAACATTGCGGAGAGTTTTTGTACGCTTGATAGAGCAGTATGAGAATTTGAAAGAGTATTTCCTGGTATTTTTGCCTACCACTTCAACTTTTAAGGCCTCAGTACAAGGGACAGTGAGATATGCTAGAATAAAAAAAGCTTTAGAAGATGAATCAACGCTGCAGTATCTTTCTTTTGTTTCCTTTTTTGCCACTGATTCGGAAGTGTTCTTAACCTAATTCCAGTCAATGAAACCACACATCTACGTCTTATACGAATAAATGGAGAAATTGCTCAAAATTTGTAAAGACAAGACATCTAACATCTCAAAAGGAAGATGGTTCTACAAAACAAACACCTGCAATCGAGTTATTGGAACTTGATGTCTTCAACAAGAAGAAGACCAAACCGCTTAAGATGGTTGATATTGGCAGTTGGAGTTGACTGAAAAAGAAGAAGTGTTCCGGAAAGATTGCTTAAAGTGTATGCGGTTGACAGCTGAAGATCTTCAAAAGAAATTGCCATTTAACTCCTTCCTTCTTAACTGTACTTACATCAATTTACAGAAAAAAAATGACAAGGGTGCCCTAGAAGGCATGACCAGCATTGTTAAAGGGAAATTAAGCCTTTATCAAAAACTTTTTATATTAGCTGCAGAAAGGTCTCATTAATCTTCTGTGATCATTAAAAATTATTTTAAATGATAATTATACTCAGTTTTTCGTTATTTAGTATCTAACAATGGACGCCATTGCAGTGCTCTGAGATGGAAATTTTGACGTCACAGCGCGATCGCTGTTTTTGTAAAGATTACATAAACTACAATATTTTGTTTTTGTTGATGAAAGTTATTAAGTTCTTTGTGATATAAAACCTTCATTAAAAAGTTTTACGTTTTAGATTTATAGCAGGTATACGTGCGTAAGCGAGTTTTTGAACAAATGTGTATATTTTGGATGTATAAAAAATGAAATCTTCGGTAATGACTGTTTTTATTTTTCTTGAATCGTTGCTGATAAACTTATTTTACATTTATGTTGATGAATGATAAATATTTTCGTGTTGATGTCGTTTTTCTACTTTTCTCGCATCTTCAGAACATAGGCGTAAAAAACATGCCATCAGGTGCTGCCTACGTCTGATATTTCTGCAAATGAAATTCGCTCTGTGACGTCATGATATTTATAACGAAAGCTGTAATGGCGATTTAACTAAGTTGTTTTTTTAGCAGTTTTTTTCATTTGGAATACCTTTTATACATAAAATGGTGTTCCTCTAGGATGAATGAAGTATTTCATGCTCAAAATCAGAAAATAAATTTTAAGGCTTAATTTCCCTTTTAAGATCTAACGGAAGCCCTGTCAGATGTGCTTGTAAATGTTTTCGTGAAGAAAAGCTTACCTGAAGAAGTCTGTGATGCGTTTAGATCTGAGTGGAGACTTTACCAAACCGAAGAAATCAAAGAAGAGCAATGTTGTTGTACTACCACAACCATTTCAGGGCGAAAGCAGACTTCTTACTGGAAAAGTGCATTTTTGGTTGCAGGGCTAGAAAACATCACACCTGAGGATGACGAACTTAAATTTGACATCGAAAAAGCTGTGCGTCATCTCGGAGGAGTTAGAGACTCCAGCGGTACTGTTAAATTCTCTGTCCTTACTGCTGTAATGAAATGCATTTTGTCAATGTCGCACGGAAATAGTGCTCCAGAAAGTGGATTTTCCATAAATAAGCACATGCTGGATATCCATAGACATTCCTTAAAAGAGGACACTATTGAGGCAATAAGGGTTGTGAAAGATGCTATCTTGCAGTATCCTTCTCTTCTTGACATCCCCATCACAAAGGAAATGATCAAGAATGTCAGAGCATCAAGACAACGATACCAAGCTGATTTAGAAGAAAAGCGCCAGCTTTTAGCAAAAGAAGCAGAAAAAAAGATCTTTTATTATTTAAACATTTTCATAGAAAAGTATAAAGCCTTACACAGTGTAAGTTGGTATGTTTACTCGAATTTTTTTTCGCTGATCGGAATTCTTTTAAAGTTGTTAGCAGTTTGGTAAGAAGACACTTTATACGCAGCCTTGTTATGCTTAGGCCAGTTGACATTATGTTTATTTTAATATTATGTTTTATTTTTAACATCAACATTTGGTTTGGTTTTTATACTTTATCAGAGTAACAGTTATTTATACCATATAGTCTATAAAGACATACTATTGGATTTCTAAACCATTTTTGATTTTCGAAGGGATACAAACGTCATGAATGACTTTGGAATCTATTATGTCCTAAAATGCCCTAATTTTTAGGCAAAAATCCTAATTTGTCCTAAAAATGACATTAAAATTTGTCCTAAATGTCCCAAATTTTCAGTGTATTTTGTCCTAAAGTCCTAAATAAATTGACATACAAGAGGCGTGGGAGGCCTGCAATTGCAGGATCCATTACAACCTCATGATGTGGACGAACATGGTAAATATGATATCCCTGATTGAACTGTTAGCAAATCACTTTTATTTTCATATTTTAGCAACAAAATACTACAGTGAAGTACAAAGAAAAGAAATATAATAACAAACAAGTGCTGAAAACAGCCAACAATCTAATCAGATTTGCTAATCTGATGATGCCTAGTGAGTACGGTTTCCCTTTTTTGCATAAACGTCTTGAATTTTCTAATATTTTTTAAAGTTTTTCTGAACGATTTCATAAAATAAATGTGAAAGATGGATCCAGATCGTGAAGATTACGAGGACTTTTTATTCCTATTTATTTTTTATTACTGCTTTCTAGAAATCCAACTTCTTTAGCAACGGCAGCCCAAGCATTGTTGACCGCATTTCGCTTCTTATACCCTTTGTGGGTCTTGTTATAAAGTACACAGGGTACAATTTGACCCTTTCACAAAGTATTTCTTCTTCAGTAAGAGAAATATTCTTTTTAACTGACATCGTGATAAAAATATTTTGTCAACTAACACGTTTTTATCTTGGAAAAAGAAGTTTTTCACTGTGTACCTTGAGGATAATATCTTTTCTCTGAGCATGTTTTTCTTCTTTAGTTTTGGCTGCCTTTCAAAATTTTTTGATACGAGCGTTCGCCTAAATCGGCGTTTATACTCAACATAAGCACGTTTATACTCAACATAAGCACGTTCGCGAACCGTACTCACTAGGCGTTTAAGTGCGTACCCAATATACTCAAACGCCTGGTGAGTACCACGCTTAAGTGTACGTATGCAAAGGTTGTGATTTATCTTCTATTCATTGGAAACTAAAAGTTTTGAAGAAGAAGAAAAGAAAAATGTTGAGGATCATTTATTGCTACTAACAATTTTTTTCAACAACTTTTATCACTTCATTCACATATGAAATGTCAGCACTTATTCCAGCGAACATTGAGTTAAACATTTGAAACTTAAAAATATCTACTTAAACTAATCCGCAATCGTGCATCCCACTTTTATTTTAGAGAGTGTTGTGTTTTCTTAAAATTTACCGTCAAAATCTTCTTAATTGTGGTCATTTTTTCGCTAGACCATTGATAATTGACGATTAGTATAATAGCACGCGGCGTGACGTCAGTTATTTTTATCGCATCATGGAGGAATCATTGCATTGCAACCCCAATCGAACGTGACGTTTTTGGGGAAATATCTCGAGAACCAATAGGGATAACTGACGTTTTTTAGGGTTGGTGGCACGGGTGATGGGGTGACGCAACATTTGGGCCTAAATTTTATTTTGTCATCGAAACCTTTGATCGACGATATCTCCACAATGGTTGGTCGTAGCGAAATGATCCAATACATTTTTTTGCTCAGTTTTTCGAGCTCTACAACATGGGTACACTTTCTAGATATGATTCGATGGTTTAATTTTTCATCACCTATTTTCGACACATCCTTCTCGAAAATAAAGCCGTAAAAACCTTTTACGCGAGATACTAGTCTATATATACTAATTCGCAATTAGAGAGTGATATATTTACTTTTTCTTTAACGGTCAAATCCTTCTTATTTTTCCCTTTTTGTCGTAAAGCCACGCAGAGGCGACAGACACTTTTTTTAATGTTACGTAATCTAAGTGTGACGTCTAAATTTTTAAACCAATCAAAACGCAAGAAATTATTTTTTCGCCAATTCGATTGGTTGACAATTTCCTAAAAATAAGTTTGTTAATAACCAATTATCATTATCGCAGTTGTTTTCACGAAGAAACACAGGTTTGTATACGTGCTGCCTATAAAACTGTTTATTGTTAAACTTTTGTTATTGTATTTTAGATTAATAAAAGAACATGTGTAAGTGATTAGTTCTTTGTTTACAATGTAAAAGCATAGTGAGAATACAGAAGAAGTGCAGTGAAGTTTTTAAAAATTGGCTGTGCAGAACGAACGAACAGGTCTGCACGAAAGTATTATTATAAAACTTTTATTGTTTTTTTTTAGATTAATCATTAATTAAAGATGCGTAAGTTATGTATGTATTTAAATGTTTGTTTACGTTTTAGTTATCAAAAATTGCTATACAGAAGAAAGTGTAGTGAAGAAATGCATAACGAAAAAAAGATAACTATTTACGAGGTAACGAATGGTTTATTTTGAATCATAAATGTGTGAGTGTAAGAGTCAACTTAATTCAATCACTTGGATGAAAACTGCATGAAAGTTTGGATGAAAGCTGGATAAAGTGAAAAGGAGATGAATCAACGAAGGGGGAGCGCAGTAAAAATTTGTTTTCGTAATGCGTGCCATTAGTTAGCAAAGAAGATTTATTTATTAAAAATGGTTCTCATGACTGTGGAAATGGGGAACATGTTATGCAGTCTTATCTCTCATTTCAACCATATCTGCTTTTTATTAAATTTTCCTGTATATTTTATTGACGGTGTTTGGTTGTTTGTCTCTATACCTGTCTGTCATTTATGTGTTTTGCTTATGTTTGCTTCAATATGGCTGTTGCAGTGTGGATTGTAGCATCTGTTCTTCACTGAAATCTTTTTCTTTTCGGTCAGAAAAGAAAAAGTGTATATAAACCATTAAAGAAATGAAGCACATGGTTAAATTATGATGTTGCAAGTGTTACACCAATAAATGTCGCAATCAACAGGATATGTCGCAATCAACAGTAAATGTCGCAACGCCAACAGTAAATGTCGCAAATCAACAATAAATGTCGCAAACCCAACAGCATATGTCGCAAACCAAAAAAAATCATTTTGTTTCTTGAACGTTAAAATCAACAGTAAATGTCGCACACAAATTCAAAATCAACAGGAAATGTCGCATATTTTGTTTTTCTTTTTTATCAATTCAAAACTTCTGTCAAGTATTATTTTGATAAGAGAACATTAATTTAAGTACCAGTTAATTATAAACAAAGAATATACCACCTGTAACTTCAAAACACATTCCGCATGCATGCAAAATGTTACACACAAAGCTCATGAAATGGCATAGTTCTCCAACACATTGAACAAAAAAGAGAGATTGAATGGAATTCTGAATTGGAGCACGTGTCCCCTATTATTCAAAGTGTTGAAACAAAGAAATATTTTTTGAACTATCAAGCTGTTGATTCAAGCTAGCTTGCAGAAGATTAAAAAAGCGTTCATCATGACTGTCAGCATAAAAATATTTTTTGATCGGGACAAATTTAAGAAAAACTATTCTTTTGGAACGATGAAGACTTTAACAGTATTGATAGTTTTTCTTGCTTGTTTGGGAGGCACATCTGCTGTTAATGAAAGGAACATAAAGGCTCTCACCGAAGAAGAGTATGATATATTAGTACGTATAATGAACAACTGTTTTGAAACACCGGTAGTTGATCGAACACCACTGGAAAAGTCTGTGATAAGAAAATATCAGCGATGGATTAAACAAGGTAAATTCTTAACAATGTTGTTTTAACGCAAGTTTGGAAAACAAAGATAGTGATAAGACTGACCCAATTTCGAATTTTTGTTGAAAGTGTTGAAAGTTGAAAGGTATCGATTTGTTTTCAATTCACATTTTGTAATGTTATTCTATTTTTGGTTTTGGGTTCTGTATTATGTATTGCTTTTTTTACATTATAGTTATATACTTCTATTCTGCGTATACAATATACTTCTTTGTTGTATTGCCATTTGTTTCTGATGTTGGATTCTTTGGTGTTTGTTTGCATTAGTTTTATTTTGATTTTTTTACGTAGAAATCTACTTTGCATTTTCTGTGTGTCAAAAAAATAGTTTTCGGCCAATAGAAGGGCCTTTTTAGTGTTGCAATGTTTGGATATAATTCGCGTCTTTAGGGTAAAAATTTTCATTCTGATTAGGTGAATAGTTTTGCATTTTGAATTTCAATGTTCCAATTTTTATTATTATTTTGATGTTTGATTCTTTTATGTCTCCAGGGGAAATTTAATTGACTTATCCTTTTTCTCTGTTCAACTCACATTGACTAAAACTGTAAAAAGAATTTTTGCATTTAGTTTGATGTAATTTGACTCAAATGTAACAAACTGTCATCAAACCTCAAAACTTGGTTTGATGAGCCAATTTAGTTTGATGAAAAGTTTGCTCACTATCAAACCTCATCAAACTGAAATTTTTACTTCTTTTCCACGCCTTAACAAGTGATAACGAATGTGATAATAAACACTGCACCTTAAATTCAGGAAAATAAACCACTTTTTTAAGTGAATTTGGGCAGGACAGTCATATTTTTTTGGTGTCCTGCACAATCTTGTATTTCCTTTTGTACGAATGATCTAGTGTCTGAAAGTATACAGTTAATCATAATATTAGTAGTATACTTATTTTACAGAATAAATCATAATATCTCCTTACAAACTTAATTTCATTCTTTCGTTTCTGCTTTTGCTGGATATTTCTATCTGTTCCGTGATGCCAGTCTAGTATTTTTCTTGATATAATTGAAAATGGTATTCTATTTAAAGGTAAACGATCATTTTTACAAAAAATTTTGTGTTTTTTGAGATATATATCTAAAGCGATGTTAAATATCGTATTAAAGAACATTTGGTTCAGCATCAGCACATGATGTCAACCTCTACTTGTTTTGCCAAAGTTACTTTCTTCGCATAAGTTGCAAAATGCAATGCATGTTCTATTTTGTGATCTTGAATAATCTTCAGCGCCTCTGGAACACTTTCTATGATGTAAACACTTTCTTTTTTATCTTTTTTTTTTTTATCTTTTATGCATAGTAAACGTTGTTCAAAACACTTACTAGATTGATAAATGAGCCAATTGTGAGTGGTCTACCGGTTAATTCATTTATATTATTCATGTGTCTTTATATTTTTTCCCGTGTTTGAAACTTTAACACATGGTTTGAACTCTTCTTGTGCATGTTTTTGTTTAGAATGCAAATTTAAAGTAGATCCTGTCAGAAAGATGGGGCGCATTTTCTGATTGGGCGCAGTTCCTTACTAGGCGAATTTTCTGACCAGGTTTTAATGTATGTTTTTTTTCCGCGACCGGCTTCTATACGGGCTCAACTTGCAGCATGGTTCTTTCTAAACTTCTCTAGTGCTGTGAACATGTTTTTTCGCTGAAGCGTTGTTTATTGAAGTTTTCTTTCAAAGAAGATTATTTATTTGGAAGTTTTTAACTCCTGTTATATACTTTTTGCGACTCAACAAAGATTACTGATTTGGTATTGCGTTGAACAGTGGTTTGGTTGTGTTGTGTTTTGTTTGCCTGGCTGTTCCACAAGTATGAGATTGATTCTGTTGCTGTTGGTCGCAATACTTGTCGTGAACGCTGTATGTCACAAAGATCCCGAGGACGTTAGTACTAAAGAGAGATCTCTCGAAGATTGGAAAGCCATATCCATCCAAGCACTTTGGCTATTATGCCACTCTCTGAAAATTGTGGACACTGGCTACAAAAATGAGCTCGCTCAACATTTATATGTGTTTCACAATCCACCTGTTACAGCGTCGGCTCCAGCTGGGACTGTCATATCTTCAGCATTATCGTCGTCAGCTGCTGCCAGAGTGGTCACTTCATCTGGTCCAGCTGCTTATTCTGTCAGTGTGCCATTGGTGGTGTGTCAACCTTCATTTACATATTACATTATATTCATATTACATTCATATTACATTCGACTGCAGCCCCCGTCATGTCATCACCAGGAGATAGTCAATGGTCTCATCAAGATGTCGATCCGTTTATCACACAGCAAATCAAACTGTATTTTCGCAATTTCAACATGGCTCCAAGTTTTAATTCGATTCCGAACAAATCTCCAGCCAACTTAAATTCGATTGCTGATTTTAATAGACATTCGCCTCCTAATTATGTTTCTCAGACCGTTGTTAATTCGTTTGTTGCGCAAGTGTCTCAACCTACAATCCCTGGTGTCTGCGCAAAGGGTCGCATCCGCCATCCCAGCTTTACCTTTGGCAGTTATTAATCGCATAAGGAATGGTGAGTATGTTAATTTTGATGAGTTATTACCTCATTCTTACGTTGCTTCCTCGGATGAGTACACATTTCGTTTTACTGGTGTGGCTTCACCTGGTTTCACCTTAATTCCTCATCAGCGAAACAGGCCAAGGGTGGTTGACTTTTCATCATGGATGGTTGCATGGACTAATTTTTTGCGGGTCACAGTCATTTCTTTCACAGTCATTTCTTTCCGGCTGGTACGGCTGAATTGCTTCGCTATCAATCTACCATATGTGACTTTGCATCTCAGTTTACATTTACTGCCTGGTCAGAGTATGATAGATCTTTCCGCTATCAATTGGGTTATGATCAGGCCTTATCGTGGAATTGTGTGGACAACGATTTGTATAATAGAGTTCTTAGGCGGCCTCCTATACAGAATTTATGTTTTGTATGTCAAAGTCCAGGTCACTTAGCCTCTTCATGTCCATCGCGTCCGCTTCGTTCCGTGGCGTCGTCAAATGTGGCTTTTTCCGTGGATTCATCACTTTTGGCATCTGAGACGCCGCCCTTTCATGCCCCTCAGCAACAAGGTGGCCACTCTGGGGTTTGCCGATTCTACAACGATGGCAGTGATTTGCATCAGTGTCGGCTCTGTACTGGTTCCCATCCAGCGTCACTCTGCACCCGCAGAGTTAAACGGTAGTTTTCATCCCTTACCTACATCTGTCATTTCACCTATCAATGTTGGCCGCCTTTCAGAATTGTTAGTTTCTCATCCTAATCAGTCTTTGGTTTCCTATGTTGTGAACGGCTTTCATGTTGGTTTTGACATGTGACCTTGGTTTCTAGATGGGGCCCTTTGACGTTTATGGCTAAACTGGACATTAAGCATGCCTTTCGTAATTGTCCTGTGCGTCCTGATCATTGGGGTCTCCTTGGTTATTGTTGGCAGGGTTTATATTTTGTGGACACTCGTTTACTAAACAAACTAATGTTCTGTCCTTTGGTTGAGTCACTTTCACATCCCACAGCAGCACAAATAACCATGTTTTTCATTAGATTTAAAAAAAATACTTAGTTATTGCTTGAATTTCAAAGAACACTCGCTCGATTTGAATGCAAAACATTGCATCAACACTGAATATAACTTCTTCAATGACAACACATAATTATTACTAATTTCTTCAGCGTTTTAAGCCTATGTTTTAAAGTGGCATTTTCCCCAAATTAAATTTATTTTGTAGTATCTACATTAACACAAGGGATATACGAAGAAAAAAATTTTTTTCAAATTTTCATGATACCACTCCTTTAAATCTTCTGCATGTACAAAACATGATTTCGCTTAATAGGTTATTTTAAGCGTTTCAATGATTCTAATTCTTTATCATTTTTGTATTTGGGTGGGTTTAATGTCTCCAAGGGTTAAACATACACAGGAGCAAATGTTAAGTATTTCGATGTTATCACTTTTTAATTATTTTGATCTTTGGTTCTTTCCAGGGGAAATTTATTTTATTAAGCTTTTCTGCGATTAAGCTCAGATTTGATTAATACCATTAAAAATTGTTTACCCAGGTTAAAGAATTCTGCGACACAACCCATACTGAACATGGGTTGCGAGCGACGCCGCCTGGGCGTCTAGTTATTGTTATATTCCAAGGACCACCGCTGATTGGCTTTGAAAACAATATATGGACCAGATACAAAGAAACCAACTGATTAAACATTTTGTAGAACAAGCAGTGGTGGCATAACACGGTAGCGTGTTCGGTTTGCCAGTGTTGTATCCTAAGGCTTGCCTGACTGACATTTCGAGCAATCGAAATGTTTAAAAACTGAAGTGTATCATGAAACAAAATATTTTTTTGCTTTTGTCTTAAAAAACATATTAAGGGTTATTACGCGTTTCTGATGGAACATGTTTTTTTATTCACTTCATTCATTTAGCACGTGTCTTTTTTTCTCTCCTCCTGTGTGATCTTTATAAGAGAAACCATTCCCTCCTACTTTTAATAGCAGCCATGTTAGAGTGTGTAACTTTTATAAAACAGAAGCCAATAAAAGTTTTTCTCTCTATGTGTATTGTTAGTTAAACTGATGCTCGATTGGTTCTGATAAGTAATTAAATAGCACTTCATAGAATGTAGTTTTTTGGATACATTCTTTAAACTGGTATTTGATTGGTCTAAAATTGTAATAAACACCACGTGAAGTTCACGTTCGGAATGCATTGTGTAAAGCAAAAAGTTGGCTGACATTTTAAATGTGACCGCAAGAACATGAAAACACAAGGAACTTATTTATCTTCATGTGCAAACAAGAGCTTTAGGAAGTTAAAACAGTCCAGAGGACCCATTTGAATTGAGCCTCAGTTCTCCCATTATACGTCATTCGCTTATTGCTGGTTTTAAGTGCAAATATTTCAGGCAGGTATTTTTTCCCGGCAACCAAAATTAAAAAAAACTTGGAACACTGGGACACTCTGAAGAAAAGTTAAGATACAACACTGACTGCACACCAGAACACAAGTTGTAGCCGTTGATAAGGAAATATGTTGTTTAATGGGGTCTGTAGGGTGATACAGAGAAGGTGGACATGGGAGGCAAGCGACGCCGCCTTGTCAGCTAGTCTTTATAGATTATACTAAGTTATCTGATATTCATTTGCTCTCAAAACCTTCCCGAACCTTACATGCTAAAAATCAACCAACTGCTAGTACTAATAGCAAATATCATCACGATGTTGTGCTTAAAAAGGAAGCTCTTGGTAATGACATGACAACATCAATTTTAGTTTCAATTTGGAGTCAAAACACCCATTAATTAAAAGAAAATGACGCTTACGAATTAAAAAAAACTAGTGTTTCGTACCTATGGCAATGGTGGGCAAGCATTGCATGTGACAAAAGGAACAAGGATATCCTGTTTTACATCAAATGTCAGCTGTTACACATTCCTCATTTGAAAAGTCCAGAATGTTCCCAAAAATCATTTTTTTCATTAAATCCTCTTGTCAAACCATAATTTTATTAGGAAAAATAAAATAATTCACTGAAAGTGCTTTTTTCCTATTTTTTTCTCTTAGTCTTAGTTCCTCTAATTTTGTTGAAAAAGTTCACAGAGGAGATTTCGTGATGTACATTACGCTCAACATATAGAATGGATTATTCATCATGTCTTATGTTTATTGCGATAAAAACGGGTGGCACATATTATTGATATCTAAGTTACAGATCGAAAAACAGCAGCAGGTAATCTATATATCTATATATACTAATTCGCGTTGTGTGCAACACATTTAACTTAGAGAGTGTTTGTTTTTCTGTTTTTTAATGGTCAAAACCTTCTTAATCGTGGTCATATAGCGGCAGTTCGACCACGCAAGACTTGATTTTCCGCGATTAGTATAAGCTCCTCCGTTTTGTTATTTTTGGTTTGCGCACTGGAAATCAGCCGAAAAACGTCTTTGGAGGAGTGCGAGCAATGCAATGTTAATCGTTCGAAATTTGTCAACGATCATTTCGTGGGCAAGAAACTTCGCGAAGAAGACGTGTTTCTTTTTGTATACGAATATTTTAATTTAAATTTCATTGTTTTAGGCAGCAAATCGACGCAAGAACTGACGAAGAAACACAGGTTTGTATGCACGAAGGTATTGTTATTATTATAAAACGTTTTATTATCGTGTTTATTGCTAAACTTTTACTCTTATAATAAAAGAACACGGGTTAGTTGTTTTTATAAAATGAAAAATCATATTTAGATATACAGAAGAAGTGCAGTGAAGTTTTTAAAAATTAGCTGCAGAAAGATCGAACGAACAAAAGGTATTATTATAAAACTGTTATTTTTGATTAATAGAAGAACAAGTTAGTATTTAAATGTATTTAAATGTTTGTTTACGTTTTAGTTATCAATTTATTGTTAAACTTTTATTGTTTTTGTATTTTAGATTTTATTTCAGATTAATAAAAGAACAGGTATAACCACATGCTTAGGTGAGTTTTTAAACAGATGTTGTTTTTTATATATAGGTTTTTTCAGAGGAAAACGAAACGAAGAACGAGATGAAGAAAGTCTATTTTTATTTTACGAGCTGTTTACGTATTTCTTTTTATAGTTATCAAATAGTTATGGGAGTGCAGGAGTAGAGTAGTGTAGATGAAGTTGAAGTTGTTTAAAAATGGCTGCAGAAAGGATGCTGTTTATTTACATTGGTGAAGAAAATGGTTTTACTTCTTTTTTCGGAGAGAAATTGTTTGGAGAAGATATAAAGTAATATACGTAAGTACATGAGTCAAACGGATTTAGTAAATACAGCGTTAAAAGAGAGTAAAAACAGAGTTAAAACGATCAAATCATAAGATGCATTACCCTCGAGCAGTTAATGATTTGTTTTGGTAACGAAGTTGCTGTTCCTTATTTTATTTAGTTCAAAATGGCTCCACAGTTATGAAGTTACGAAGAAAGCATTTTTATGACTTTCACTGTATAAAAATAGTATTGGAATTTCAGTAGAAAGCAAAGAGAAAGTGTATCTTTACAATAGGAAAGTATGCTGGAAAGTTAATCGAGTGTTATTAATTTGTTTACAGGTATGAAATTTTTACAGAAAGTAAAAGAGTTTAGAAGTGTTTGATGAACATGATCAATATTGTTTTCTATATCATGATGATGTGAATTGGTATTGAAAGGTAAAGTTAAAATAGTATCTATTTAGTTAAACACTGTTAGTATTAGTGGATACATAAAGGATAAGAGGGATGTTTACTGTTGTGTTTTGAATTTTCCAGCAGAGAGGAGCTTTGAACTGGAAATAAAAAATGGCTCCACGTATGTTTTCATATGTTAAAAATTTTTCAGCTATACTAATTCTGTCATCACGTTTGTGTTTGTAATTATTATTTTTAAGGTTAATACATTTTCAAAGTTTCTTTTACTTTGTTTTGTTTTTCTTTAGATTTCATCATAGCATGATTAGGTTTTTTGTATATGTTTTTTTAATGTTTTGATCTGTTAAAATAGAAATTAAGCACATGATGGGTTATAATGTCGAGAGGGTTACTTAAGATTTACTTACTTAATGACTGTGCAATGAAACTATCTTACAAAAAATATGCGTTGTTGGCTGTATTTTTCTTAAGTTTATATTTTATCGCGTTTATGCATATTTTGTGTTATGGTAATCGTTTACGTACTATGCCTAGGTATATAACTTTGAATTTATGATTTTATTTGTGACTTTTTATCTTTTGTGTAAATTTTTCTTCTTAGTTATTGTTTTTAGGATAAATACGTACTTGAATTTTCTTTTTTTTTTTGTTTCTTTTTTTTTTTCGGTATTACAATTGAAACATTATTCTTTTAGGCAATAATAAAAAAAGCATAAAGAAACTCATGGTTTTAATCATGATGTTGATGGTTTTGGGAAGAACTAAATATCATTTCAAAAATTCATTAATGGTTGCAGTCCAGAAGTAACTTTTGAACAAAAGAAAAAGTTGGAAGGTATCATTTTTGTAATGTTATTCAATGTTTGGTTTTGTATGTCTTAGTAAACGGTTCTGTGTTATATATTGCATATTTTTACATTAAAGTTACTTCTCTTCTGCGTATGAATATATATTCTGAGCCATGTTGCTATTTGTTTCTGTTTTAAATTTTCTGAATGTAAGAAATGAATTAAAAAATTAATGCCTGAAAAGAAACTTTTGGAAGAGTTAAACAACGCATACTAAACATGGGTGGCGAACGACGCCTCCTGGGATTTTTTTGAGTTGCGATTCTATGATTTATTTTTTCGTCACAGGGTTCGTACACGGGAATGGTGGATTTGACCTAATGTTTTCGAAGTTAAGTTCGGTAAAAAGTTTTTACCCGGGATACTAGTCTATATATTAATAGCCGATTCTCTGTCTGTTTGTTTGTCTGTCACGCAAAATGGTAGATTGAGTTGTGAGCGAAATTATTTCTTTTTTTGTGTGCGACGTGAGTTCGAAACAAATACACTGCAACCCCAATCGAACGTGACTTTTTTTGGCTGGTGAACCAATAGAGATAACGTTTTGTTTTTATTATGATTGTTAGTTTTATATTCCAAGGACCACCGTTGACTTGGCTTTGAAAACAATACATCAACTAAATACAAAGAAACTAACTGATTAAACATTTTGGACAAAAAGCAGCAGTGGCAGAACGTGGCATCATGTTCAGTTTGCCAGTGTATCCTAACGCTTTCGTGACTGTCTGAGACGGGTGAACTTTTTTTCGAGCAATCAAAATATTTAAAAACCGATAAAAAAAGAGAATCATGAAACAAAATATTTTTTTTTGCTTTTGTCTTAATAGTTGTCTTAATTTCTTTTAATCGATTTCTTTTAATCTATTTTAATCTGATCGAACGTTTTCTATTCAATTCATTCATTTAGCACGTGCATTTTTTTCTCCTCCCGTGTGATCTTTTTAAAAAGAAAAGCCATTTTTTCACCTACTTCTGACAGCACCCATGTTAGAGCGCGTAAAACAAAAGCTAATAATAAGTTGAAAAGTTTTTTCTCTCTGCGTTTTGAGTGTATTGTTAAACTGATATTTGATTGGTTTAAAATTGTAAATAAAAACCACGTGAAGTTCACGTTCGGAATGCATTGTGTAAAGCAAGAAAGTCTACTAACATTTTAAATGCGACCGTGACAATGAACGGCTGAGTTAAGAACATGCAAGATTTGAAACACCAGGAACGTATTTCTCTTCACGTGCAAACGAGCTTTATTAAGCGATAAAGCCAGCAGCAAAGGAAGTCTTATCGCAGGTTTTAAGTGCAATAATTTGGAGCAGGTGGTGATACAACGCAAGCTGAACATGGGCGGCGAGCGACGCCGCCTTGGCGGCTAGTATAGACTATTCTCTGTTTGTCTGTTTGTTTGTAAGTCACGCAAAATGGTAGATTAAGTTGTGAGCGAAATTATTTCTTTTTTTGTGTGTGATGTGAGTTCGAAACAAAATACATTGGAACCCCAATCGAACGTGACATTTTTTGGCTGGTGAACCAATAGCAATAATGTTTTGTTTTTATTATTATTGTTAGTTTTATATTCCAAGGACCACCGTTGACTTGGCTTTGAAAACAATACATCGACTAAATACAAAGAAACTAACTGATTAAACATTTTGGACACTTAGCAGCATTGGTAGAACGTGGCAGCATTTTCGGTTTGCCAGTGTATCCTAACGGTTGCCTGACTGTCTTTTTCGAGCAATCAAAATGTTTGAAAACCGATAGGTAAAAAGTTTAATTTAATTTAATTTCCTCTTTTAATTGTTATGCGCCTCTGATCGAACATGTTTTTGTTCACTTCATTCATTTAGCACGTGCCTTTCTTTCTCCTCCTTTGTGATCTTCTTAAGAAGAGAAACCATTTCCCTACTACTTTTGATAGCACCCATGTTCGAGTGTATCACTTTTTTAAAACAAAAGCTAATAATAAGTTGAAGTTTATTCGTTCTACGTTTTGAGTGTATTGTTAAAGTGAAAAATGATTGCCTCTAAAAAGTAAACTAATAGCACATCATGAAATTTGGGTTTTTTGGAACCATTGTTTAAACTGATACTTGATATTTGATTTTGAATCTGCCTCTGGGTGAACACCAGTTGTATGAGCCATTTTAGAGGAAATATGAGGTTTATTGGGTCTCTGGGGTAACACGGAGCAGGTGCACATGGGCGGCGAGCAACGCCCCCTTGCTGGCTAGTTATTTTGTATATTCTAAACAAATAGTTAGCTATATGTCTTTTCTCAATGACGAAAATCTACATGAAAATGTTTTTGATTTCTTTGGCCTAAAGTCTCTGACACACACTTTGTTTCGACCTTGCACGTGCTTGAATGTTAATCAATTAAGCCTGTGACAAACTGTCTGAAAATTCTTTTTCCAGATAAACAAAAATCTAATTATTGTCCGTTTAGGATCTACATCACCACTCATGTCCTAATCTTTCGAAGTAGTGTACTCATGTTGTACATGGTTGGTAGCTTGTGTAAAGCAATTGTCTTAGAACTAGTAATCTCAAGAAATACTTTTTAGAAATAGACTAGGTCTTATTAGAAATTCATATTTTTTTTTTTAATGCTTCTGAAGGAACCAGAAAATATGAAGACAGACATGCAACAAACAAAATGAAGATGTAAAAATATTTAAAAATGCTTTATTTATGGTTTAATTACTTATGTACGTAGACAAATTTTTAAAATTTTGATGACAGCGTCAATATCTTGTTACAGCCATTTCCAAAACCATTCTGTTCGAAGTGTTTTGAAGTCTGGATATGAAGTGATACTGTTTATCATTTAAAAGAATTGCATTCTCTTGACAGCATTTAGATTCGATCAACTTCATCAGATTTATTTAGACAGCACCCTAAACTCTTCTTCATCTTCCTTGTCAGTGTATCAGATATCTTTGGTGATATCCTGTTTCTTTGTTTGCCATCTTTATCACTTCTCTATGATGGAGTGAAACTTGAGCGTAATACGCGTCATATCACGGGACTACGGCTTCCGTCTTGGCCCTCAGCGCTAATGATTTTGGGTTCAATTATGACAAATTATGACGAATTACGAAGAGAAGGTAGATTATTTTAGTGTCAAACAAGTTTTATTTTGATTAATTTGATTTTTTGAATGAATTTCCAAAATTTAATCTGAAGGTTTGATTCCCCTTTCCATATCCGTTCAAAAATTTTTAATATGTTGTGCATGTTACAACGATTCACCTGCAGGCGATCTTCAGCTAACTGGTATGTCAACAAAGTGTCCACAATAAAACACGCATTTAAGAATAGCAGATTTTGATGTATATTATACCTTGGAGTTGCTGTTTGAAGATGTAAAGGTATATGTTTATCAAGTCCAACAGGAACAACTTCCAACCGATGAAGATCAATTAACTGACAATTTCCTTGAAGATAAAACCACAATGGTACTAACAAATGCATTTAATACTTGCATTGGATTTATGGACAATATTTAACTTGTTATCTTCTTCTTCATGAGTTTTAAGCAAACATTTCTTTTGTTTTGTTATTATGTAAATATATATATATATATATACATACAGTTTACGTTCATCGTTAAAAGTATGTGCTTTTTAAAGATGGAAGTACAATACTGTCAAAGCAATGTCATAAACTTTACTTTTTGAACCATGTTTAACTTAGTTTGACAGTTCTCATTGAGTGCCTTCTTTTTCATCGCATTCTTTTCAATCATTGATTTCGTGACCTGACCTTAAAGCCTGCATAGACTTTGTTGCAATATGAACAATAGAAAAACTGTACAGAAGTCAATAAAATGTTAGTACACATGGTATTCCATGAAAAATACACATGTCAGCCAACGTTTAGAGTCACTACTAAAAGTTCACTAAAACTGAAATCAACGAATTAGTTACGGAAGGTATTTCCGAGTTCAAAATTCTGAAAAGATTTCAATGTCGTAGCGCGCATGCTATAACCAATCTTCTGAAGGGTAGTGTGCAGTCATCCGTCAATGGCACCTAGCTGGAGTGTACAAGGTGCATCAGGACACAACTCTAAGGTTATTTTTAACGAACTACTTTCTTTCATTGAGCTGATTTTTTGGCCCCAGATTTAGCGAATGTGGTCGTTCTTGTCATTGAACAGGTTTTTATAGTGTCGGCTTTCTGTTGTTATTGAAACTCATACTTTGTAAATAATTTACATTAATTATTAAATATCCGATTTAGATTTTGCTTTTAATGGTAGGGGTCCAAATGACCCTGGTATTATAATGACAGACAACTGTGATGAGCAAGGAGATGATTTGAAAGCAGTATGACATTAACACAAGTAATTACTATCTGTCTTTCATCTAATGCAACTAGTTTGGATATGATTTTTTGATAAAAACCATTGGATAACTTCATGTGATAGACCAGCTTAGTGTCTTTTTGGGATAAAAATTATTGCTTTGAGAATACACTTGATTAACAAATGAAAGAGAAAAGTTTGAAGAATGTTGAGTTTCAACTCCTCCTTGAGGCAGGCCGTATATTTTCCAAAATTTATAATGTTTTGTCATGGGCATTGGCATGGAAGTTTGTGGGCCAGCAACTCTACATCTCAGTTATAGTTAAATTGAGTCATAGATGTAATTCTTCTTTTGATACTTACACATAATGCTAAAATTTCGAAAGGTAGTGTATGCTGAACAGAAATGGAGAAAACATTTGAAGAGCTTATTGAATCGATAGAAAAGTATCCCACAAGCTGTGCATGAGTTTTGTAAAAGGTGGAGTTTGTGTTATCGGAAAAACCTCAACAATTATGTTGAGAGTCTTGTGCTTAAAGACAATATTCTGAACAGAACTTAAGAGGTACCTGTAAAATAAGTAATTTGATATAGCCTGTTCTTCTAAGATTTTCAGATATGTTTTCTAGGTCCATATTTGGTCAATATCTTTTGCATTTTGCACTTAAGTTTTGATGAGAAAGATAAAGTAATTCTGCTAAAAATCCATATTATAAATTGATTTTCTCAGATAAACGAGAAGTGGCTTATTAGAAAATCTGAAGACTTAAAAGAATTCTATGAAGCCAAGCTTCTCAGTGTTGCCAATGGTCACTTCAATGGAATATACCGTAATCGATACATGGGTATTAGCGAATTTGTAGCCTCATCATTACCAGCTCTTTCTTACTTAAAGGAAAAAATTTACTACAGTAGATAAATTCTGCGAATTTTTTAAAAGAGAACGGAGGTCAAAAATTTTTTTTCAGAAATCTTTGCTAAGACACATAAGAAATCATGAAATAACATTAAAAAGAACTAATTTCTTTCTTTCGGTTGCCACCATTTGCATTTATGAAATGATGTCACCAGGCTTAGATGAATTTATTTAAGCTCAGTATGAGTAAACGTTTACAATGAGCAGCTCTGAAGAGGAAGCTGAAGATCTTTCAAATATTAGCGACGAAGACTTAGATTTCAGTGGTAATGACGGATACACTTGTGAGCCAGAATATTCCAAGGAATAGCTGATAAAACTTGGTATTGAAGCAGTTGACTCTGATGATTCAGCGAAGAAAATAGTGAGCAGGATGAAATGGACACCATCCGACTGGAAAATTTACATTGGTGCACATGTGGAAACTGTGGCATAATGCCGTCTTTGGTTGAATCGAAGTGCTGTAAAGAATATAGTGAATTGCTGGCTTCGAAGTTGGAGAAAGTTAAGTGCATAAGTGAACACGAGGAGTTTGTTTGTTTAAATAAAATTGTTTTGAGCACAGCATTCATTTAGTATTGGAGATACCAAAAACAATTCAAGTTTGTCAAGGAAATAAGTAACAAGTGCGTCGTTTACCTTCCTATCTTATTTTGATTTTATTAAATTATATTGAATACTTTTTTCGTAGTTCACATACATGTGGTCATTTTTATTTACAACAAGGTTTTTTTTCTAAATAAAGAGTTGCAACTAATTAATTATTCATGAAGGAGTTTTGTAGCAAAAAGTGTTCTCCTTCATTGTAACAGATTATGCTCATTTTTGCTTTTTTAGGCAATTTCAGTTTGTGGCTTATGAACAATACTCTGCGCGGAGTCATTCCGGATGGAAGTGGTCTTCACAAACTCGTTTGTTGCCAGTAAATGTGAACGAGTCTACAGTGCAACCAGTGCCGATGTTATGAAGCCATCTAGCTGCACATCTTTTTTCTTCTTCGCTATTTGGCTTTGGTACAAAGTAAAGGCCTTTTTTATCCTGATGCATTTGCAATGCAGGTCGGCATGTCTATAAGAATGCAAAGACACGATGGAGAGCGACCCTTTTACTTTTTTCTCATTAATTATTCATAACTACAATCATACTAATCATAAAAAGAAAATTTATTTACCAAAGGAGAAAGAAAGAGAAAAAAAACTTATGCGAACTTGGCTACAAAACTTATTTTACTAATTTCATCTTCCTGAAATTTAAGTAGTGTTAATTAAGAGTTAAGCCACTAAAGTGATTTTTTCAAGTGTCTTTTAATTTCTTTATACCAATAATCTATACTAATACGAGCAATAATGATAAGCCTGCTTACGTCACGATAAGTGATAATCATACGGCAACGAGTAAAAAAATCTGAACAATGGCCTCCCTTCCAAGCTTATTTTTGGGCAAAATATAATTATGTGGAAGAAAAAAACTTTACCAGTGACTTTGTGATAATAAAAGGTTACAATTTCAAAAAAAAAATTTTTGACCTCCATTCTCCTTTAAAGATTGAAAATAAATATTAAAAATAAATATTAAAAACATTGTCTTCAACGACCTACCTAAATCAATCCGTGATGTCACAAGTTTGAATATTTTCAAAACAAAAACATTCAACTATCTGAAAGATAAAGCTATGGCTAAAACATTAAAATGATATATATACATACAAAAAAAACCAAAAAAACCAAAAAAAAATTATGTTTTCTTATTACGGTTATACATATACATAATATTTATTTGCATTTCTAGGAGAAGAACCATGTAAATAATTAATGGCTCTAGAAATAAATTGGTTATTATTATTACTAGTATCCCGGGTAAAAACTTTTTACCGAACTTCGTGTACGTACCCGTAATAAATCATAGAATCGCAACTCAAAAACATCCCAGGCGGCGTCGCTCGCCATCCATGTTCAGTATGCATTGTGTTGCAAAATTTAACTCGTGTAAAAGTTTCTACAGGCATTAATTTTTTAATTCATTTCTTACATTCAGAAGATTTAAAACAGAAACAAATAGCAACATGGCTCAGAATAATATACTTATACACAGAAGAGAAGTAACTTTAATGTAAACTTTAATGGCAATATATAACACAGAACTGTTTACCCAGACATACGAAACCAAACATTACAAAATGTTAATTCAAAACAAATTGATACCTTCCAACTTTTTCTTTTGTTCCAAAGTTATTACTCGACTGCAACCATTAATAAATTTTTGAAATGATATGTAGTCTGTTCTTCCCAAAACCATCAACGTCATGATTAAAACCATGAGTTTCATTTCTTAATGCTTTTTTTATTATTACCTAAAAAATTAATACTTGAATTGTAATACCGAAAACCTAATCATGCTATAACAATATTGAAATGAAAAATAAAACAAAAAGAAAGAAAAAACAAAAAGAAAATTCAAGTACGCATTTATCCTAAAGATAACAATTAAAAACAAAATTTGGTCTATAAAGTCAACCGATACTGTGAGTCAATACGGGTTCACTCAACACTGGAGCTGAACAGAATAAAGACTTTTACCTGGCATGCACAACCAAACATCAAGTTAATAAAAATAATTGAAACAACAAAATGCCCTACTTTGACCAAAACCATAATTAAATACCCAGAAGATATTAAAAGCAAAAAATAAAAACATAATGCTAAACTTATATACCTAGGAAGTATGTATGTAGCAATTAACATAACACAAAATAATGAATGCCGTAAATAAATATAAACTGAAGAAAAATATACCCCAGCAATGCTTCTTTTTTGTAGTACAATCGCAATGAAATACATAATCCATTCTTCTCTTAAATAACCTTCTCAACATACCATGTGTTTCATTTATACATTTATAAATTTCGTTTATAAATAGCTACACCTTTTCTTTTCTGACCTAAAAGAAAAAGATTTCAGTAAAGAACAGCTACAATACTTACTACTACCGCAACCTTATTTAAGCAAACCAAAACAAAAGGCATAAATGGCTGGCAGAAAGGCATGCAGACAAAGCATCAAACATCGTCAATAGATACAATTTGACAGCATAACACGCTCCCTACTTCCACAGCCATGAAAAAGGAAAACAGTCATAGCTGTGGGACCATTTTTAATTGATCTGTAAATAAATAAATCAAATCAAATCTTGTTTGCTAACTATAAAAATAATAATAGCGCGCGTTACCAAAACAAATTACTCTCGTCTTCGTTTTTCATCCAGTAGCGTATAAACTAAACAAAAGAACTCATATAATAAGATATCTATTCAAAGCTATAGTATTTAATCTTTCAAAACTAAATTAAAACCATTCCTTACTGTGTAAATAAACATCATTTTGTTCTGCATTTCTTCACTACACTTTCTTCTGTATAGCGATATTTGATAACTAAAACGTAAACAAATACATGTACCTAACTTAAAAATAAAAGTTTTATAATAATATATTTTGTTCGTTCGATCTTTCTGCAGCTAATTTTTAAAAACTTCACTGCACTTCTTCTGTATATCTAAATATGATTTTTCATTGTAATTAAACAACTAACTCACTTACACGTGCTACCCGATAATAAAACATTTTATAATAATAACAATACCTTCGTGCATACAAACCTGTGTTTCTTCGTCAGTTCTTTCGTCGAATTGCTGCCTAAAACAATCAAATTTAAATTGAAATATTCATATACAAAAAGAAGCACGTCTTCTTCGCGAAGTTTCTTGCTCACGAAATGATCGTTGACAAATTTCGAACGAAGAAGATTGCATTTCTCGCACTCCTCCAAAGACGTTTTTCGGCTGATTTCCACTGCTCAAACCAAAAATAACAAAACGGGGGAGCATATACTAATCGCGGAAAATCAAAAAAAAGTGTTCTCGCCTCTACGTGGTTTTACGACAAAAAGGGAAAAAATAAGAAGGATTTGACCGTGAAAAATAAATAAATATGTCACTCTCTAAAATCAAAGTGGTATGCACAACGTGAATTAGTATAATAAGATTATTATTAGTATTTGTAATAGTTATAAAATCACAAACATAAATTTAAAAACGCTGAAACTGACTAACTAATGTCGAAAAAGTTCTTTTATTGCTGTATTCTTCAGTTCCTATTCATAATTCTAAACATCTACACGGAAGTAACAAAAGAGTGCACCCCTGTGTATGGCGAATCCAACACCTGTGGTAGAGAAAGATATCCAAACAAGAGGATTTCTGAAACTTTTAATCATTGTTGAAAACAACTGTTTGCATATCAAAAACCGATAATGGCACGCGGAGCAAGGTCTACAAGGTCTGCAAGAAAACAATTAAGAATTATTTCGATCATTATCAGAAATTTGAGACTCGATTTAACCTTTTTTAGTCATTTTGTTATCGCAATCCCTTAATTCATTTATCCCCGAAACACCATCAGAGTTTGAAGTGCTTTATGTGAAAGATAACATAGTTAATCGAGGAGGAAATAATTTTGGTGTTCCTAGCCTAACTCATGCTGATGTTGTTTACACTGTTGATATGAACACACAAATCTTCGAATGCTCTGTTGGGAAAGATGGATCCCCCTGGAAGCACCATTATATCATTTGGAAGTCTGGACACAACTGTTTACCTTTCCTCCTTGTACCTCAATACACATTAGTGGTTTTGTGCACAATACAAGAAAGAATTTTCTTATATTGCAATTGGCGAGGTTTTACCAGACTCTTTCCCGTTAAGCTAATCAATTTTTTTCGGTTCAGAATTACTGTCTCCACAGTTTCCTTTTCATCTTCATTATAGAAGATTTTTAGTGACGCGTAGTGACGCCTTATTACTTCTTGCTACATATTGGTGACAGAAAAATCTGGATTTGGACTCAGTTGAATTTGAGGAATAGCAGGATTTCTTTTTCTAAAAATCGTAACAACATGTTACAACACGTGATAACAGGTAACACCAGGTAACAAAAAATCTTACTTTTTGAAGATGAAAAAAAGAAATCCAGGAAGGACTGAATTACTTTTAACTGCAATGGAACTGGCCTCAGCAGTTTCCTTTTCATCTTCACTATTGATTGTACTGTACTTTTTTTCCAAAAAATATAACATGTAACAATGCGTGATAACAGGTATAACCAGGTTACAAGAAATCTTCCATTTTCAAGATGAATAAGGGAAACTGAGGAAGAACTTAATTTTCTTTTTCAAAAAATGTAACAACATATTTGTCTCAAGATCGTAACATTAACTCCATAAATAAGATCCGAATCTTATCTGATAGTATACCCAAAGGTATTCATACACGAGAATTTAACAGCCTAATCAAGTCTTTAGAATCCATTACTAGCCTTCGAATAAAAAATAATATCAATCCATTATCTGCATACCTGAACATAAATAGTCTTAAAAGTAAGATCATCAATTTGTGAAAAGTAGTTCGAACATCCTCCCCTGATTACTTAGTTATTGCAGGGACAAAGATCGATGACACAATAACTTCTGAGCAACTAAAAATGAATAACTACGAAATTCGGCATAGGAATGATAGAAATCTTAATGGTGGAGGACTTATTGAATACGTTAAAAAAGGTGTTATATGCGAAAGTATAAAAAATTATGATTTTAACATACAGTGTGTATCAAAAAGACTTATCCAAGAACTTTCAAAGCTTATTTTTCAGCGAATAAATGTGATATGATTTAACTTTTTACATGAAACGAAAGCGCTGGTTGAGATGTATCCGAAAATATAATTTTTTTCCTAAATAAATTTTTAAATCGGGAGTTATTGAAGAAACAAACTTTTTCTCTTCTCATTATTTTGTTAAAGATTAATTAAGTCACTACATAATAGAAAGATTTTTTTGAAAACAATGACAAGGTTACAACGTTTTTATGGACAAATTAACAAAATAAAGTTAGATCTACACTTAAAGATTGAAATCTCGCTCTAACCATTGCGTAGTGTCAAAAACAAACTTGTTCATAAGGCAAATGCAGTCTTTTTTTTAAGAACAGTTTTATAAGAACGAGGCTTTAACTGTCCAAAAAAAATAATAAACACAATGTGAAAAAATAAAAGTAACTTCTAATGGCCTTCAACATGCTGTCCTCCTAACTGGATACGTTTTGCAGCCCTTGTGTCCATTTCTCGTATTGCATTTCTTGTGATTTCTGGATGCTGCTGCAACCAGTTGAAAGCGTTAAGAATGCGCCTTCTCAAATCAGCAATACTGGCTGGAAGAGTCACAAAAACTTTTTGCTTAATACAGCCCCAGAGAAAGAAGTCACACGGTGTTAAATCCGGAGACTGTGCAGGCCATTCAATGTTATGGCAAAGTGCAGCAACAAGGGCTCCAAGAACTTCATTGATCCGTTGCCTAACATTCCTGGTTCTGTGGAGTGTTGCGCCGTCCTGAAACCACCACAGACCATGATGATTGGCATTCTGTATTTGTAAGAAATTGTAGTTTCGTGCTAGATTTGGAAGCACTAAGTTATTTACCATGTCTAGATAAGTTCAGCCATTTACGTTTCCTTGAAAGAAATAAGGCCCGATTACTGTATTGTTTCCACAAAGCCCTACCCATAAGTTCAACTTTTGACGATTGCTGTTTTTTCGAAATAAAAATCCGGAGGTTGCCCTTTTGGTGCATACATCCGGACGTTTTGGGTGGAAACTGACCCATTCATGCCAAATGAGCACTCGTCACCTATCACGATATTATGAACAAACCGTGGATTGTGGAAGGAATTACAAAACCAGCGAGAGAAGTGTAAGCAGCGAGCAAGGTCCCCTGGTTTCAGCTCATGTCGGACAAAAATTCTGTATGGGTGCCAGCTCAAATCTAACAGCAATTCGGGTTGGATGTGGCACTGGGCAGACCAAGAGTATTATTATGGCAAGAAACTCTTCCGTTATTCGCAACCAACTGTCTTACAGCAGCATCATTTGGAACGGAATTTCCTGTTATGTGTCTTCCACAACGTTCTTTATGAATATTTCTTACCGTCCTTTCGCTCTCGAAATTTCTAACATTCCATTGTATTGTTTTCCTGTGTGGAACTGGTCTTTGAGGAAACCTTTGCTGGAATTCTTGAGCCACTAGATCGAAATTTCTTGTTTCCAAAAAACGGGTAACCAGAAATGTTCTCTGTTCAACAGTTAAATGAACCATCTTTCATATGCATACACTTCACTGCATGTGTCTGCACTTTTAACTCTGAGCAATCTTTTTTCACACATTTTTTATGCAAGTTATTCGGCGAATTTAACTCCCAAAAATATCGTTATTAAATCAAAGGGTTTCCCTTGCTAAAACAACAGGCAATTATGTAATTAAAATTCGATTTAATTGATCTTTAAGGATTTAATGAGGCAGATAAATGTTTTCTTCTTCAATAACTTTTGATTTGAAGATTTATTTGGAAAAAAAGTTATATTTTCGGATAGATCTCAACCAGCCCTTTCGTTTCATATAAAAAGTTAAATCATATCACAACTATTCGCTGAAAAATAAGCTTTGAAAGTTCTTGGATAAGTCTTTTTGATACACACTGTAGTTTCTAATGAAGCTTTCTGCTCTGAGCTTGTAATTAAAAATAAAAAATGGATAGTATTAAGCATTTATAGACCTCCCAATTCTTCCAATCTCAAACTGTTTTTTGAAGAACTGGAAGTAACCTTGAATAGAGTGTTCTCAAAGTATGAAAATGTTATCGTGATGGGTGATATAAATATTGATACTCAAGACCCTAATAGCAGAGGTTTTGTCTCATTATGTAATATTTGTGATTGTTTTAACCTTCACAACCTGATAAAACAAAAAACTTGTTTTGTAAGGAACAGCAAAACATCAATTGATGTTATTCTCACCAACAGACCAAAATCATTTTTCAATTCCTTTTCATACAAAACTGGTATCAGTGATCATGATCATATGGTGACTATAATGAGAACTCACTTTGTTCGATTAAAACCTAAAAAAGTTTTTATTGTAATTACCAAAACTTTGATAAAACAGCATTCCTTTCAGATGTTGAAAAGGGAAACTTTGATTGTAATGGAGAGAATCCAGACATGAACTATGATAATCTAGTTGAAACATTTCTGTCAATTGTTGAACGGCACGCTCCACTATAACAAAAAACTTTGCGGGGAAATCATGCAGCGTTCATGAACAAAGCATTATCAAAAGCAATATACACAAGATCTAGGCTTAAAAATAGATACAATAAATTTCCTTCAGAAGAGAATAAACATAAATATAAAAGACAACATAATTTTGGTGTTAACCTATGTAATAAAGCCATAAAAAGACATACTTTAAAAAGTTTTCTGAATCTAAATTAGGAAAAACATCAACTTCTGGGATACGATTAAGCCATTTATGACAAATAAAAGTATTACAAACAATAATGCTATTATGCTTGAAACACAAGATGTCTTCTTGTCCTTTGCAAAAATGCTTCAGCAAAACTTAATGCCCTTCTTAGATTTAAAAATAATTTGTCCGTTAAAGCCAGGAATGTTTTAATTTATAGTATTATATACGCGAATTTTAACTATTGCCCTCTAATTTGGCATTTTTCTTCAGCGAAGTCACGTGAAAATGTACAGCGAATTCAGAAAAGGGCACTAGCTTTCATCCACAATAATTATGACAAATCGTATGTTACACTTACACTAAATAAATCAAACAGAACTTTGATGAGCAATTACAGGTTGAAATTTCTTTGTATTGAGATTTTTAAGTCAATTAATGATCTTAGTCCATCATATATGAAAGAAATCTTTCGTCTTCAAGTAAATAATCGACCAACCAGAGCTCAAAACGTTAACAACTTAGCTACGCCAACGGTTTTCACAACTACTTTTGGTAACAAAAGCCTCATTTCATTAGCCCCTAAAGTATGGAACAAACTACCTTACTGCCTGAAAACATGCAAAGATCTAGCCACTTTTAAAAAACTGATAAAGAAACACAAACTTGAAGTGTAGTGACAATTTATTTATTTATCATTTTAAATGAAGTTATTGATCTCTTACTATGATGTTCTTACCTATGAAATTTTAAAACTTTTTGTAAATAATTCAAAATTGCAAATATTTATATTCCCTTATATATATATATATGTTTTTACTTAATTTGAAGCTAATTCATTTTATTTTGTTGTTTGTCAGTTTAAATTAGTTTTTTGTGTGTTCAAGCATAAAAATACTATTGTAAATTTAACCCACGTTAAATAAAGAACATACATACATACATATATACATACATACATTCATACATACTCAAGTCTCTTTGTCTTTCCGAGATTTTCTTTACCATGTCGTATGTAAACTTTGGTCACTGCAAAACAACATAAAGTGCTGTCGGAGACACCGTTCGCTTTTCGAAAGTCCAGTATGTCTGATATTCATTTTAGGTACTTTAACAATGCTGAACAACTTAGTTTCCAATCTTCTTAAAGTATTTTAAGGAAGTCCATAATGATGGAGGGCGTACCCAAGCAACAATGGACAAATTCTTCGGTTAAACACGATTCTGATTTGAGGTCGTCAAAACTAGCCATTACAAATTTCATACATCGCTGTGCACATTGCTTCGCTTCTTTTTCAGACTTCCCTCCTCCACATGGTGTACGTAGCCAGTTCAAAAACGTCTTTCCAATACCATCGTTAATAGAAAAGGAAGGCTTGTGTGCCGTACATACTTTCTTTATGATGTTGTGCCTCAACTTCTTCTCTTTTGATATCTGGAGCTTCGTCAAAATAGTAATACCAACAATGCTTGACATCGATATGCTTGTGTAAACCGGGACTGCTTTTTTAAATCAATGTTTAGGCAATTTTGCACAGGGCAGATGTAAATATTTCTATCAGTTGGATGTAATACCAACTTTCTCGTGTTTAGCAGTGCCATTGATTGCAACCCAGTTCACAACTAATGTTCTCTTCAACATTTTTAAAACTTTTTTATTTTATTTAAAAACATAACTTTTAACTTAACAATTTACACAAATAAAAAACGATAACTTAGTTCTTTAAACTTGAATGACATATTTATACTGTAGTGCGTTTCACAGGAGGGTCTTTTTTTTAAATCACTCACCCCACTCAAGGCCGAAGCCACTACAAGGAGTGGGGCTACACATTCCCGATGTTCATCATAGCATTAATCTCCCCAACTAGCCTTCATTTTCCCCGAAATACATCAGGAAATCGAGCTAGTTGCAGTACCTCCAGGAGTCGTAACTTTTTCAACACCTGACCTCAGCCGGGTTTGAACCGTCAATATTGGGTTCCTAAGCTCAATGCTTTAACCACAAAGCCACTACTGCCAATACTGCTATTCATTCTTTTTGACAAAGGAACAATGTATAGTTTGTGCCTCACGTAGTGAACAATTAAGACTTAATGAAAAGGAAACATTTTAGAGTGCTTGATGGAAGAAAACGATCCTGTTAAGACACTCCATATCAATCTCCATAGTAGTAAACAAACTTTTCATTCACAAAAGAACAAGAGTGCACGATTTGTATAACAATGAAACACAGAGAACATTATAGACTATTAAGGAACAATTAAGCGTGTCAAACTCTGTTAATTGACAGTTCACTGTCAAAATATTCTCAAGGGCCTTTCAACAAGAGTTTGAATAGGACAAACAACCCAAGTAAAAATTATAAAGCTACATTAACTTAGTTGACAAATTTCAGTTCTTTTCGCAAAACTCGAAAATGGCAGAGCCAAGAGGAACATTGCTTAATGAAACTTTGAAAGCTGCGCTGAACCATTTTTTAGTGCCATGTGTCATTGATAAATGTTGTGTTGCAGCGTTTCGTACTCTTTGGGAAGTTGAAGACAGCGATTTAGAGTATGTAGAGCTGAATATTTAGGAGAAACAGAAACAGCTTTATAAAATTCTCGAAACCTTTGAAGAAGTTGTGGGTTTTATAACTTGTTTGACCGCCATGAAATCCTGCAAGCTCCGAAGGAAACAAAAAAAGCGGAAAGATCAGAGTCTCACAGGTAGTGATAGTTCAAATGAATGTGATAGCTAAGAAAATTCAGAAAAGGTCATACCAGGTATAACATATATGCTTTTTAATAGAATGCCTGACACGGTAAATTTCCTATTTTGATAAAAAAACCCATGACTTTTAGGGGTTTCAATTTGTAGTATTGTTGATACGACCACGTATGACCTACAACATTTTGAAAAGCAGTTGGTTCAGTAGATAATGACAGCCGGTTTAAACATCTCAATATGCAAAAATGTTATAGTGCAAGGTAAGTTTGTTTATTTCATTGTATTTTCTTATATTTGTTCCATAATTCTCAGAGATTTTCCTCCCTACCTATAGGAAAAGGTACATACAATTCCGATGACCCATACGCCCAGACTCTATTTCAAGTTTTGATAGATCATAATTCCACTGAAGCGATTCGACTAGCTGACCAATCATATCACCATGCAATTAGAAAGGATGCTTTCAAAAAGGGGATTGTACAACCGCAGCAGGTCTGATTTTAAATCAAGTTTCTTTTTTAATCCCAAAGCATGGTTTGCAATCTGAGAAACGTTACTTTCAAATTTCTTTTTCAAATAAATGACCTTGTTAACTGCAATGCAATGTTTGTTTCAGGTACTATCCCCAGTGCCAGAATCGCTTCAGTGACAAGGAAGGGAAGATTTGCAGCACACATGATCAACAACGAAACTGAATTGTGTTCATGGATGAATAGACTGCAGATTCACTCTCCTGTGAAGATGCTAAGAGAATCAACGTTATGCCTAATTTTGGTCACAAAGTTGACCAAAATGCAATAGAAAAAAGATTATGTGTGTTTCAAACACGTACTTTGCCATGCAAAGATAGCAGTATTGCCTGCAAGTATTGTTGTCTTCTTTGATTTCTCCAAACAAATGTAGCCACTAAAAATAAATAATATCTTTTAAAAATCTTTCAGCATGGCTTCGAAGAAACTGCATGTTGGTATTTCACTATTGTGCCGTCCTGTTGAAAGAAGTTTCATTATTTCAGACGTGTTCAGACTGTGATCTGCTAAAAATGCAAACATGTACAGATGGCACAATTTTCAACGATTTTGATGGAAATCCCAGCCGTTTTCTGGATGAAAATGATTTTGTATCAAGTCAAGTTTATTAAACAAAGTCCAAGAGCAGCAAATTATTATTGATGAGCTGACAAAAAAACTTGAAATAAACAATACAAAACCATTTTCTATTGATGATATCAAAGATAATAATAAGATGATAACTGTATACACTGGTTTGCAGAATTATGATGTATTTGAATGGTTGTTTAATCGACTGAAACATCGGGCAAAAAGTCTGTCTTACAACAATTGATCCACTAAGGAAACAAAGAAAACTAAGCCCAAAAAGGAAACAAACCCAGCAAAACAGGGAAAAAGACGTGGTCCCAAAAGAAAACTTTCTACGAGAGATGAATTTTTCTTGTTTTGGTGCGCGCACGACTTGGGCTGAATGAACTAGATATCGCCTACCGGTTCAAAATCTCCCAGAGCACTGTTTCTAACATATGGAACACATGGGTACCATTTTTAGCGAAAGAGTTAATGCCATTCATATATTGGCCAACACAAGAAGAGAATAACGGCTGTTATCCAAAATGCTTTGCTAAATACCCTAACACGATTGGTATTATCGACTGCACTGAAGGGGCGTTAGAAAAGCCTAGCATGGCAAAAGCCCAGGCACAGACGTACTCAACGTGCAAATCCAAAAACACTTGGAAAAATTGATATGTATTACACCATGTGGGACTGTTTCGTTCATCTCAAAAGCATATGGTGGATCAGCTTCAGATCGTTATATCACAGAAAATTGCGACATTTTAGAAAAACTTAACCCGGGAGATACATTAATGGCCGATAAAGGCTTTAACATAAGTGACCTTTTAGTCAAAAGAGGTTCCAAGCCTGTCATCCCTCCATTTTTACGAGACAAAGGTCGCTTTTCAAAGAAGAATTGTTGCAAAACGTCAACAATAGTGAAAGCTCGTATTCATGTAGAAAGAGCCATAGCCAGAATCAAGTACTTTAGAATTTTACAAGGAGCCATTCCTTTGACAATGAAAGACTTGCTTGACGATATATTTGTTATTATTTCTGCATTGACAAACCTTGGACCTCCTTTGGTCCCTTTGTAATATATATCTAGATATTTGATATGTTGTACTTGTTATATTATACTCAATGTACATTCCCTAAGATTAACAGCTACCAAACTCACTTAAAACCAGCCTGACTTTTACCATATTAATGTAAAGTCCAATTTATTATACCTGATGTCCTATACATTCCTTAAAATAAAGAGCTACCATATTTAAAATCACCCTGACTTTTACCCTATTGAAAATTTTGACCCCACTAGGTATATGATGCTGTTACTTTTTATTATATTTAGGTTTTTTATGTACAATAAGTTTGAAAAATGTGTAAATGCTGTTGTTTTTCCTACCTCCTGATCTCTAGAACACTCTTTCCCTCTGAGCAATGATATCCCTCAGATATTTGTACTGTCATCGTCATTGAAATAAGAACCTGATGCCTTTATCTTCACTCTGGCAGGAAACTTGGAAGATAAAATATTTCTAACATGACAAATAGAATAAAAAAAGAAGCACTAAAAATATATTTATAGGGGTAGGGAGGCGAAATCCTTGAAGGTGAAGTTTGATAATTTTGATTTCATAGTTCATATTATGGTATATATTCCGCCGAATGTAATGATTCTGCATGAAGTTAAGACTTTCTTTCTCTTTGAACCCCCGTTTTAACTTAGAACAACTGTATAAAGTGTTAAAGTTAAAATGCATTGGATAAGCTGTACTTAATCTTTGGCAAGGATGAACATTCGGTGGATCAGTATATAAGAGCTCACTTAACAGTAAGAATAAAAAATCAAGCAAATATCTTGTACATTTCCACTCAGAGGTTATAAGTTTATTTTGGATACTCAAAAGCCTAAAATTTCATCATTAAAAACTTACAAAAACTCATGAAAGGTTCGACTTTGAAAAGGAAAATTGGTGCATAGGTATTTTACCATCTAAGCGTTTGTTTACAAGTTTAAAAAATTCAACAGGATTCCTCTCCGTTAGTTTTGTGAGGAATGCTGGCCATTTTATTTTGTCTGAACATGGCACAGAAAAATGATCAGGATACCTCGGGGGAACGTGTGAGTAATGATGGTATTTTTTCCAGTGAAACTAAGCAACCTCACATTTCATAATGGCGGCCTACTTTTGATTTCATTGATTCGCTTCTGAAATAAAAGAAACTATTTTGATCGACTCTTGCACTTTCAAAGAAAAATACATTAATTTTGCTTTTCTTTACTCATTTATGTTCGACACTATGTACGCCACAATACTGCTATTAAAACTATAGAATGAAAATGCACATAAAAACTACATTTATACAGGATTCTCTTGTTTGTTTGCAAATTAGTTGTTAAATGAAACGGAAAACGGTTAGAATCTTCTGAAAATTAGAGAAAAATTGTTCCTGTTAATTTGGTCTCTTTTTATTTAAAGCATGCAACAACAACTTGTTTTAAATATAACAATAACATCAAAGGGGTAAAAAGAATCAGACCATCAAAAGGAGTTAAAAAACAAAACAAATGTTTTCATAAAATTAACAACTTCTTTAAATAAATGCACAGAGTCAGTCCCCGCACACTCTTTTATAAACTTTACAAATATGTAAAAAAACTAAAATATATTATCATCAATGTTTAAAAAACTGCATTCTGAGTGAATGAAAATTTACAGAAGCGTTTACTAGTATATTTCTTGGCCCAAAAAAATAATGCTCAAGGCATCAGCTTTAAATTAGAAGAAATAAGAGTCTGCACAGAGGAATTTTGGCTTAAACAGTTTTGAATGTCTGACTTTTAACACTTAAGAATGTGAAAGAAGTTGAATAAAAAATCTTATTGTTTAATTGACCTAAGGCCAGTATTTTTCTTTTTAGAAAAATTATAAGCAAAATTGACAACTTCCAATAAATATCAATAAACATCAATATACATATGTATTATAATAAAACACAACAATAGTAAGGTTTAGAGATTGGGAAGTTTGAAAAGATAGGTAGATAAGGGAATAAAGGTGCAGTTTTCAAAAAATGTATTGGAGTGAAAAGGGTAGGCAGGGATGGGCAGTTTAAGCTATGTAAAATTTCATATAGAAACCAACATTTCAGTATCTAAATCAAAGTCAATATCTATTTCTAATTCTGCATTACAAACTTTGGACACAACATCGTCAAGTAATTCTTTCACAGAATTTTGTGTATCAATATCCTTTTTTAAAGTACGGTGTATGATCTCCGGGAAAATAATAAGTTTAAATGAAACCATTGCTTTCGCCATAGCAAGTTCCATGAAATCATTATCGTAAATTATGCGTTCTGTGAAATTACCCTTTGTCGTACAAATGAAAAAATCTCACCAGGCACGTTCTGCACACATCATCTGACATTGCACCTGGTAGTAATTATCATCATTACGTTTCAAGCGAATTACATCATACTCGGTAACCTCTAAACAGGATTGTTTAGAACTAACATATTCTTCTATCGACAAATCACGCGGTGACCAAGGGCATTTAATCTCCAACAAGCCAGGATCATGACACAAACAATTTACAAGCCCATCAGGGCTAGCTCCATCTATCGGAAATTGTATATCAATAAATAACCCAGGTTCTGTTACGAAGTTTTTATGCTTTCCTTATAACTATAATGCTTTCCTTGTAACTATATAACTATAAATCAGTCCCACCGGACTAGCTATTTTTGATATTTTTAATACTTTTAATATTTTTAATAATTTCAACATTTTGTATATAAAGATTTTTTACAAGCAAATTTTATGTATATCTGATGATCGCACTAAGCGTGAAACTGACAGTTGTATACTGGCTTTTTAACAAATTTTAATAAATAAATAACTATATTTTGCTCTACTTCCTATCGAGCACTGTCCTCAATACTCATCACCCACATGTTTTAATATGCTTTCCTTTATTAATTTTGACATAAATCTTTCTAGCAACCGGTTCATTTGCTATTCCCCAACGTGTAGCTTTTGAATCAAATTTTAGAATACCCCCAAACTTTCGATATGAATGATTTATTTCTGTCTGTTTTTAACTGTAAATCGTCATCTACTTTTTGTACAGCATCTTTAAACTTTGATGCAGTTATGCGGTCTTTGCGGTAAATAAACCATTTTTCATTTTCTGACTGTTGTGTTGTCTCTGCTTGTATCAAATCCTGTTGTGATCTGGTAATTTGAATTTTTTGAAGAAATTCATTAAAATGTTTTTCATTGACATCTGCAATGGCAGGGGGCATCTGCACATGTTCGGATGTTTCAACTTCCTCAAAATTTACAGCTGCAAATGTATCGGGTCGAACAGGTTGTGGAATGTGCATTAAAGCAACAATGCCACAATTCCCATTTGTTGCATCTGCTAATGTATCAATATCTAGTTCTGTTAATCTATTTTGAATCATTCGTACTTTTGCGAGTCCTTTTTGGTTCTGGATTTATTAGGATTCTATTATTTGGTTTGGTTACACCAACGTTACTCAACACCTCTGGTCCATGAAGTTGTTGTTGTTTTTTTAATGATACACTCCAAGACTGTTTTTTTTGAGGTGCAGGTCTTGTTGTTGCCAAGTCGCACATCCTCCTCGATGAACCATAAGATAGCTCCTACATGCTTACAACAACCAGATACACTAAATAATGAAATCAAGGAATCATCAGAAAACAACATCATCTTAGCACCATTCCCTCACATACAGTGTGAATCAAAAAAATTACAACCAAAATAATAAAAATCTAATTATCATGGTGATAATTCTTTTGATTTACACTGTATAACGTAACTTAATAATGAAATAAAAGTATGAAAATCTACAAAATTAAGCTCCTAAAATCATGACAATTTTCAAAGATTTATTTATCTTTGACAAACACAACTCAAAAGGTCAAAATTGCACCTTTTTTCTCAAAATCAATAGAGTTTCCTAGTGAGATTAGCCCTTGACACCTATGAAAAATTAAAGATCTGGTTCTCATTTATAAGATGGGCCAATAAAAAAATTTGACTTTTTAAGATTGGCCCTTTTGTCATTTGACGGACGATAAGAAACATAAATTTTTCTGGTGATGGTTTCACCCCAACAACCGTCAACTCTCCACACTTTCTTTGGCATTGCCAGTCATTCTATACCATCAAAACTAAGTGTATTTTTGTGTTTTCAACTTGCATCAAAGCAATTTGATTTTTAACCAAGTAAACATAATATATAATTTAGCCTAATAAGAGCGAAAGAATGTAATAAATACCTGAATAAACTTAGTTTTGGTAGTATAAAATGACCGGCGATACCAAAAAAAGTGTGGAGAGTTGACGGTATAACACTGAAAAGTATAATTTCTTACTCTGCTGTGCATGAGCATTCTGTGCATGAGTCATTACTTCGCCAGTATCTTTATTGCGGAGTGTAGCTTTTTAGCGGAACGGAGCTCATTTGGCAAGATCAAATATTGTCATCAAAATACTAACAGAGAGATGCATTTCGGCTGCCGTAACTCGATGAAACCTCCTACAGGGTCATACAAAAAGTGCAATTTGGCTCACTTTCATCAGATTTCTCAAGTAGAATTCGGTCAGATAATATCTTGAATGCGCGAGCAAAAAAATTTTCAAAGTATGGCTTTTAGGCAAATTTTCCCGTTTCTACGGTACATGGACTGCTGACCAAAATGCAAAGTTGCCATTCTTAGTTAGAAATATAGAATGAATTTCGATCTACTTTCGAATATTTTGAGTTCCGAACTTTTGCGAAAAGTTTGTGATCATTTTTTCAGGATAACAAATGATTTTCTAGGTTAAGATAAAACTTTTTACGATCAAAATTTTTTCTATTAGAATTTCATTCCATCTGATAATATTTTGAAAGGAAAACGAATTATGAATGAAGTTATGAGAATGACCGTTTTGAGAAAAGTCCAAGTTTTCAGTTTAGTGGAAGTTTTGATAGCTGATGAAATAATATAATTTTCAAGAAATCTTGATTCTATGATGAAATCAATTCTTGATTAAAACAATTGAAAATAGGATCGAAAACTCCCGTCGAAATTTCTTAACATATAATGACGTCGCGAGAAACTTTTTCAACTTAGGGGCTGTTCATATGGAGGTGAGCTGGCCCGGTTAACCGGGCTAGCTCACTTAGCAGAGATCTCACTGTCATTAAGAAATCTTTATAAAAATAAATTGTGTTCATATGAAAAGCGGGGTGGCTCACTTAAGTGAGATCTCATTTCATTTGACCGGGATCTCACCTAAGTGAGATGAAATTTGTTCATATATGAACAGACCAGCCCGGCTTAGTGGGATAGATTTTAGGCAAGTGCGCACACGTCGAAATTCGAATTATTGTTTACGTGATGTAAACAACATTCTCCAGCCCGGTTAAGTGGGATGAGAAAAGCCATATGAACGCGGGGTGAATTTCATCTCATTCAAGTGAGCCAGCCCGGTTAACCGGGCCAGCTCACCTCCATATGAACAGCCCCTTAAACTTTTCTTGTGAAGATATAAAAAGAGGTTATGAAATTTCTTCTGACTTCATTCTCTGCTTAAAATTATTTTATCATCGTGATATATATATGAAGAGAAGGAATTAATATCGTGTGAATATTTTATCAGGGTGATGGTTCAGAAATCAGGAAAAAAAACGTTTTATGTTTTACCCTATTACCCCGTGGACGTTTGTTTAAAAAATGCGATTTCGTAATGTTCGCTATATTGCTATGCGTTTGTTCTCGTTTGGACGTTTATCATCATAATCATTATCTACCCTTTATTTAACAGCTTCAAGACCTGAATCATGAATCGCCGTGAAAGTGAAGTGTCTATTACATTTTTTTTTATAAGCAACCAAGGTCAGACCTTATGGGTTTTTTTTATTTCGTCCCTTACTGTTCAAGTTGAATTTATCCAAAAAATGCACGCAGAAGAGGCTTCGCACATTTGTCTTTCCTTTTCAGTTTCCCTTAAATACATTCGTGTGTATAGATTTGCTTAGTGTAAATCAACCTTTAAGCGTGAGAAAAGTTAAGTTTTGCGTCACGTGGTTTGCGACAGAAAGTGTTATTATCATATGTTAATTGTCGAATATATCATAAACCCATCACGTCGATAGAAAGTGTTCTAAAATTCTCTCATATAATTCCATTTCGCTCCATTCAAATTCATTTCTACTTGGCTCAATGTTGTTTTGGTTGGAAAATTTTGTGTTTTTTGGATTGTGTGAGTATATGATCATTTTTGTGTGCATTTTTCGTAGAACTTCTGCTTTTGAAATATGGTGATCCCTCTTCAATTTAAGATGCTGCTTTTCTTTATCTTTTCCACTTTTGTTCTTGTTAAAGATTAATTATGTTTATTTCCTTACAAAACATCGAATTTCATAAAAGTTATCATGGAGCTTTAAATGTTCAGAGATTTTTCATTAAATTTTCGTTTCAAAAAAACTCACTTCTCAGTTTGAAACCTGTCAACCTGTTTCCATGAATGTTTTTTATATTTTTATTACGAGAAATATATTAATATTCATATTCTACATTCGTTTATACAATTCTCAAATCCTTTCCATCCGTATTTGTATTTCAGTTTTTTTAAAAAAAAGTTATCAACGTCAAATTTGATTTTTTCATGAAATATTTTGTTACTTTCCTGAAAATTTTATATTTTATATTTATCCTTTTATTTTCTGTTTGTTTATTTCCATTTTGTCATTATTAAATCGTTTGTTTTCATTTCTTCAGATCTTGACAACCTCATGCGTGATGGTGAGTGGGATATGTTTCAAGATATTTTTAACCTCAATCCTTCCATCTTCACCATGAGAGGTTGGCTTAATCAAACATTAATGATGTGGAAAATCGACTCCTACAATCCACCACTATCCATCATCGAACAAATGATGCACCATGGTGCTGATGTCGATGAAATTTTCCCCTTTCCCCGGGAAGGCTTTGCTTTGCTTTGAGGTTTGTTTCTGGGAAACCAATACCTTCATGTTATTAATGTAAGTTGTGGTTGGGAATAAATTGGGCGCTATTACACTTTCTTCCCCCTAATTTTATTGATGTTTTTTATGCAGAATTTCACGCTGATTAATATTCACATAAGAACTTGGGTCTGAAAATCAACAGAAAGGAAGTTATTCGCCATCAAAAATTTGAAAATATCTTCGGTCCATACCATAACTGTCGTCCGCCATTTTTAAAGTTTCTCGCAATATGATGAAACCTGGTTTTCACTCAACTTTGATCCCCAGTTCGTGATTCTTTACTTTCCTATTTCGTGCGATTTAATTCTATTCATGAATGAAACAAATGAATCTATTTATTAGCTTCGGTTAATAAATATTATTGGTTAAAAATAATTTTTGATTGTTTTAAAACAAAGTCTGCTTTTTCAGTCTTTTTTATGATGGACTTATGAGATCATATACATATGATCATAATGCAGGTGGCATACTATGTTTGTCCTCTCTTGTACGCATTATGTGTATAAAAATTTGCTTTCAAAAAAACTTCAGAGGGGGAGTTTCTTGATTAATGGAGTGGATCTTCCAAAAATATGTTTTTCAAATATATGTGGCTTTAAAAAAAGCCGTTTTATTGCGAAGTCGTCTCATACTGGGTACAGCTGAGCAACTTGCGTCCAGAAGTGGAAGTAGGCATGCTCATTAAAACGTTGGTTCCACATGAATTCAGCCAGGAAGTCTGGAATGGTATCGCGGTTTGTTGGGCCAAACATAGATTTAAATTTGGCTTTAGCTCGCTGCCACATTGCCTCAACACGGTTCGTTGTCACCCCAGTGTTTGGGTCAACGAAGTTGTATGTGTGATTAACAGTACCGTGCTGAAAACCCTGGGCAGCAAGGCCGTTGTACGCAGCCCACATGTCGCTCCAAATTTCTGTGCCAGGTCTAACCCACTGCTGAATTATGGGCAGCAACGTGGCAGCATCACGGCGAGGAACTGGCACGAGAAACCCTTCTTTAGTATCAGGATCGTACCCTCCAAAGATCCACTGCTCCGGCACAATTCTCCCACGATTGTGGGAAATAGCGATTCGTCGATTTCCACGATATGACCGGGACCACCAATTTGAACAAGGTTGTTCAAAAAGTATGTCACAGCCACGTCCCTGCAAAACTGGTTCCAATCCACTGGAGTACTTTTACTTCCGATTTGCAGTTCGTGCTGGATGTCAGAAATAGACATACCTCTGGATTTCCCTGCACTTCTGCACCACAAGTACGTGAGTCCGAGAATCTGCCATAACTGTAAGTGAGATCCTTCGAAGAAGCTGCCCTGTCTGATACTGATACGCTTTTTACATGCTTTGACTGGACAACGCCAAGTCACCCCGTCAACTGTACGGTCGAGATTTTGCTCTGTACATGCTCGATTGCATGTAGGGCAAACCATCTGGACAGCAAGCAAGCCATACTGTCTACACCATCGGATGCATTCTTGGCGGTCGTCCATAAAGCGGGAACCAATCCGGACTAGAGAAATGCCGTCAAACACGACCTGATCGGGAGCACGAATAGCAGCCATGACGATCAGATGAATAAACGAAAACTTCTCATCAGAGATACATTGATTTTTTTCCGGCCAAATTGAGGGGCACGTGCATTGCAAAAAATGAAAAAAAGGTCCATTGTAAAAATATTGTAAAGGAAAGAATGCATAATGGACCTGTCATTCAAACTGAGTGATTTCTTACATCTTACATCTCAAAGGCACTGCATTCACTTTTAAATTCGACGAAACAACAAATCAACAAGTAAAGAAACAGTATGACGGGTACACTCAGTATTGGTCTGACAAACACCAATGCATTAAAATATCGTATAACGGAACTTTAATGGTTGATCATTGCCCGCTGAAAAACTGGAGCACTTTTTGGAATTCATAAAAAAAACTGATCTTGATTTACGACTTATGCTGCATACTGGAATGGATGGTCCTAACGTAAATCTCAAGTTCGAGGAACTTCTCAAAGCATCGAACGCTTTTGAGCAATTGGACACATCAATTTTATCAATAGGGACATGTCCACTTCACATCACTCATAATGGGTTCAAAGCTGGTATCCTGAAATTAAATTTTAGTGTCGATTCACTTGCCATTGATATCAATTTCTTTTTCAAACTTTCAGCAGCCCGTAGAGCAGATTACATTGACATTGGATCTGTAACTGAAATTTTGTCTCATTTCCTCCAAAAACATTCTTCAACGCGTTGGGTAACTCTAAAGAAAGTATGCTGCAGATTGTTGGAACAATTCGAAAGTTTAAAGAAGTATTTCATTGACTTCTTACCGACCACTTCAACATTCAAGAAAACAGTCAAGGAAACAGCTTGTTACAAGCGAATTGAAGAAAGCCTTGGCAACAAGCTGACAGTCCCTTATCTAGCATTCATCGCTTTTATTGCTAATGATTTTGAACGTTTTCTCACCATGTTCCAATCGATGAAACCAATGATTCATATACTCCACTCAGAAATGATTAAACTCATAAGAACTCTGATGAACGAATTTGTGAAATCAGGACTCCTTGTTGATGTAGTAGATGGAAAAAGGGTTCCAAAATCACCAAATGATATCTTATCAGATAACGTTCTTGATGTTAAAAATTGCAAACCAACCAGATTAATGGATATTGGTACAAAGGCTAAAAGCTGTTTCGATGAGTCACTTGAAATGACAAAGGAAGAAAAAGAATTTCGACAAGATTGTTTAGGATGCTACCAAGTAAGTAACACTATTTTTCCTAATCTTAATAAATAGAATGCCATGAATGTTTCCTAATAGGCCTTTTTTTCTTTGAAAACAACATTTAATTTAATTTTGTTCATTTTCAAAATCTTTGGACAAGATTTGTTTGAAATTGTTTTAACCTCCTGTAAATGAAAAAGTCCCAATTAAGATTCACTTCAACACATTGGTACCAAAACTTGAGGAGTAACTTTTCATTTGTAGGTTGCAGTGAACCATTTGCTGAAAAAGCTGCCTTTGTCATCTGCTTTATTGAAGAATTGTTGTTACCTTGATCCGCAAAAAAGAAATGAATCTGGCGCACTTAACGCTATCTCTAATCTTGCATTGGAGATATGTTCTCCACTGAAAGGAGTGATAAGCAAGGTTTTTCCTAAATGTTCTAGGAAAGAAGAAGTTTGTGACAAAATTAGGGATGAATGGAGGGAATATCAAATGCAAACCCTGTCTGAAAACCATTTTATTCTTAAAGAGGTTCCATCAAAAGGCCAGAAGCAAGTATCCTACTGGGAAAAAACCTTTGAGCTCGCAATAATCGCACCCTGTTAAGATGATGATGGTGGTGATGATGGTAAAGGTCATTTTGATCTTAACACCTTCATCGTTTCACTGAAAGAGAAGATTCTTACTGAATCTGGGTCAGTTAAGTATCCCATGATTCTTTCATTGCTGAAATCTGTCGCTTCTTTGTCCCATGGCAATGCTGCACCTGAAAATGGGTTTTTTATCAACAAACATATCATAGGGATTCATGGGAATTCAATTCAGGCGGAAACTATTGAAGCGCTCAGAATCGTCAAGGATACCATTCTCAACTATGGTTCGATTTTCGATATCCCTATCACCAGAAGCCTTATGGACTCTGTCAAGCTTGCCAAACAACGTTATGATAACTACTTGGAAGACAAGAGAAAATTGAGGAAAGCTGAGGAAGAGAAACTGGGAATTCAAGAACAAAACAAAGAACGAGAAAAAGAAAAGGAAAAATCAGAAGGTGAACTTACTGAAATCAAGTCCAAGTTGGATCAGATTAAAGATGGCCTTGTTGTAGCAGATGATATTGTAAAAGAAGGCAATGACGCATTAAAGCAATCTCTCTTGCAAAAAAACAGTACACGCAAAGAGCTTCAAAGAGCACAGTCGAAAATTGAAACGGGCATGAAAAGAAGGCAAGAATTGACTGCTGAACAAGAGGTATTGAATAAAAGAATGAAGGAACTGGAAGTCAAAAAATGAATTGTGATATAGCTGTCTTTGATTTCAAATGCTTTTCACAAGCATTTTTGTTGCATTTTGTTTACTTTGTTTTACTGATCTGATCATCTTTTCGTACTTTGCTTTTGTTTTCGGTTGTAATTGATATACCTCTTAAAATTCTGTTATCAATCTATCTTTCTTATTAAATGAGCTTTGTTAGTCTAAATTTGATACAAATTTCTGACAACATGTGAATATTTAATAAGCTAGCCCATAAGTTCTGAAATTATTTATAAAGATATATGATAAAGATGGTTATTTCATGTGGATATTTTTAAAGTGAGTTTCCTCACATTTTATTTTTATTCACTACTAACTTTTTTTTGTTAATATTTCTTATGATAAAAGAACGAGTTCATTGTTCTGAAAAATGTCGGAAAAATTAGGAAAAAAAGTGTGCAATATGTACTATTTCTGAAGATTTTGTCCTATATTGCCCTATTTTTTTACGAAAAATTGTGCTATAATGTCACATATTTTGAGCAAAAATTGTACTATATTCCTATATCGCTAAGCCAATTTTGGAGTGGGAGGCCTGAAAAAAGAATATAAAATTGCAAGTTATCAATAATGATCTAAAAGAAAATGATTAATACCACAAATGTATGAAATAGAGTGCGTATAGATATCAATCACAACAGTACATAATGATGTAAACACATTATAGAAAGCACCTTGAACACTTGTAACCATTAGTTGGCATAACGTTTTCATATTGTACCATGACTATACTGTTATAAAAATATACACGCTTTTTTTTTCATAAGAACCAGTTAAATCCGACCTGGTGATGGCTGTTCTTATTTTTGAGACTTTTTCAGCCTCAATTGTTCTTATGTTGTTCTTAGGTTTAAGAACACATTTTCATATTATTGAACTTCCAGTAAATCTAAAATATATCTTTTTAAAAACAACTGGTTAAAATGGTTGCAATTCGGTACTGACCCGATATAAGTATGCAACTTGAAAAAAAACAAACTTCTAAACCATTTGCCAGTGACAGAATTCACACCCGAAGTTCTTTTTATCATGGATTGTTCTTATTTTATAAGAAAATTAAGGCTTAGGTTGTTATTATTTTTTGGCCAAATCTGATGCTTGTGTTCTTATAAAATTGTTCTTATAAAAAGAAAGTGTATATATACTTCATATTTACTTACTTGTAAACCAGCATCTTGAAAGACTTTTGAAATAGTTGATAAGAATGACATCACCATATGAAAATCTCCTAGCCTGACAACAATCTAATCAAGAAACTCTTTATATTTCCACCTCACCATTTGAGTTTTGGCACAGACAGCCTCATCAAAAACCATCACAATTTGCTGTCGTTTAATAAGATTGTCAGTTTTCAAAACTTTGCTTAATGTAGAGATGTCAGTGTCACAGGTGCATTTGTAATAGATAGGTATGAGATAGTTGAAACAATGTCAGTAGAATTATTAAATTGTGCATGAATTATATTAAAACCAGTCCAACATGGCCAAATTACTGATGAGTTTAACTGCAAAAATTTTAGTGAGAATGTGCTGATACTTTCTTTCCCAAACAATATGTTGGTATTTCAGCAGTCAGATTAGTTCTTATACATTTATTAACATTAACAATATTCTTTGCTAAATTCGAGACCTGTGATGGATGTCATATGCAAATACCAGAAGTGACATGAGTTGTACCAGACCCACATGATTTTCTTCTAAAAATTTAGTGTCATAAGTTTGCAACACAGTTGTGACTGAGAGTCTTGTGAAGAATGATATTCATTATTGTCATCAAAGTATGTATAACTCCACCACCTTCAAAGAATACCAATTCACTTTTGTTGCCGATTTGGTGGTTGATTGAAAACAAATTCTGGATATTTTGACTTTAACCTTGCTTTTAAACGTGAACTTCTATTATATATTTGCCATAACACAAAAACCTGATCTCTTTAATGAATTAGAACACTCTCATCATTTTTTTATTCTGTTGCTTGTCACAGCACACTTCCATCCAAAGTTTGACATAAACTAAGTTCTTGTCTCTTTCTTTCTCTTATATATATTTATCTGTATATATACCATAAATCTGTTTTTTTTTTTGCATAAAATCCAAATAATGATGGCAACTAAACCTTTCTTGGTTTTCAGCGCCCTTTTCTACTCTTCTCGACACTAACGTAGTTTCTAATCCTTCGTCATCAATATTATCCAAACTGTAGCAATGACTTCCAAATGTTTTATTATCATTTATTATCATTTACACTAGCAAAAGGAATAAAGACAAGCACTTCCTCTTCCATCCACATGTTTCCATTCTCGTGGCCAGCCATCTTTTTTACTTCATTTCGTCCAAGTTTATTTCACAGAACAAAGTGATCGAGCTTTGTGTATCGATGAAAAGGCTAGAACAGTCATTCTGTCTTTTTTTACCTGACTAATTTAAAAACATCGATATATCGAGTATATTGTATAAATTTATAAAATTATGACCTTATTTCTCAAAAACTGCAGGAAAAAAACTTGGGAACTTTTTTGATTTGGTATCTAAATAACTTGGCCTATATTTTCTGAAAATTTGGTTTGGTTCTGTGAGGGAGGTCACGAACTGACACAAATGAAGTACACGGATCGTGGTCTATCAGATGCAAATAATTGAATTTGAAAATGCAAGGAAAGCAGAGGCGAAAAATCAATATATAGAGGTTTTTACGATTTCCGAATTTACCCGAAATGCATCACGATCCGCCATCTTGGTAGACCTAAGTAGTAAAGTAAACAGCTATCAACTGCGTACTGTGCGTGATTATAGTTTTTAAAACTCCTATAAATATGCCTACATCATGCTGTATTCTCACGGACAACTCTTTCGGCTCCCGTAACATTTGCTTATATTCAAAGAGTCTACCATTATGCGAGGGGAAAACATTATCATTCTCAAAGAATTCACAGAGCGGTAAACACCGAAAATGAGCTATGAATATTACGATCAACTGCCTCCAGAGGCACTTGGCAGATACAAAACAAAGTTAAATTTATGTCAGTTGGAAGAATGTCCTTATCGTTTTCCTAACGATAGATGGAAGAACAACCCGAAGCTGTGGCCTACTTTCGAATATCTTCAACTTTATCATTATTTGGTTAAACATCCTCGTAAGTGCCTGTCAATCTGCCTTTGTTATCTATTTCTTAAAAGTTGTCAATCTTTTAGTTAATCATTTTACTTTATTCCTAGGTGTTTTCTCCATGGAACAGATGGAAAATTATAAGTCTTTGGATGCCATTAAATATTTCAAATCTGGATGGGTTGGGAGAATCTTACATATCAAAACAAGTTGTTTCATTTTCAAAGCTGAAGTGAAACCATCATATCGTGTGACAGAGCAACCACATAAGCCTTGGGTTGCAATCAATGATAGTGGAAATGTGGTGACTGGACATTGCACTTGCATGGCAGGGTAGGTTTTATTTGATGAAAACAACAACAAGCTATCTGCAAGTGAGCTGAAGATATTATGTGATAAATCCCTAACAATTCTTGACCAGTCACAAATTGACTATGTAAAGGAAATTTCTAGGCAACAGAGCAGTTGTTCAACATGGCATGAACTCAGAATTGGACGCATAACATCATCTGTAGTCCATAAAGTATTGCAAACAAATGAGAATAACCCTGCCAAGTCTTTAATTCGGCAAATATGCTATCCATCAACTTTAAATTCAATGACTATACCATCTTTACGTTACGGTATTGAAAATGAAAAGAATGCCTTTGATTTGGTACAGTTTTTGTGTAAACAGGGGCAATCTCCAGCAGTTGCTCCAAAGGAAGTCATTATCAAAACAAAGTACCCGCACAACAATTTCACCATCAGAAAAGCTGGACTTCATTTAGATAAATGCAAACCTTATTTGGGAGCATCTCCAGATGGAATGATCAATTGTAACTGTTGTGGAAAAGGAATCCTCGAAATTAAATGCCCATTAAAAAAGACACCAGGGTAAAGGGTATTCAAGGAAATACAACTTACTGTATTACTTCAGATTTCAAATTAAATCCGAAACATGAGCACTATTCATAAGTCCAACACTAAACGTATATTGTAGATTGTTCATATGCAGATTTCTTGGTTTGGTCACCAAACTCTGCTTTATTGATTAGAGTAGAGAGAAATGACGAATTCATATCCAAAGCCCTTACCAAGTACGAAGGAATATGGAAAAAATTCATATTACCAGAATTTTTAACACATAATAGTCTAACATTAACAACTCAATCGAAAAGGAAAGTTGCCTCCAAAACAATTTGCTATTGTAAAACAAAAAGTAATTTTGAGGAGATGGTTGGTTGTGATCACTGCAATGAGTGGTTCCATATAAAGTGCTTAGGATTGAAACAACTCCCAACCGCTAGCATTTGGTATTGTCCAACTTGTAAGAAGGAGAAAACTTGTAATATAAACTTGTAAGAAGGATAACACTATATAATAAGAAGAAGTTTTAACAGATAAAATTTTTTTTTATTATTTTTGTTTCCCGACTTTACAAATGTTAAACTATATACAATATAAGCAGTAATAAAAAAGTTACTGATTTTCATTATATACAATACTTGTGTCATGATTCACAAGCGCCACACAAACAGTTAATATCTTATCAATACTACACAAGTCCCTTCCATTAGCTTCGTCCTTCAGACTTTGTATTGTGTTAATAGGTGAAATTCCTTTCAATATTGTATATCGATTACGAATCAGTCCAATAACACCCTCAATATGAATCCTCACAGATGATATCTTTCTGGAACGCTCAATGTCTCTAGCCGGCATTTGTTTCTGTTTCTTTGTAAACGCTGGAATAATAAGTTCGGCAGAACACTCTGCAGCAAAGTCATCTTCAAGGGTGAAGCCTCTGTCAGCCAAAATTTGATCATGAGGCATATGAAAATTACTTGAAATGTAACCACATTCCCTGACTAATTTCACATCAGAAACTCTGCCTCCCCAAGCTTTGGAAATGTAGTTAATTTGACCCAAAGGATTCCAGGAAATGAACACTTTAGCTGTTGTGTGCCTTTTATATTGACTAAAGCACTGTGCTCTTGGCTTTAAACCACGAGGCGCTTCAATGTAAATTTCAAAACAATCAATTATGCATGTCAGCTTAGGAAATTTCGCCTTGAATATTGGCGGTATAATTTGATAAATCCGATCCTGGTCACAAAATTTTACCATAAACTTGAGATTATCATTCATTGTATCTATCCATTTACAGAAGAATGATATGACAGTACTCTTGGGTTTATTCTTGGCACAAGACAACAACTCAAAGGGTACATTAAATCGTAACTTTAAAAGGGTAAGAATAAACTGATCTGCCAATGGAACACTGTCTTTTCTTTCAATCATACCATTTTTGAGGCTGTTAAACATAATGTTGATGGTATTCCAATCCAGGCTAGTTAAAACTTTGCATTTCTCATCATTTCCTTGCACTGACTTCATAGAAAAAGGGTTTGTCTCTCTCAGCAGTTTGTTTTCACGTTTCACTTTCGTATTTTCTAATTTCAACTTAGTATTTTCTGCTTTCAAAACAGACAGTTCTTTTTTCAAATTTTCTATTTCAATGTCTTTGCAATTACTGATTGTGGGTGTCCTTACTTCTGGAACAGCAGGTGACGACAAGGATCTTTGAAAATCAATAACTGGAAACATTTCGTCACATTGTTGGGAAAGACTTCCAGGAGTTTCAGCAACTGTTGGCTCTTTGCAGGATGACATTTCCAAGCGTTTTTGGACAGCAAGTTTATCTTTCTCCCTCTTACGTATCGTTAATCTTTTGTGTCTTTCAAGACTTTTGATATTACCTTCCTTGCTGATTTTACTGGGAATATAATCAGGGTGACTTAGATTGTCACTCTTTTTCCCTGAAACAAATAAAATAACACAAATTAATATAAAGGACATTATACAGTTATAATAATGACACGGATGGGTGATGTATATATATAGTGAACAACATTGCCTTAAAGAACATTACTATTTATGTAAGAGAGTTTCGATTGCACAATACCATACTTTTCTTCTGACAAAGTTGAAAAATGTAAATATAGATCACGTACCAGTTATGAAATGATCAGAGCATACATAATGGTAAGCTGATTTGGGTGACCACAACTTGTTGCGATTTACTGAACCATCATCTGCTGTAGAAGCTCTGTTGATAACAGAAAGCCATTTATTTTGCCTTTCACGATTACTTGGAATTCTGAAGAAACTTTTTTCAGGATTTTGTGTTGCATTATTACGACAGTAGCTCATAACACAGCTCTTAGGCATCTTGAACGCTTGAATGTCACTACCATTTATGAGAAATGTTTTCCCCTCGCTCAAAATTTATCTGAAAAGTTTTTAAGGCAGCCAAAAGAGTTGTCCGAGAGAATCGTTGGCTGTAGCAATAAACAAAGTAAAGAAGGTGATCTTAGTTTTTACCGCATACCAAAAGTTATTTTGAACCAAGGAGAGCAGATGAAATCCATCACCGAAAGAAGAAGAAATTGTTGGGTGGCAGCTATAAATCGTGGTGATATCTCATACAAGAAAAGTGATAGTTGGTGTGATGTGGTGTGCATTTTATTGGTGGCTCACCAGCCAATGCTTTGGACGAAACCAATCCTGATTGGGTCCCGTCACTAAAGCTGGGTTATGTAAAAAGTGACCCACAAAATAATGCATGGGCTTGACTTTGGAATAACCCCTGCGAAATGCGTAAATAACAATTCAGTGGCTTCCTGGCTTCAAAGATCTTTATGCTAACCTAGGAAACCATAGCACTGCAACTTCAACAATAGTTTGACGTCATACTAAAGTATTAAATAACGTTACTTTATTTAAGTTCGATTATTTTTTTATAATAGCTAACTTTAATTAATCATATATATAAACTATTTGTTAACCGTTATCATCCGTTGTGTATGCGATGTTATTTCCGTTATTTACTTTTAATATGGTGACAAACTATACCCAAACTGAAACGACTCGCGCAAGCTATGATCGAAACATTAGAGAACAACAAAATAATTCCTTTACCAGCTATAGGTATTTACTATCCAATATCATAAACACCAGAGAAAATGCAATTAAATGGTGTTTTAATAAAAATCTTCTGAGAAACGGCAGAAAATGCACGAAATGTGAGAGGTTAATGCATTTATGTCCAAGCAAAACTTCGGATGGAATTAAATGGCGCTGTCAGTCAGGAAGTCATGACGTAGAGATTTCCATACGACGAGATAGTTGGTTTGAGAAATCAAATCTGACAATTCCAGAAATAGTGGAAATGACTTACTGGTGGTCAACAGGTGTTGAGCAAATTCAAATTGCAAAACAAATGAATATATCTGGTGCTATTGCGGTAGATTGGGATATGTTCTGTCGGGAAACGTGTGAAATTGTGGTTTGTAACAACAAGCAACAAATTGGTGGTAAAGGTATTCGTGTCCAGATCGACAAAAGTAAATTTGGAAAAAGAAAATACCACAAGGGCCACCACGTTGAAGGGCAGTGGGTATTTGGTGGGACCGAAGAAAATTCCAGGAAAAATTTTAGTGTTGCTGTCGAAAAAAGGGACTGCCAAACGTTGATTCCCATAATATTGAAATGGATACTTCCTGGCAGTGTGATTATTTCAGATTGTTGGAAACCATATGAAATTTTAAATGAACTAGACTACCAGCCTTTAAAAGTGAACCATTCAATTGAATTTGTGAATTTGGATGGGGACCTCACTAACAAAATTGAAGGCCATTGGCCTCAAGCGAAAAATAAAATCCCTTCATTTGGCGTTAAAAAGAATCATTTTTCTTCACATCTTGCCGAATTTATGTGGCGTTATGCCAATAAAGATAAGGACTTATTCCTGGAATTTATACATGACTTATCTATTGTTTACTAAACATCTTCCAATTGTTAACAAATTAATTAAATAGTGATATGTTATACTAGCTACGTAATCTTTATTGAAATACATAATAATCAGAATATAAATATTGCAAATACCCTGGTTTTATAATAGACCACCTTTACTACAATAACATGTCTGATGGATTAAAATAAGTCTTCGAAGCTAAAAGAAAGGAATGAAGAAAATTATTTTCACATTATCTATTCAGATTACAAGAACCATGCTTCGTCAACTAAAAAATCAATCCTAAGATACGTGGTCTGGATTGCACAAACGAATTGTCAAAAACGATGTTGAATTAAACAAAGTTTTTACCCCCGAATTGGCTTCGTTCCTGAGGTTAAAGTCGAAGTCCATTGGAACAAATCCTGGCTATCTTGCAGTCTTTGTTTTAACATCAATTTCATTTCTGTTATCAATGAAAAAATTTTTAATGGAATTGAGGGAAAGTCATCTAATGCCCATCAACTTATTTTCGATAATTGTCGGTCCACCGAGTACAGGGAAATCACCAGCCTTAAAAGAGGGAGTCACAAAACCATTGGAAGTAAATAACATCAGTGTCATCAGTAATACAACTAGTTCTGGTTTGACGAAACTGTTATCAAAGGATCAGCATTGCTTTTTGGCTAATCGAGAAATATTTGAACATCTGGATAGGATGCTGAAAAACGATGATGAAAATTCCATAGGGGATTCGCAATTGTTATGCAAATTGTTTTCTGGTGAAAAATGTGAAACAAACTATGCTACCGAAAATAGAAGGGAAATCGTGGAGAACAGTGCGTTTTGTATTTTAGGTAGGCAAGTAATGTTTAATCGGTTGAAATAAAGCAGTGATGTCTATAACTTACTTTATTTGTTGTCACATTATAAAATATTTTATGTTTTCAGGTGCTACACAAGTCAGAAATATGGGCATTATGATCGGGAAAATGGACTTAGGGAACGGTTTGTTAGATCGCTTTTTGGTGCACGTGCCAAACGCATTAAGAGCTCTTCCGAACGAACAAGTTCAAGCGGCTGAAGAATACGTCATTCAGAGATGATTTGATTGCAAATGTATATCTCGTATTAAGTAAAATCGAAAGTCAATCGTTCGCGTTTTATTTCTCCGATGAAGCCTTACTGTAAGTATTTATTTCTACCAAACATTATTGATTACACCCCCAAAAAATTACTTTTGTTAATTTTCTTTCATTGAGGGCATTTAACGAAATGAAAACAAACTTTGTAATGGAGTTAAACACTGCGTTGCAAGATGGGTTGCCGCCACCAAAGTCAAAGAAGGCAGAACTAGTTCCTCGTGTGGCTGCAGCAATACACACTTTGGAATCACTTTTCTATGGAAGTATCGAGTATGTTCCAGAGGAGATCAGTATTAACACCTTCAACTCGGCATAATATTTCGTAGAGACATTGGAACAACTAAAGGATATTTTCATAACAGTATAGTTTTTAAATGAAATTTGTGCTAGGAGTTAGTGTTTTTGTTAATGTTATAACTAACTTTATTTTTGCTATTTTGTAGTTTGTAAAAGAAATTATCTCAGAAAAAATTCATCCAACGCGAAACCAACCAACAGAAGAAGAAATTAAAATTGGTATTCTTCTGACACCATTAAATTTAACATCGTACAAGACCTTCAAGAGTTTTACTGCTCGACGGTTAAGATCTGTTGTCAAAGATGAGTTACACACTCGCTGTAAACCAATTATGCGGTGATGGATGTGGAAAAGCACAAAAAGTTCGTGTTCCTGGCTCATCAAAGGCAACAGATGTCTTTGAGAAAAATGAAACACCACCAATCAATGTAGATGCACATGAATATAGAAGAAAGTTTAATATGCCTATACCGAAGTTTATAACACCGGGAATGAGGACAATATTAAAAGAAAGAGGAGTTAATTTATTGTTATAAATTTAATTCTTTGTAACAACATATTATTATGAAAAATACGTTAGTTATGCAAAAATTCAGTTGCCAAACCCTGAGTAGTTTGGCAACTGTAGTTTTGCAGACGAAAGTCTAGTTGTTGATGATGGTGATGTTGATGATGGTGATGGTGATGTGGTTGATGATGGTGATTTGGTTGATGGTGTAGTGAGTAATCCTCGTAATAATGTAGATTCTGTTGTGTTAACGAAACAAGTCGAGGAACTTAAAATGCTACGTATGGGAAATATTTCTTTGCAAAGAAAGGTTGACATACTTAGCAAAGCTGTTGACACAGTCAGGTTGCTGGATGAAAGGGATTTTCTTGATGATGATTAGGTTCAGTATTATACAGGTTTTACAACATCCAAGGTTTTTTTCGGCATCATTTGAACTTATCTCTGAGTACATACCATTTAGAAAGAATTCTGGTTTGACCAAGTTCCAAAAGTATATTGTCACTTTAATCAGACTGAGATTAAATTTACAGGTACAAGATTTGGCCTACTGTTTTGGTGTGAGTGCTGCATTGATTTCTTAATGTTTTGGTGAGATTATCGACTTGCTGTATGTCAGTTTGAAGCGAGGAATACTTTGGCCACATCGTGATGATTTAGTTAAGTCAATGCCAATGGTTTTTCGTGAAAATTCTGGTCGTAAAGTTGTTGCAATTTTTGATTGTTTCGAAGTATTCATTGAAAGGCTATCAAACCTTTATGCAAGGGCACAAACCTGGTCAAACTAAAAAGCATCACAATACTGTCAAATATCTCATTGGCATCACACCACAAGGTTCGGTTAGTTTCTTTTCTAGGGGATGGGGTGGTAGAGTTAGTGATAAGCATCTAGTGAGAGAATCTACATCGGAAATCGGACATTTGCTACCAGGTGATGTGGTGCTTGCTGATCGTGGTTTTGAAATTGATGAACTTGTTGCATCAGTTGGTGCTACTGTCAAAATACCAGCATTTACCAGAGGAAAACGTCAACTTAGTGGAAAAGAAATTGAAACAACAAGAGGAATAGCTAATGTGCCGATTCATGTTGAGCGAGTAATTGGTGTAGTCAGGCAGAAGCTCACTATGCTAGAAAGTACCATACCTATTAGCTTAGTTATGACCAGACCAGGACAAGAGGAGCCTATGCTTGACAAAATCACCACAGTTGCATGTGCTATCACCAATCTGTGCCCCTCAGTTGTGGGAAATGAATGAATCACCTTGGTGAAACTTATACAAACGGCTTTTTTTTAAAGCCACTTATGTATAAAAAACATTAATGGCATAAGCTATACAGTAGCTGGTTAATTGGACCAAAGATGTCTAAAGAAAAAAATGGCTATTTTCATAGCCCACATATTCAAAAAAACATTGTTTTGGCAATATTCTATCAGAAATCAGGTTGGTTGATGTATGCCCTGACCAGGGATTGAACCTGGATTACTTGTGGTTGACACAAGGGACTTACCAGTTAGACGACCAGGACGTAAGTATAGTAAGTTTGAATAATAATAATTTTTTTTTACTAAAAATAACCTAAAAGTAATGTTTTTTCATAATTGTGGCTATAAAAATAGCCGTTTTTCTTGATATTCACTCTTCCATAGAGCAAGGATAAGCATAATCATGATGGAACAATTATTGATTTGTTGAGCAAGGGGGAGCATAGTCATGGTCGGTGGAAACAGCTTCTTGTGGTGCTTCACTAAAATGTTTGCTGACAAGTTCCACAAGAATAACGGAATGAAAGAAGGTACTGCATTTGTACGGCAAGTGAGATAGCCAAAATGATTCATCAAACGGTATGTTTTCCAAGAAATAGTCCTTTTCGGTCCAAACAAAAAAATGCATGATTTCACATTAGTAATGGCCATTTGTGCTTGGACCTGAAAATAATATTGATGGTTTTTTTTTAAGCTGACATCATTTCCAGATTTCTCCAAGAAAAAAGAAGATGAAAATTCATTTAGCTTAAAGGAGAACGAACGTTAGATATTTTTTTTATCTTAACTTAACATGAATAACAGCCTCCAAAGTTTTTTTTTGAAAATTCATTCAATTTGGTCCCAAACTAGTACTAAACAACTTTGCAATAGCTTTCTGTGATGTGACGTCATTGTTGCCGATACGCGTGAAATCATTCTGAATGTTATATGCAATGTTATCAGTGATATTAAACATGGAGGTGTATTAACTAACTCATTTGTGTCTTTACATGGTGCCTGCTTATTTATGAATTCGAATATCGTTTAAGTTGTATGTGTTGTATGTATGAGTTGTATGATGCTTGATTTTAAGTCGACTTTTAGTTGGTTTTTAGTTGATTTCTTCTCAAGCTTTTTTTTCATATTTGTGTTTATCTATGTGAAGAGGAAATTCAAATTCAAGAAAAGTAAGTTTGTTTATTAAAAGTTTCAATCGTTGAGATTTTGTTAATTAAAACACGAGTTCCATGTTATAAGTTTAATATTCTTTATAATTCATTCTTAGGGCAATAAAATGTATTCATCGTCATCCAAACTCTCTTCATTACACATTGCTTCTTGCTCATCCTTCGTTGCCATCTTTTCTGGTTCTGCTGTTCCGCAACATTGACGTCATTATGCAGCATGTTTTCAAGATAAACAGTGTTAATTGGTTTCACTTTCACTTATATAAAAAGGAGGAATTTGACCCCTTAGAACTAAAAAATAAAAAAATAAAAATCATTTCTATATTAAATAGTCATATCAGCAAATATTTTTTTTCTGACGTTCGTTCTCCTTTAAGATGACGCAAAGTGTAGGGACATTTGATTTCCAACAAACGGTCAGAACAGCAAGAACATTTTATGATGCCATCTGGTGTAGCACCAAGATATGGATGATTGGAATCCAGGAACAAACCACAATCAATAACGTGTAGATTAGCATGGTTTTTACTGTCTACATCAAGGAATTTTTTAATAGCTGTCTGCTCACGAATCTTTCCCCATTCAGTGTACTTAGAAGTAAATTGATATTTAGATGGGTAACATATACTTTTAATCAAACTTTTGGATGGATTTGAAACTGATGTGGATAAAGTGGCTTTTAGTTTAGATGCAGTAATTCGTCCAGCTTGAAACTGAAACCAAGAAGATGACTTTGATTGCTTGCGAGTTTCCTTTTCCACAGTAGCGATTTGATCTTTTGTAACAGCAAGATTCTCCTTCAAATCAGAACAATAATTTACAACATCAATGTATGGTAATCCTTTCAAGGTTTCATCAAACAGTTCAGTAAGAACAAGTGGATATATATTTGTTAAGGCTTTAGGAATATAATTTGAGCTGTAATCAGGATGAACAGACTAAAATGCTGGCTTCTCCTATGAAATTGATGACAAGAATGAAGCAAATTTTTCAGATGGAGCTTGCTCAACCTTTTTTATTTTTACATTGGCAGTCTCAAATGTCGTGGTCGAATAAGGATGATTGATTTTGGAATCCATTATCTTTTTTTGGTTTGATGATGAAGTAAAATCAATCTCTTTAATTGGAGCATAGTTGACTGTTTGTTTTGATGTTGGAAGGAACCAATATGCAGGCTCTTGAGTTACAGTTTTTTTCTCTTGTAGTCTAACAACAGCTTCAACGTAGAACATTACATAGGCTACATGAGAACAGCTTTCACCCAATCCTGCCATACATGTGCAGTGGCATGAAGAAATCTCTCCATTATTGTTGGAAATGATCCAACAAGACACTGGTTTCTCACTCAACCTTTGACTATGCAATACCCTTCTTACATATCTTTTACGAGCGGTGACAGGCAAAGAAGAAAAATAAGATGACATGATGACAATAAGATTGAATTCGATGAAATAATAAAACAAAAAAAATTGCAGCGTAAACGCCATTGTTTGTTTTTATCAACGAAGGGGTAGGTCTACCAACATGGCGGATTTCCAAAATTTTTTAAAATCGCAATGCATTGTGGTCCAAATTGTAAAAACCTCTATATAATGTTTGCGGAGTGGGTGCGTGTAATCACCCGTTCACCAGCGAAAATATGGAATGCGTGAAAGCCGGATTTTCATTCGACAAAAAGACAAACCAAGCGAGTCAAATTGGTAACTGTGTGCGTGAATGCACATCCATATCAAACCAAAAGAATGTTACTTTTCTTAGCAACAAAAAATTAATGCAATGTAAGCCTATACAATGTACTTTTGAGTTATATTGCTATTCAAAATACTCCTGTATATTATTTCAAATGTTGAAATTTTACCAAACCGTACTCCCTGCCTCGTTTTGGTGTGATAATTTGATGAAAAATACACAATTAGCCCATAGCAACTTTCATGTATGAACACCTTATTATCAAGTAAATAGCATGTCAAAATATAAATAGTTAAAATGCGGTCGGGTTTGATAGTCTGAAAGAATAACAAGATAAAACTAAATGCTTTATGAATCAATAATTTTCAGTTTTTTAATACATAAGTGCAAAATCAAAAAGTTTTGACACTCACAGTTGTAAGAGTATCCTGCACAAATAGTATATATACACACTCAAATATTATCATATATAGAAGACCAGGAAGTTGAAACCAACAAGAAATACAACAGGCATCTTCCAAACTTGTTCCAAAAATGTTTACATAAACATTAACATTCTGTTAATTGAAACTTTAAAATTCAAAGAAAATTCAATTTGAAATATGCTTTAATGTGTCGTTCGTTTCAAATGAATTATCATTGAAGATATCTTTGAATGAATGTTTCCGGAGTATTATTTTCTTAACACATGGCTGTTAATGCTCAACACTTCACTTTGAGATTAGTTATATACTCCTATCTTTGGTTCAGTCTTTCCATTGTTTCAATAGACGAGATGTCCAACACTTATACATTTCCTCTTCATTCATACATTGATTATGCAATATATACACCTGATATAGTAAAACAAACATATAAATAATAATAAGAACATAAAATTTACAATCATGTCACAAAATGATAAGTATTAAGTCATTAGTGTGATTTTTCCTATGTAAAATCATTTTATGTATATAATGTTATATTATTAGAATGAACTCAAGTAGTAACACAAAGATGTACAGTTATAGAAAAACCAATTTATTGATTTGTTTCTTTGCTCCTCATTGTTAATAAGAAACTGTTTATTTTTCAGTTATCTAATTCATTTAAAGAATTTTTGAAATTAGCCAAAAATGTTATAAAGTTACAATGTAGTTACTGTATATATATATATATATATATTGAATAGCAAATCAGACAATAATTTTCCGCCATTACAGGTAGGTAATTGTTGTTTACAGTTTTTGTTGTAAGCAGTTCAATTTGATAATAAAAACAATGTACGGCAGTGTATTTTAATCTGAAGATGTAAGAAATACTTACGAAAAGTTTCACTTAAGAAAATATATTAGAATGTTCATGTTTTTAATTTTAAAAAAACTTATGGCAAATAAGATATATACCTAATAGATTGATTATTTACCCTTTCAAATTCCATTATGATGTACACTGTTTTGATTTTTGCTGAGTGGATTACATTAGTATGGTGGCCGACAACTGCCATCTATTTTTTACATTTAATATTTTTTTTATTTTTCAAAAACAGTTGTTTTGTTTTGTTTTGTAAATTCCAATGCATTTTTATTTTTACTTTAAATAAAAATTAATCAACTTTGAAGTTTGATTGAATTAAAACCATAATTTGAAAAAAACTAAATTAAATTTGTTGATGGCCGAGAACTGCCAAAACATAGTTTTGAGTTATAACTAATAGACAAGGTAATGAAGATGGCTGGCGTCTGCAATAGCATGTGAAAAAAGGATGAAGGTGTTCGAGCTGAACTTGAAAAGTATGTGCTACAAGGATTGCAGCGCAAAGAGATTTTAGATTTTATGAAACGAGATTACTCTCATTGTCAGTGGAGTATCCACACATTAGATCGTAGATTACGTGAATTTGAAATCTACCATACAGACACACGGGTGACTATGGACGATGCAAGAAACGTTATTAAAACTGAGATGGAAGGACCCGGACAGCTACTTGGTTATAAAGCTATGCAAAATAAAGTCAGACAGAAGTACAATCTCAAACTCCCGCGTGACAAAATACATGATTTAATGTATGATGTCAATCCTACCATACTTGAAAACAGAAGACCAGGATCTAACAAACCAAAAAGGAAAGGACATTTTACCACGAAGGGAACTAATTGGGTTTTCTCAGTCGATGACCATGATAAGCTTATGGGATATCAGAATTCGACTTTCCCGTTAGCTGTGTATGGTTGTATCAATACAGCCAGTCGCAAAATTCTATGGTTACGTATTTGGACCACTAATTCTAAACCAGAAGTTATTACAAAGTGGTATTTAGAGTATCTTTATGAGACCAAAATCTTACCTGAAAATTTGAGAATGGATCATGGAACAGAGACTGGTATCATGGCAACAATGCATGCATTTCTGAGGGGTAAACATAATGACCTTAATGATCCAACTGATTCCATCATCTATGGCCCATCTACAGCTAATCAAGTATTATAATGAACTAGTATCCCGTGTAAAAGTTTTTTACGGGTTTTAGTTCTGAAAATGACGTCTCAAAAATGGTGTTGAAAAATTAATTTACAAAATGATAAACAGAAAGTGCATCAATGTTGAAGTCACTCCTTCGTGTCAATGAGGCGGACCATAAAAATGCCACTTATTTTCTTAGACGTTCTAGATACGCGCTGTGCATCCGCTATTTTCACTCTCTAAAATATATTTCATCCCGTGTAAAATATTTTTATGGGTTTTGATTCAAAAAATGGCTACCAAAATTTTAATCACGGAACGATGTATAGAAAGTACATCCATCTGATCTGAAAAATACAGTTACCGAGAGGTCGGCGATCAAACATCACAGCCCTGTTCACCAATGTTGTGGACCCTCAAAAATGTAGTTCTCGAGATATCTTCCGAAAAGCGCCTTGTTTGATTCGAGATGCAATGCAATGGTTCCTCGTGATAAAAAAATGTAACGTCAAAATGGAAAAAAGTACTCCTCACCCTTTTAATTAAAACTGTTTAGGTATTCCAGCTAAAGCATTTTTACGCGTTCATTATCAACACTGCACGTCTGAACGTAAACATCTTCTTACTTGGAAGATCTGAAACACATAAAAAATACTCATAATAAGCCCTTTCACAATACGATAATGAAATAAATTGTGCGTACATGAAAACAACAGAAAGACTGAAATGGCCGTGACTGTTCATGGAACCCGTAACGTAAACAGAAGCCAAACACGTAAGTCGTAAACGTGTCAAAATATGAATTATGAACAAATTTATACCTTCTAGTGATTTTCTTTTTACAAAGCTAAGATCGGATACCAATATAGAATATTGTTCTTCACCAACCCAGAACGTCATTCATTTCTTCAATCGCGTATTATTGTTTTTGTCTCTATCTTCCCTAAAGGAAAAGAAATGATGCAGAAACTCTGTTCATACTATAAGAAAAACAAAACAAACAAATAAAAAAGTTCAAAAGCGTAACTTACCCGATATACGAGCTCATTCCTTTGTCACAGCTTATGTGCAAGTTTTGAAGATAAAGTTAGCAAAAATGAATAAAAACAATAAACAAGAAACTAACATTCAGTTATCAAAGGTTGCTGAACCTGCACTTAGAAAAACTTTATTTAAAAAAAATTGTAATGTCAATATTTTTATTATGAGTGAAACGGTATTTTAATGAAATGTTTTAATGTTCAGCTTTTGTTAGTTTGTTTGTCTTCTTCCTGGATCTTTTGCCAGGGTTTATTATTTCCTTGACTATGCTTATAGAATTTATGTTTCAATAGTGGTTGTGTTATATTTGATAGTCCGCGATTGTGCATCTCACTTTTATTTTAGAGAGTGATATATTTGGTTTTTTTCTCACGGTCAAAACCTTCTTATTTTTTCCCTTTTTGTCGTAAAACCACGCAGAGGCAAGAGACATTTTTTTTTAATGTTACGTAATCTGAGTGTGACATTTAAATTTTTAAACCAATCAAAACGCAAGAAATTATTTTTTCGCCAAATTGATTGGTTGACGATTTCCAAAAAATAACTTCGTTAATAACAATTTTCATTATTGTTTGTTATTTTGACGAAGAAACACAGGTTTGTATACATGCTGTTTATTAAACTGTTTATTGTTGTTGCATTTTAAATTTCATTTTAGATTAATAAAAGAACAGTAACAGTGTAAGTGATTAGTTGTTTGTTTACAATGTGAAAGCATATTGAGAATACAGAAGAAGTGCAGTGAAGAAATGCAGTTTGATGTTTATTTACACAGTAACAAATGGTTTTCATTTAGTTTTGAAAGATTAACTGCTTTAGCTTTGAGTGTATGTCTCAGTTATTCTCAGGTTTAGTATGTGTATATGCTGCTGAGAGAAATTTTTTTTGGTAACACGCGCTATTATTACATTAAAAATGGTCCTGCAGCTATGAATGTTTTTATTTCTCATGATGCTGTGGAAGTGGGGAATATGTTAGGCTGTCTAATTGTATCTATTGTATCTAATTATATCGATGCTTGATGCTTTCATCTTCCTGCCAAAAAGTACAAAATCTACTGGAAAATACAGAAAGTTTAGCAGAATTTCCAAACGAAGAGAGCATTTTTATGTATTTCAATTAAAAAAAAATGGTAGCGAAAGTGTTTTATAAATACCTATGTATGTTTGTGCTGGAAAGTAAATAAAGTATTAGTAATTTGTTTACAGGTATGAATATAGAAGTAAAGAGGTTAGAAGTGTTAGAATTATTAGCGAAAGCTTTTCTTTACCTTCCGGCAATTTTCCGTAATCAAGCAGTCATTCACTAAAATTAGGTTGCGTAAAATCCGTGTTCATCCTTGCAAGGTTAAGTGCAATATGAAATTTCTTAGATTGTTCCCTATTTTACACAGCGCTGCTTACTTCACTTGTGAGGTCTTTTGTTCGGTAATCGAACATCAATAACGTCTATAGCTGGGCAAATGTCAAAGTTACGACCAGTTGTGTTGCTTCAAATAGAAAAGGTCAGATAAGGTCAGTGCTCCTCAAGTGGATCCTGGGGGAATTTTTCACTCAAAATGAAACTGACACCTCCTTGAAGCAGCAATTTGGTCAATTCAATAAACAAATGGATTAAAATGAAATAAAAGAGATTGTGGATTACAAACTGAAACAACTGAAACTTACTCTCAACCCAGCCTCAAATGTTATTTTTCTACTATACACAAAAAGTGAAATCATTATACTAATATTAAATTGCCTTGAGTAAAATAAAAGCTATATACATGACATATGCCAGCCAAAACGTTTCTGACAACACAAACAGAGTTTATTTTTTTATCTTGTGTTCACCCAACAGTGGGTTCAACTGAAGCTTGCCAATCGTCCAAATACTGCAACACACTTTGTAAGAACTAGTACAAGAATAGACATAGGTGAGCTGCCATTAACATATAAGTTTAATACCACTTTGCCTTTCATAGTCATGTGTTATTTCAAACATCAATGAAAAAGCAAATTCACATAAACAGCAGAGGGAAATGCCCATGATACACTGACAAAAATATTACTGATAAAATAAAACAATTTCTAATTTTCAAGGGAGAATGATATGACAAAAACTCTTGCTTCAAATCGAGGATCATTGATATCTGAATATGGTTTTCGGTCTGGCTTATATGTTTTAGGCATAATGTTTAAACAGTCGAATGCACGGTCAAATAATTCCAGAAACTGAATAGATGATTGGGTATAAATATAAATATATAAATATGAAGTTTTCAAAAAAAGCTGAAACCCAATATGTCAGACGTAGGAAGCGTAATATTATATGGTTCAATCCACCTTGCAGCAAAAATGTTGCAACAGATGTTGCATGATCATTTCTAAAGCTCCTACCGAAACACTTCACCAAAGAAAACAATCTTCGGAAATATTTTTAAAAAAATAATGTTAAAGTGAGCTACAACAAGAATATATCTTCACCATCAGATGTACAAGTACATTAACACTAATCATAATTATTACACTGACTGCTCATTACTGAAATGAGTCCCGTGACATTTCGTTACCATGTTAACCCTTACGAAAACGAGACGGAGCTTGATAAAAAATAAACTCGGGAAAGGTCTATTACATTTAGAAATTTGAAGATCGTCTATCTATCCATTTATTTTTTTGACTGGAAACTTTCGGCAGCTATCAGTTCATTCAGAAACAAAATCGGAGTGCCCCTTGAAAGGAAATTGCAGGACCTCTTCAGTCATATATAAATGTGAAGTTACAGCTGATGATCAAGTGAAAAGAGTGTATATTGGACTGACTGAAAGAGAGTTCAAACAACGTTTTAATAGCCATAACCAATCATTCAACAACAAAAAGTACAAGAACAGCACAACACTATTGACGTATATCTGGAGCCTTAAAGATCAACATATCATGCCATCCCTTAACAGGTCTATAGTGAAACACGTTAAACCTTATTCAAACATCCTGCCGTCCATGCCTACAAGAGAAACTGGAAATCTTCTCCTACCAAAACGAAGACGAACTTTTAAATAAAAGATTCGAAACTGTCTCCAAATTTTGTCATTTGAAGAAATACCTTCTTGCCAATTATAAGTCAAATGATTGAATGATTTTTACGACCTTCATAACCTTCAAACCTTTGTCTCATAATCGGTGAATTAATATATTATCAATGTACGTAATCACTTATATATCTGATTACCCATTTTTATACTTGTATATGTATATGAGTTTTTGAAACTGTTTATTTACAGCTGATGATTGTAGAACATGTAACTTAAAGTTCTGTAAAAAGTTTAGTTTATTTTCTCTAAACCAACAAAACGTATAATAGACTCCTGCTTGTTAGTCGAGCACTTTGTATGGTCAACACTACACAAAATCATTAGATGATGGTGTATAATACAAAGTCTGACTAAACATTGCCTCTGCCACAGACTTCTTATCAAAAAACAACTCTGAGAATAGTAACAATAAGAAGGTGGACATCATCATTTATACTTGAAAGCATGTGCAGTAGAGCTGATATGAATATAAAGCTAGTAGCAAATTTTAATGATGTATAACACTTGGGTTGACTTTAAACAAATAGAGTTGAAAATATTAATTTTCATAAAATGTGTTATGACAGATATACTCTCTTTCTACAGTTAGCAAAAGGAGGAAATCTTATTTACTTGTGCAGCTAACTTCACTCTCATATGGTTTCATGGTGTAAGCTTTATGTGCTCTTCCCGGAGTTTTTGCTATTTTCGTAATCCCAAACCAATTCTATTGACTCCTAGGTCCCATTTGTATACTGATACTGTATGCATCCAACTGATATCCTGCCCATTAACCTGAAACAATTGTAAGATAAAAAGGACCATTGTAAAAACACTTCATAATAACCTGCATCAATCCAATTTCAAATTGGGTTATTACTAAAATTAGCAACTTACATGAAGGTTTTTTGAGTTATGGTTTCCATGAGAATTTTCCAGGTTATTGTGTGTGGTTTTCAGAAGATGTGGTACATCTGACATGAAGAAGATCTTCCTTTCAGGAGCAAAGAGATTCCAGGTCCAATTGTTCTTCATTCCCAAGGCATTAATCATAAAATTCTTTCGATTGGGAGAGGCACCATCACACACCCAGACTCTAACTTCAAAGCCAATTCCTTCCAGCACACGAGTTGCTTCCCAAACCAAAGGAAATAATTGGTCAGCAGTAAAACCCAATGATGCATGGTAGCCAAAAGGATAACATAGTGAGGTACAAATACCACGAACCATAAAAAACATCGACATAGCTTGCAAAAGAACGTTCAGCTTCAGAATCCTGACACCGCTGTTGAAATTCCTTTATTTCTTCATTTAAACCCCCCATTTCTGTGAAGCCAACTAACTTGCCATTTGACCTTTTAAACATCAGTCCAGATTTGATTTTAATTTCATCGAAACACAATGACACATTTTTCTGGTATTCTTTCAGTTATATTATTATATAATAATGAGCCTTTCAATTACATCAGTATTGAATTTTGACACTGGTTCAGTAAACGCAATGTATTGCTTTAATTTATTCACATTAAAACAACGGAAGAACAATGAATTTATTCCCCTTACTTGTAAGATGGCGGTATGCAGCTGGAGATCTATATGCTTTAACCCTTTTGCAGCGAAGGGGTACATATATGTACCCCCTGATAATATCCGCAATTGTGAGCGAACACATCGGCCGTTTCCTTTGAAATTTTGCACGGGAAGTCTCAAAGTATATTCTAAGCGTGATTTGATTGGCTGAACTTGCGAATTCGTCCTGTAATTGAATTGTAAACATTGGAAATTTCACTTTTCATCAATGTCAAAATGGCGGCTGCAAGAAGACCTGTTAGACTCACTCTACAGCAAATGTTAGATGGTGTTTTGCAAGATGATGGTGGGGAAAACTTTGAGGAAGGTTTTAGTGATGATGATAGTTATGTAGGGGACTTTCAAGATGAAGAAGGGACACAATACAATCTGCAAATCACAAATTTGTTACCAACTTTTGTGCCCGATCCCTGTGATAAAGACAGTATCATAGAAAATTATGTAAGTTTGATTGTTATATTGTTATTACATTCCCAGTTCATCTACTAGGTGCTTGTGGTAAACAGTTTCAGCTCATTTTGCTTGATTTGATCATACATAAATATACCTCGGTTCCAGTTACTTCGACCTCCTCACGAGAAAGAATTGTAAACAAAACGTTCTATAGTAAAACATATTTTCAGAGGATTAGTTTCTCTGCTTTTTATTCTAGGCTGGTGACAACGATGTTGATCCTCTAGACAATGATCCACCAGATATTGATCCCCCAGATATTGATTTTGTTGGTCCCTCAGACATTGATCCTCCAGATATTGATCCTACAAACATCGGTCCTCTTGACATCGACCCACCAGATATTACTGATCAGGCTTCAGATGACACTTATGAATTCAACTCTACAAAAGCTCCATTATCAAACAAAGCTACCATCAAGACACCAAGAGCCCCTACCATGCAGAAAACTTTCATGACATGAAAAGCTACTCTTCTTGCTAAAACCAATGTTCCAACGAAACAAAAAACTTCTGTGAAAACTAAAACAACGAAAAACAACGCAGAAGACTGCCAAACCGTCAAAAACTGCTGTAAGAGCAAAACCAAAAGTCGTGAGAGGGGCTCAAAAACCAAAAACCGACAAAGTTCCCAAAACTGCCAAAAAGACAAAGAAAACACAAGTAGGAAAGGACAAACCGTCTGTATGGAAAAAGGTCAACCACAAGTTCGAATCGCCTAATTCAGACAAATGTTTTTCAGAATTTGTGGGGCTAAAAAGGAAATCAATGACTGCGTCAAAGCCAATTGAATTTTTTGAACTTTTCATAACACCAGATATCGTCGACCAAATCGTTGCAGAAACCAACCGATATTACACTCAACTTACTGCTTTGAAACCATCGCCAATGAAATGGACTGATGTTACACGCGAAGAGGTTTTAGCTATATTTGGGATCATGATAGCAATGGGAATAGCAAATTTACCTGAGTTGGATGACTACTGGAACCAGAATAATGTATTTTATATGCCATGGTTTACATCAGTAATGAGACGCGATAGATTCAAACAAATCGTGCAGTACCTACATCTTGCCGACAACACCAAAGCACCATCGAAAGAGTCTCCAGATTTTGACAAGTTGTATAAACTTGGGAAACTGCATATAACTTTGAATAATACATTTTGTCAAATGTATATGCCTGAAAGGGAACTGTCGATAGATGAGCAAATGATCGGCACCAAGTCGCGAATCAGCTTTATCCAGTACATGCCCAAGAAACCAGAGGCTAGATCTGGGTATTGCTTGCAGTTTCAAATCTATACTGGTGCTGAAGCTAGATCCTCTGAAAAAGGTTTGACAGAACGAGTGGTCATGGACCTGATGCAACAATACCGTGGCGTACATCACCATTTGTATTTCGATAATTTCTACACGAGCCTTTCATTGATGAAGAAGTTATCTGAAGAAAATATTTATGCTTGTGGAACCCTTAGAACGAATCGAGCGCAGCTTCCAAATTGGTTTGTCAGTGACAAGTTGAAGGTTGGAGACTGCCTTTATCTATCATCAAATGATGTCCTTGCAGTCCACTGGAAAGACAAGCGCGACGTCTTTGCGCTATCAACGATACATGATTCAGGCGAGCGTATTATCACACGGCACCAAAGTGATGTTATGAAGCCGGAGATGATTTATCAATATAACATCTTTATGGGGGGAGTCGATAAATGTGACCAATATTTGTCTTTTTATGCTTTGGGTCGAAAGTCTACTAAATGGTGGAAAAAAGTGTTCTTTCGTTTACTAGAGTTATGTATTGTGAATGCTATGTGCCTGTACTTCCTGAAAAATCCGGATTTTTCAAAGAAACGCCAAGCTCACAAGAAGTTTAGAATGATGCTGGTTCATGAGCTTGTCCAGCCTTTCCCTGACAAAATAGAGGCTGAATTAGAAAGCAAATCCATTTCAACAGCTGAGAGAAAGCCTATGTCACGTCGCTCCAAATCAGCTTCAAATCGTCTTGTCGGCAAACACTTTTCAGAAAGAAGTGAGAACCGGCGAAAGTGCTCAGGTTGTGCGTACAAAAAGAAACCTGGTACTAACAAAAGAAGAGATACAAGAACAAACAATTATTGCCCTAAATGTGATCTGTACATATGTTCTAGTTGTTTCAAGGACTTTCACACGAGAAGTAAAATATAGTTACGTATAATAGATATAATTTTACTTTTTTTCCAGCCTTTTGAATTTCTCACAGCTTGTCCGCCATTTTGAATTTTTTGTCAAAAATTGTTTTCAGTGACATTATTGACTTCGTTGACATTAGTTTTCTAACTTCTAAAGAGTTGGTTGTATTCTAATGGGCTTGTTGTTTTATGTGTTAAGAAGAAGTAATTTTTTGAAAATTTGCCCAAAATTTTCAATTTCCTGTTTGTTTTTCAATTGTGGATTGTGAGAGAACGGAAAAAGGTTTTTCCATGATTTTTTTTATAGGAAACTTGTTTTATGTTTAGCTTTGTATTTATCATAGTTTTAAGTCATTCAAGAAGTTCTTCAAAATTAAATTTCATGTCAAAGTGAAATTTTCAATTTTTTTTCTGTTATTTTATAATTTTATCAAGTATTCAATGGCCTAGCCTGGTTACCATGGCAACCAGAAAAAATTTAAATATTGATATTTTAATTCCTCAACAAATAAGCTTTCAGAATATATATACTTTATAGGGTCTATCTCTTTTAGTTCTTGAGATAAAATGAAAAACGTAAGGCATGTCAAAAAAAACGTGAAATTTTCGAAAAAGATGTTCGCTGCGAAAGGGTTAACACCATCGTATAATCAATGGATGCCATCTCATAGCTTTACTGCTTTTTGTTGACTGTTCCAATTGCTACTGCCAAAGAAGCCATTGAGGAGTGCCTTCTTAAAAAGGTGGCATTTTGTCATTGATTATTGCTTTAAACAGTGAGCTCTGCGTGGTTTCAACAATGACACAGTCCTTCTCCATCATTTTTTCAATTTTTCTAGCATACCAGCTCTCCTCCCTGCTGCAAGGTTTTCAATATGTTTTTCCGTCTCTGCTATTGTCAAATAACGGATGTTGACATGGGAGTGTTCTTTCATGCTGCTTTGATTGATGTTTTCAAATTGATGTTTATAACCTTAAGAAGCATGACATATGCCATCGATATCAATCAGAAGTTTGCAATTCACATGTCTTATTATAGAGAAATTTTCTTTTTTTAACATGGCACCTGTCTTGGTCTCTGCAAATGCAGCCTGACTACCATCAACTGATAAAAAAGGCTTTCGAAAGTCTACTTGACGTTCCAAAACTTCTGGAAAACCCTAGATTCTAATACACAAATTCAGCTGACTTCAGTTATTTGCAAATAGTTCAAGGTTGTCATTATCAACAATATTTGGTAAATCAGTTAGGCATGAACTTTCGATTACATTTCTTCCAAATGCAACTACTTCCATGATGAATGTAAACAGGACACTCACACCATCAATAATATCAAACGCATCTTTAAAATAAATCAAAGCCTTGGATGAGGAGTTACTTTAGTAGTTGCTTTAGGCTGTGAGCCTTTATTAATTCTGTCCAAAGTTAATTTGCATTTTATGAACAGTATCTGTGGATGCACCTATAAGAAAAAAAATAAAAAGAACATAATGAACAAAAACACTGTAAAAATCTTCCAGAAAATATCCTCAGGTACCAATAACATCCATATTTTGAGCCACAAAAATTAAAAACCGCAACATAGATATAAAAAAAAACCCTCACCTCTTTTTCATTATTTTGCAACATAATTCTATAAACATTTTTCAAAATATCAATGTAGTCAATATATAATTTTGGATTGACATAACTTTTAGATCTTTTCACAACTCCTCCACAAATCCTGCATAAACTGGAAAGTTTTTTTACATGATACTCCATAGTTTTTTTACAGCTGGAAGAAAACATCCCACAAGTTCAAATACTTTTTGGCCACCGCAAATGTAAATCTGTTCATCACCGTTATAAGTTTCTCGTGAAGATAGCGGCTGCACCGAAAACACAACAATATTAGACATGGCTGCCATACAAACATCAACACAAAAAGAGACCTTTTACTGGCAATCTTTGAAAAGAAGCCTTGAAACTTTACAATTCACTGCCACATATCTCCTCTACACATAATATTTCAAACGTTAAGCAAACGAGCCTACAAATATCGTAACAAGCCATTTCAAATAATGGCATAAACTTCACTTCACAAAATGGCTCCCGGCAACTTCCTTTGATATCTCTGGCACTACAAATCAAAATATGCCCTTATATGGAGGAATCTTATCCATATAGGGTTAAGCAATGGAACAGCTGTTTTTGGCTTGAAATTACCGGAACTTTTGCATGAATTGTTGCCATTAGTCCGCAAGGCAAAACATCGGATTGAGTACATGCAGATGTAAAACCATTGTTTAAAAGAACAATAGAAAAACATGCATAAATTAACAGATGTAATTCTATCTCTTTTCGTATTTCTATGATTTGATGCAGCACCAGCAGCAAAAGTCAAAAAGGTAAAATGTTTGTCTTGATTCTGTCATAAATCCCACACACAACAGTTTTTAATCTTGAAGTTATTCTTTTTTTATGATTTTTAATATTTTTGTCTGTTTATTCTAAAAATTTTGTGAATTTTCCATTATATGAATTTTGAAAATAATTCAAAATCGTAAATATAATTCAAAATTCAAAATTGTTTAAAAAGAAGCTTTTCTTTCATGCATGTTTTAGCTTCGCTGCAATCAATTTACTTAACCGTACCTGTTAAATCAAAAGGTTATATCATGAAAGTCTAAAAGCAGTCTTTTCTATGGCCTCAAAGTGAATTTCATGTTGGAATCTCTTTTCAAAATGTTATGTTTATATTTTATATATAGAAAAATGGTGTGAACTGAGGAGAATGAGCTGAAGCTGTGTCAGGAAGTGCTCTTGTATGATCTGCATTAGTACAAGGATGGTTCCCGCAAAATGTATGGACAGAAAAGTATTGTCCTCACTTCATTCAGTATAAATAATTTGTTTCAAAGTTGATCAGCGTTCTCTATGTGATAAACTGAAGAAACTCTTACAGCAATTCATTTCGAAGAAAAACAAGGACGAAAAGGGCACTGGTATCACTCCGGATCATTCTATATTAAGCATTGCTGGGAAGAGCTTGAATTAAATAAACGAAGAGAGCAACTATCAATCAGCTACAATTAAAAACTTGCTGACAACTTTTAAACAATCGTCTCTCACAGTTTAAATTATGTTACCTGGAAAGTTGTATTTGATGTTTTGTTAATTTTTTGTTATAATCTTCTGACATAACGTTAGTTGCAACATTGCTGTCAGGTGTTGTTTTGTATGTTATCTTTTTATTTGAATTTTAATGAATCAGCCAGAAATTAGTGTCCAAAAGAATGAAATTTTTACTCACTATCTATTGATATACTAAGTACCAGACAGATGGCAAGGGTTTATATATTTGATGGACATAACCGTTTATTGTAGCTTGTTTTATTGTAAATAATCTTCAAGAATAGGATTGTAGTATCTGTGCTTAGTTTATGTTTATATATTGGCCACCATCTTATGTACTTTTGATGAGCCAGCATTTTTGTGTTAGAAGATAAGAGATTCAGCATGGCTGCTAAAGCACGATGTTTACTTTATTGTACCATACACAATTCATCCTGATCTAATTAATCTGTATAACTCGGGATACAACTTTGAAATACTTAATTTTTATACAGGCAATCGTAAATGTTTGTGAGGAAGGCACTTTATAAATCTTTCCAATACAGCTTAATCCAACTTGTTTGTTGTTCTTATCTATATATACTAATTCGCGTTGTGTGCAACACATTTAACTTAGAGAGTGTTTTATTTTTGTTCTTTTAATGGTCAAAATCTTCTTAATCGTGGTCATATAGCGGCAGTTTGACCACGCAAGACACATTCACGATTAGTATAATAGCACGTGGCATCATTTGACGTCAGTTTTTTATGATCACGGGGAATCATTGCATTGCATCCCCAATGGAACGCGACGTTTTTGGGGAAATATCTCAAGAACCAATAGGGATAACTGACGTTTTTTGGGGTCAGCGATACGGGTGATGGGGTGACGGATCATTTGGGACTAAATTTTATTTGGTACTGCGGATATGACGTCATCGAAATCTTTGATCAGCGATATCTCTGCAACGTTGGTCGTAGCGAAACGATCCCATACACTTTTTTGATCAGCTTTTCGAGCTCTACAACATGGGTACACTTTTGAGTTGCGATTCTATGATTTATTTTTTCGTCACGGGGTACGTACACGGGAATGGTGGACTTGACCTAATGTTTTCGAAGCTAAGTTCGGTAAAAAGTTTTTACCCGGGATACTAGTCTTATTTTACTAATTCGCGATAGTGCATCCCACTTTTATCTTAGAGAGTGATATTGTTGGGGTTTTTTTCACGGTCAAATAAAAACCGGCAAGAAATGTTTTGACTGAAATGTATGTTGATCGTTGGCGACATCTAGTCTATATATCAATGGCCGACTCTCGGTCTGTTTGTTTTTCATGAAAAATGATAGATTGAGTTTTGAGAGAATTATTTAATTTTTGTGTGTGCAAAACAAATACATTGCAACCCCAATCGAATATTTTTTTCAAAGTAACTAAGGAACTGCTGATGTACACATTTTGCAAAGATTTTGAATACTGCGGGTAATAGTCATAGTTGTTACTCCAAAACTGTTCTGGTCTATCTGATGTCTATTTAAGTGTCAGACCACGGCGATTAATATTTTTCTGCGATTAGTATAGGGGAAACCATTGCATTGCATTTAATCGTTTCAGATGTTTTGATTATTCGCAAGATCAAGAAACAATAGACAACAACAAAAGTATTGCGCGAAGATTTATTAATGCTTTTAGGATAAGTACGCTTTAGAACTTTTTTGTTTGTTTGTTTTATTTTTTTATTATAGTATTCATAGGGTTTCTATGTCATTACTTTTCAAATAATACGCAATTGAGGAAACAAATATCACGGTTTTTAATCATGACGCTCTGGGTTCGTAAAGAAAATCGCAATTGTTTTTAATTCACATTTCGACACTTTTACGACTTTCGTGTTTGGCTTTTATTTACGTGGGTGTGTGGATTCCATGAACAGCGATTTTAATGTTTTTGATTACAGCGATTTTAATATTTTTGTTGTTTACCAGTACGCATAATTTATTTTTACTACTGCATATATCGTATCGTGAAAGATTTATTATGAATATTTTGATGTGTTTCAGATTTTCTGATAAAAAAGTTTTTCTGTTCATAACACTCCAGTTTTGAACCAAATATGCTTTATCCGGAATACCTAGAGATTTTTAATTAAATGAGTGAAGAGTTTTTCTGTATTTACGTTAGATATCTTTAATCATGGGAACCATTGCATTGCATCTTCAATTTATACAATTTATGTAAAAAGAGAAAAAAGTGGACGCACAGCGCGTATTTTTATTTTTGATGAATTAAAACCTGTGTTCTACACACAGTTTAAACCGGGATACTACATTCTAAACATTTAAACTTTATCATACTAAAATTCATTATACTAAGACTTTCTCTCTGTTCAGCTCACATCGATTAAAACCTGTAAAAAAGTTTACACAGGCTACTAGTTTATTACTCTTCGTCAATAGCAATACACTAGCCGCCATAATACTTTAAACTTTAAATATAGGAGCACAGAACAGTTGTTTTACTTGGAAGATTTGAAACCCGTCAAAAATAAAAATACGCGCTGTACATCTGCTTTTTCACTTTGTAAAATAAATTGTATCGATTGAAGATGCAATGCAATGGTTCCCTGTGACAAAAAACTCTAACGTCAATATGGTAAAAACAACACTTTTCACTTTTTCAATTAAAAATCTGTAGGCATTTTGGCTAAAGCATTTTAGTTCACTATCAACACTGAGTTATGAGCAGAAAAACTTCTTATTTGGAAGATCTGAAACACATCAAAATATTCATAATACATCTTTCACGATATGATATATACAGTGGTAAAACAGTAGAAAATAGCAAAACAACAGAGAGATTAAAATCACTAATCCAACGTAGATAAAAGCCAAACAGGTAAGTTGAATGAACAATTTTATACCTCCACAAACCCAGAATGTCATGATTTAAAACCATGATATTAATTTCTTTGATCGTTTATATATTGTTTTTATCTGTCATCTCTAAAGGAAAAGTAATAATGCAGAAACCATACTATAAGAAAATCAAATTAAAACAATAAAAAAATTCAAAAGAAAACTTACCCTAAAAACATTAATAAATCTTCATGCAATACTTTCGTTGTTGTCTATCGTTTCTTGATCAATCAAAACATTGAAAACGAATACGAAACGATCAAAATAAATGCAATGTTAAGGTATCTTTTCTTTATACTAATCATAGAAAAATATTAACCGTGGTCTGACACACTGTTATGAATAAGTGACCGCAAAAATGACCCGAAATGTTAGAGAGTGAAAGCGTGTAAAAAGCGGATGCACAGCACATATTAGGATATAGATTAGTGTTGACGAGTCACGCAGATTTTCTGTTATGTCTTTTGTAACAATGACTTAAAGCATTTAAACAGATATTCAGGGGCTTATAGATAGTTTCAAAAAGTACAGGTTTGGGGTTCCGCAATCTAATTTCTATCTAAATTCTTGTTAGATATAATCAGTATCATCTCTTTTAAATAACCCTGCACCTCCACCTGGATTTACAGTTATTTTGAAACTTTTAAAATGAAATATGTCATGCAATATGCTTTCTTGTATCTTTAAACCGCGTCAATAATTAGTCTATTGTTTAGTGGGCTTTTGATCTGAATGGAGTTTTTCGTTATTTTGTTTTTGTAGCCATCACATCGATTACCTTAAGTGGATAAAATTTCACGTGAATTTAATTTCGAGAACATGCGAAAAAAGTAGCTTTGAAAAAAAATCAAACTTGGAGATGCTCATCTTTATCATTTCAAAGGAACTATTTAACATTTACTTATGAAAATCAAAAACATTTGTCTCCTCTTTTGGTTAATCCTCATTTTCTTTTCATTGAGCCGAAGGATGAAGAAATCATAAGCTCGTTTTTATTGGAGGAGGTCTCAAATAGGTCTTAAAACCAACAACATGAAGAGAAAAAGCAAGAAATCTGCTAATTAGAAAATGTATTCACAGGCTGCACTGCCAAATCGCAGGCTCCGTAGATTATGAAGAAATAATTTGAATGTCTCGTTGGCAACACAAAGCAGCGATAGTTGCGATCACACCAGCCTCCTTATTGTTTATTGAAGTCACAGTCTTTGTTGTAATTCATAGACTGTGTCAATTCTATGGATATTGGCATATCAAAGCCATTGGTTCAGAAATGTGTCTTGGATGAGGAAGTCAATATTAGCTATTTGGACACTAAGACAGACTCCTCGCCTTGTTGTTTAGTCAATGATTTGCTAAAAATGATTAAGTAAGCTGGGAAGAAATTGCATAATTTTTCAATTCATATTCTGTAACAGTCTTACATATACTTTGTCTTTGCAAGATTTTCCAGGTGGCAGCATTGGCGGTTTTGATGAACGTGAATTAGTGGAATGGTTTAAGTGTCCAATAAATGTTTACAGCGAGGAAGATGGTATTATGGAAGTTCTAATGGCTCTTTCGGAAACTCTACCTGAGCTCTACGAAAGGTTGGTATGGTGGCCTTACAGTGACGAGTTCAGTGAAAAAGATGATGATAAAGGTTACCTGTACTCTTTGGTTTTAAGAAGGTGCTGCGATTATAACTTACTTATGTTCTTTTGTTACTATTACAAAACACAACAGAAATTGTGAAGAGATTGTTGCGATGGAGGAGGCGATCCTGTGTTTGAAGAGTGTGAGTTTCACATCTTGTATAGTATTTTTCATTATTACAGATCATATTTCAGTAATTCTATTAAGATTTATGCCAATTTAGACGATGGTAAAAATACATGGATTTCCTGATGCCTCAGAAAGTGCTTATGGGGCATGTGTTTATTTTTCATAGGGTATAAAGCTGAATAAATAAAAATGACATTGATGATAGTTATATGTTAAAGAAAATCTGTTTCACCTTAATTTTTTTCCCAAAGGTAACATTCATCAACATTAATTTAGAGACAAACCTGAAAAAACCTCCCTCAGTAAACCGCCTTGATCAACACCTGTTTCTCCATGGAACTGAATCGAAAAACGACATCCTAACTGTTTTCGAATCCAAGCACAATTTATTCTCTCAGTGAAGTCATGAAATGCAAATCCTCTTCTGACTTTGATTCTGATTGCCCTGGTTGTAATTAAGTTACAATTAGCTAAGGATTCTTGCAACAACTTCTTGACATTTTCATCTATATATACTAATTCGCCACGGCGTAAAATATATTGTTATCCTAGAAAATATTGACATGTTAACATCGGTTTCGGCAAAAATCATGTGTTGAACGATGCGGCCAACTGTGTTGACATTATTTGGGTCAATACCGTATTCGAACCTGAATTGACCTGAGGGATCCTGTCATATTGACATCTTCTGTCACGTTGCTGTACAACTAAGGTCAACTATTGACCCAAAGTATCCGTCTATGTTGATATGTTCGGTCACAAGGTGTACAACGGCGGTCACTTGTAGTTGATTGACCGCATCGATTTAAAAAACAGCAGTCAATAAGTCAGGTCATTTCCCGTTTTTTACAGGTCTCAGACCGTGATGAATCGTTTGATTTGCTTAGCTCAGCAGTATTAGGCCATTTCGATCCATTTGAATTTCTCGCTATTGATAAGGCATTTGAATGGCAAGAGTAAAAAGGCATATATTTCAATGTTGATACCTTATATTTACAACTAGAATCCGTTAATAGACAAAGTAGACACAGTTAATCTTTATATACAAATAGTTCAGCATGTGCATTAATAAATCAATTTTTTCAAGTATTCAAAACATAGCCTCAAGTTGCTATAAGGTTGCTATAGAGACATCAAATGTGTTATTAAAGAAATTAATCCATAGACTTTCTCTGATAGCACAAAAGACAGTATGAATTCACTACAATGACATGCACAAAACACAAATCTGGTTATCAAGGTTAATCATAAACAAAAGCAGAATTCTTGAGGCAATCGTTGACTTGGAGTCCTCGTTGACATATCTCCTTCAACTCGCTTCTTTTGAACTCCAGTAGTGTCTGGACTTATGCCGTCAATCTTTTTAAATAATTCATTTAATTCTTCAGAGCGCCAAGGGATGTGTCTAGCAATTACCGTCTCTTCATCACCAGCCTCTTCTTCCGTCATTAGTTCTGATGTCAATTTACCAACAATTTCGATTTCTTTTTCATTCAAATCCAATGTTAATGCTTTTGATTTCCTTTTCATGAGGAGCTGAAAGTAAGAAGATATATTAACTTAAGCACTTAAAAAACTCTGCAAAAAGAAAAGAAAAAGGAGGTTAGAAATAAAAGGCCTTCCTTACCCGGGATCGTCTTGCTGCACATCTTTTCATTTTTTCCCTGTTCTGATGCTTTCTAGGGCTCATCTCAGTCTGTTCTTTGTTTCTTCTTTTTAAGTGACTAAAGTACCTAGCACATGCAGCTAGAAAATATGATAGAAGAATATCAACAGTTAAGAGTGAGAATGGAAGAAAAATAGTGCATAATAGTGTTAATATTTTTACCTTTCATTTCCTTTTCAGAAAATTTGTTTTCATCATTTTTAATGCTTCTATTATTTTCATAGTAACAGCAGAATTCTCAACACAATCAAATCTGAAAAATGATGCAGTTTATTATAAAATCAAATGTTTCATTATTTCAAAGATCAGCAGAACTTCACAAGATTTTAATACCTCTTGTTACTGTAGATGTTCCATTGATTTTCTTCACCAAACGACTTATATACTAGTCGCACCATTGCCTAATAAGGAGCAGAAATAATATCGTAAGATATACTGAATCTGCTTATTAATTGATGTCAAAATAAGAGATGGGAGAACTGCCTACCAACTAGACATGCTAGCTTCTGAGGTGAACGAAACAATAATTCAAAACAATGAGGGTAACAAAAGAAGTTATTACCAGAAATGGGATAAATTGATTGGTTCAGTAACCAATTATTAGATTGATGCCCAATAAAAATGGTACCTTCAAATGTGAAGATTCAAAAGTGAAATTCTCCAGCAATATAGCACATTTCAAACTGCTCAAATAACAATGATTTGTTTGTCTTGAAAAAAATTCAATATTATAACAAATGGAATACTAAATTCTTAAATTTTTTCCAATACTTTAAAGAGTTGCACAAGTGACGAAGAAATAAGTATTTCTCCGGAACCCTTTAAAAACTAGAGAGAAACATGTTATAATAAGATATAACTTACCGACAAGTCTGGTGGTAGTTTTCCTGCATTTCTTGGAGGGCTGGATGAATTTGTTGAACTTTGATTAATAATTTCATGAAGCTTCGAGACCTCTTCCTCCAGGGAAGCTATCTTGGCAGATTGGTCATTTATGACATTCCAGACATTTTTTAACAAATCATCACCAAAATTTGTCAATACCCTAAGCAGGATGAATAAGTTAACTATTATCATGAATTGCAGCCTTAACAAAATTAAATTTAAGACAGATTTATATTGCTTTACCGTCGCAAAACAGCTTTGGAAATTCCTTTCTTCCTACCACTTTTTTTTGGTTGCACACAGCGAGTTTCACTAAAACTAAAATTAAAGTTAAAGATAAAGTTAAAAATGAGTTTTAAAGTAGGATTATAAGAAGGTAACCATTTTGAACAAATTTATCTAACCTTTCAAAATCATGGGCTTCCTAAGTTTCTAGTGGATCTTCATTAAAGGATTCTTCGCTTTGATCTAATTGCACTTCAGGAATCAGAAAAGAAGGGCTGAGAACCTTTGCGTGTTTTTTCATTGATGAACGTTTCAGCTGTTGTTGTCGTAAGTATTCGTTTTCTGGTGTTTTCTTGTTACAGAAACGTAATCTTTTTGATGCTGAAGACATGATGTAGCACGAGTGAATGAAAACTAAAAATGCGCGCTCAATTTTCTTATTAGTTTGTCATTACATACAAGGGGGATTATTGCACAAAAATGATACCAGACTAAATACTATTTACTTACAAATAAAGAAAAATAAAATATATGACAAAATTAAATATAAAATGATATGAAAAAAAGATCAGTTATACTAAAACATGAGATTTTCAAGTATATTTGAAATAAAACTTATGTTAAAGTACCCCTGGGTTTAATATGTCGCTGTGATCACACGTTTTGAGTTTTTTTATTTTTGTTATGTATAGGTTTAAATTAAGAACGTGTCACCACGGTTTATTTACAAATTTCATGATGGCGACAATAATATAGTAAACATTACATAACATAGATTTATACAGATCTACATGGTGTACTGAGCAAATATATTGAGTATTCAGGAAGAAAATATTTTGTTGTGAAAACTTTTCCATTTTGTGTATAGGTATTCCTTAATAATAAAAAATAATATAAAAATATACGAAAGGAAAGTGATTTTCCAATGTTAATTCAGAAACCACATATTAACTATATATATATTTCTTAATTTGTTGTTTTATATCTTTAGATTTCTATATACACCAATGAGTTCTAATAAGGTATGAATAGGATCTGCAAAAAAAGAATAATTTGCCGTACTTGCAATTCATCATTGAGTCGTGCTCATTACTATGGTTATGGACATAGTAAAGGTTTATGCAAGAAAGACACTGAGAAAGTCAAGGCTATATCAGGTGCATGTTATTACAGTTTTGTATAATTAATGTGTTATTTATACAAGATAGATCACTACGTCATCATTTTATTATCCTATAACATTTAGATTAATTAATACATTTTTTAATACATTTTTGACAGCATGCAACACTGAAAACTTAATTGTAAACAATGAACCTGATTCAAGTAATGGTAATACAATGTCTCAATTTATTTATGTATTTTGTTGTTAAAAGGTTTTCTTGTTTCCAACAGTAATATTTTTACTAATTATAGGTGTTTATACCTGTGCACTTGAATGTGAAGATGAAGACAGAGAAACGACAAGTGATGATAGTTGCAACGTAGATGATGAAGATGAAGATAGTGATGGAGAAATTTGGTCTGATCAGGTTTGTCTTTCAAATGATACTAATATTGTTGTTTGTCCAAAGAAGAGCTACTTATCTTAATTAGCTAAGAAAAGAATGAATTGAATTTAACAATCAGATAGTTTAATCATGGCCATCCCTTTTAGGATTTCATTGACTCCTTCAACAGCACTGATAATGCTTCACATTTACCAGATGAAGAAAAGGAGCCAACAAAAACTGTTCAAGTACTATTGCGAACTCTTTTTCTTTACCAAGCTATTACTGGTGCTTCACACAAATCAATCATGATGCTATTGAACATTTTTCGATTTTTCTTACACCTGATGGCTTCATTGTTATCATCCAACATTTTGAAGCAATGTATTGACACATGGCCATTCCGCTTGTATGCTGCAAAGAAGTATCTAGGAATAGATGGCGATACATTCGATAAGTGGGTGGTATGTGTTAAATGTCATGCACTTTATACATATGAACAATCGATTAAGGTGGTAGGTGATTTGAAAGTGTCAAAACGTTGCACCAATGTTCTTTTTCCATACCATCCGAATCTGAATTCTCATAAACCATGTGGAGAAAGGTTGCTTAAAAAAGTTGTATCAGCTGATGGAGTGAAAACAATTTTCCATCCTAGAAAGACGTACTGCACCAGAAGCATCGTAGAAACATTGGAAAGACTCTTACGAAGACCAGGTTTTAAGGAGTTGCTTCATTACCAAGTAAAGGATAGTACAAACTTGTTGACAGACATTCATGATGGTAAATTATATAAAACACTAGTATCCCGGGTAAAAACTTTTTACCGAACTTAATTTCGAAAAGGATGGGTCAAAATCGCCTTTCCCGTGAATGATCCCCGTGATGAAAATTTCAATTTAGGAATTGGAAACGGAAAATGTAACCATGTTGTAGAGCTCGAAAAACTGATCAAAAAAATGTATGGGATTGTTTCGCTACGACCAACCGTTAGAGAGATATCGCTGATCAAAGATTTCGATGACGTCATATCCGCAGTACCAAATAAAATTTAGGCCCAAATGATGCGTCACTCCATCACCCATGTCGCGGACCCTAAAAAACGTCAGTTATCCCTATTGGTTCTCGAGATATTTCCCCAAAAACGTCGCGTTCGATTGGGGATGCAATGCAGTGATTCCCCGTGATCATAAAAAAAAACTGACGTCAAATGATGCCACGTGCTTTTGGAATGATCGTGAAAAAAGTGTCTCTCGCCTCTACGTGGTTTTACGCGCACATAAGAGGACGATGACCGTAAATTTAAACTAAATATATCACTCTCTAAAATAAAAGTGGTATGCACAATCGCGGATTATTATAATAAGATTTCAGGATAATGATGGTAAACCTTTTTTGGGGATAAACGAAATGTTGGTCTTATGTTAAATGTTGATTGGTTCCAGCCATTTAGAAACACAGAATATTCACTTGGCGCTATATGTATGGTCATCACTAATTTGCCAAGAGAAGAGCGGTTCAAGTGGGAAAATATTCTTGTTTGTCCCTGGTCCAAAGGAGTCTAAATTTAACATTAACAGTTATTTGAAACCTATTGTTGATGAGTTAGAAAAGGCATGGTCTGGTGTATTCATTAATGATGGCAGTTTATTTGGAAAATCTCTGTATAAGATGGCATTGATTTGTTTATCAAGCGATGTTCTAGCAACAAGGAAATGTGGTGGATTTTTAAGTTTTTCTGCTAACAAGGGTAAGGATTTTGGATTATGTAATTTTGTACTTTCCTTTTTGGTAGTTGACACCAAATTTTATTAAAGACATTAAATGTCTGTGAAATGAATATTAAAATGTAACATTTCATCATAATTTTCTTCTACTCAGGCTGCAGTAAATGTTGGAAAGAATTTCCAAGAAATGGCTTTGGCAAAAAACCAGATTACTCTGGATTTGATGTATGGAATTACCGTCCACGCTTCGGTATGGCACACAAACTGCGAGCACAGATGATTAACCATGCTAACACATTAACTGATAGAAAAAAATTGGAAAAAGATCATGGTGTGCGATATTCAGAATTGTATAGACTAACCTATTATGATCCTGTACAAATGCATGTTGTGGATCCTATGCACAATTTACTTTTGGGCTCAGCTAAACACTTGTTTAAACTATGGCTATCATTAAAGTTCATTGATGAAAATAAAGACATGGATAAAATGGAGAAGCTGCACAAGTTAATTCATGTGCCACATGATCATGGAAGATTAGCTACTAATGTTTTAAAAGCGTATAAATCTATGAAAGCTGATGAGTGGAAAAACTTTGTTTGCATCTATTCTGTCTTCTGTTTGAAAGAATTTTTACCTGATGAACATTATCGACATTGGTTGTTATTTGTGAATGCTTGTCGAATTATTTGCACAAGATCCCTCAATACTGAAGAAATATCTGAAGCACATTAACTGCTACAGAAATTTTGTGTGGGTGTAGAGACTCTGTATGGTAAAGAGTTTTGCACACCAAATATGCATTTACACATGCATCTTAAAGAGTGTTTAATTGATTTTGGGCCAGTATTTGCATTTTGGTGTTTCTCGTTCGAGCGATTTAATGGTACTCTTGGAGCATATCACATCAACAACAAAGATATTGCGCTTACATTGATGAGGAGGTTTTGCAGAGAGGCTTGTATATACTCCATGGATCATAGTTTATATGATAATTTTGTGGGAAAAGTGGAGGAGCCTTTTATTGATGGAAAAAGTGTCTTGGTTAAACGAAAGCTACAGTTGTTACCCTATGATGTTAATGAACACATCAATAGTCAAAATCTTAAAGAAAGGACAAGTATTTGTTAATCAGAAGGTTCATGACACCACACTCCCGCACAAAGTTTGACTATGTTCTGTTATCCTCCACTGTTTTATAGCTCTCCAAAGTTTTATTATTTTGATAAATTATTGTATATAAGGTTTTTAACTAAAGTTTGCTGTATTTTCTGATGTTTTAGAGGAAAGAACATTTTGATAGAAACCTTAACATTTATTTTATTGTTGTCCAGTTGTCATTCTTTTATGTTGGTCGATGTTAGTAAAAAACAATATTTTAATAATGTCTCATTTATATTTTTAGGCAACTAGTAATAAATCATGCAGCAATGTAAGAAATGCAAACTGACGTATTTGTATGCAGAGTTTTCAGCAATGGATGGAGTTTGTAAGGAAGATGGATATTGCGTGGCATGTTAAAATGAAAGTTTATGGGATAAATACCAAGCAGTGACTAAAGAAGCAATAAAGGGACTTTTGCCTAGTATTGTCGATCAAAATAGGGCTTTAACAAAAGAAATTGCTCGAATGGAAGAAAATGTGAAAGAAGATAAAATTGAAATGAACAAAGCGAAACAACTAAAGTTATTTTTTAAAAGATATTACCAAGGAGACCCTAATTACTTTCCTGGCATCACACTTACATATAAATTTGTAAGTGCTCCAACAGATTTTGAAAGTGCACTCCAGACTTATCTTGATAATCGTTTGGAACAAATTAGAAACGATATTATCAATGAATTTGGTTCACTTGATGCAATCAGATGCACAAATTTGCATGGAAAAGTGCGATATGTATTTAAGTGCTCCGATTGTAGCATAAAGACTACTGATTTGAAAAGGCACCTTATGTCTAAAAAGCATAATTGGGCAAAAGAAGATGCTATGCTTGAGCACTCTTTCTATGTAAGAATGTACAAGTACTTGACAAACATTTATGGAAAGACAAGGAAACCTATGAAATGTGACCATTGTAAGAGAATGTATGTTAGACTTGTTGAACACAACAAAAGATGTCATTAGCAAATATTGTACTTTTCAATTTTCATGAATTTCGTTTTAACTTTAATATCACTTGAAAGTGTGTTGGGTTTATAATCTAATGATGTTGTTTGTATATAGTTTAAACAAAGATATTTCACATTATTTAAACTTTTCTTATTTCATCTACAAGATTTCCATGTTTATTGCCTAAATTTGATCTTATCAGTGTACCTAAAAGGGATTAAATTTTGCGACTTTTGCGACTTTTGGCCAATTTCGCGAAGTTAAATCCACGCAAAAAAACCCAAGAGATAGACGATTCGCCAAAATAAACCGACGCAAAATTTAACAATTTTTCCTTCCTTTCTTGGTAAGCTCTTCTGCGAGCTTTAAGTATCATTTCCTTAACAAAAAAGTCGGAATTTACGCTGTGGGAATGCCCTATAACCAAATATTCTATGCTGCTTCTATGTGCATGCATCCGTTTATCTTATCAGTGTAATTCTAGCGAATTGGTTGGCTATGCGCATGCATCCGTTTATCTTATCAGTGCAATTCTAAGCCATTGGTTGGCTATGTGCATGCATCCGTTTATCTTATCCGGGTATGTTCATGCGCTTATTCAGTTTACTTTGTACCCCCTTTTAATTTAGATATCTGAATGAAGTATAAAAATCATTTCGAAAATGTTTTCAATGTACTGACGATTATGTGAAGTCAAAATACTTATACAACTGAAATTAAATACCGTTTTTTGTCAACTTGATTTTTATCCTGATTTAAGTGTTTTTGATATCAAAACAATTTCAACCAGGATTTAGAGTTAAAATATAAAGAAACCAATAGAACACTGGAATAGATTCTAAGAACTTACTAGAAGGTATACTGGAGTATCCTAGCTTCATAATTTGAAATTTTAAAGAATACATATCATTAACCGGTGCGGTCACAGTTGTTGACACAAATAAAAAAACAGCGCAATGAATTAGAGTTGTGACCGCAGTTATGCACTCAAGTAAAATCAGGTCAACATTAACTCATGTCAATAACGAATAACTAAGGACTTTCAGCATGACATATTATTGGATAACAACGGCAAACAATATATTTCATCCCGTGCGCGTTGTGCATCCCACTTTTATTTTAGAGAGTGATATATTTGGGTTTTTTGTCATGGTCAAATCCTTCTTATTTTTTCCCTTTTCGTCGTAAAACCACGCAGAGGCGAGAGACACTTTTTTAATGTTACGTAATCAAGAGTGACGTTATAATTTTTTAAACCAATCAAAACGCAAGAAATTCTTTTTTTCGCCAATTTGACTGGTTGCTGATTTCCAAAAAATAAGTTCGTTAATAACCGATTTTCATTATTCTTTGCTGTTTTGATGAAGAAACACAGGTTTGTATACATGCTGTTTATTAAACTGTTTATTGTTTAACTTTTATTGTTGTTGTATTTTAGATGTTATTTTAGATTAATAAAAGAACAGTAACAGTGTAAGTGAATAGTTGTATGTTTACAATGTGAAAGCATATTGAGAATACAGAAGAAGTGCAGTAAAGTTTTTAAAAATTGGCTGTGCAGAACGATCGAACAGGTCTATACAAAGTAGTATTATCATAAAACTTTTATTGTTTAATATTTTAGATAAATAAAAGAACAGGTGAGTTATGTATGTATGTATTTAAATGTTTGTTTACGTTTTAGTTATCAAATATCGCTATACAGAAGAAAGTGCAGTGAAGAAATGCAGTTTGATGTTTATTTACACAGTAACGAATGGTTTTAATTTAGTTTTGAAAGATTAATTGCTTTAGCTTTGAGTGGATGTCTCAGTTATTCTGTCGCTTAGTATTTGTATATGCTGCTGGATGAAAAGGAAGACAAGAGAAATTTGTTTTGGAATGCGCGCTATTATTACATTAAAAATGGTCCTGCAGCTATGAATGTTTTTATTTCTCATGACGCTGTGGAAGTGGGGAATGTGTTATGCTGTCTAATTGTATCTATTGCATCTAGTTATATCGATGCTTGATGCTTTTGTCTGCCTGCCAAAAAGTACAAAATCTACTGGAAAATACAGAAAATTTAGCAGTTTTTCCAAACGAAGAGAGCAGTTTTATGTATTTCACTTATATAAAAAAAATGGTAGCGAAAGGGTTTTATAAATACCTATGTATGTTTGTGCGGGAAAGTAAATAAAGTATTAGTAATTTGTTTACAGGTATGAATATAGAAGTAAAGAGTTTAGAAGTGTTTGAAAATGTCTACAGAAGATGATCAATGCTGTTTACTAACATGTGAATTGGCAGTGAAAGGTATCCTATTTTGTTTGAAGTTCAGCTAAAGTTAAAACAGTATAAATCTATTTAGTTATAACACAGTTGGTATGCTGGATAAATGAGAATAAAGGGTTGTTTAACTGTTGTGAATTAGCTAGAGGAGATATCAACTCAGATTAAAAATGTGGTTGTTTTCAATTTTTATAAACTCTTTAGATATAAATTCTGTCATTACATTTGTGTCTATATATTAATAGCCGATTCTCTGTTTGTGCGTTTGTTTGTTTGTTTGTAAGTCACGCAAAATGGTAGATTGAGTTGTGAGCGAAATTATGTCTTTTTTTGTGCGCGACGTGAGTTCGAAACAAATACATTGGAACCCCAATCGAACGTGACTTTTTTTGGGTGATGAACTAATAGGAATAACGTTTTGTTTTTATTATTATTGTTAGTTTTATACTCCACGTTGACTTGGCTTTGAAAACAATACATCAACTAAATACAAAGAAACTAACTGATTAAACATTTTGGACAAAAAGCAGCATTGGCAGAACGTGGCAGCATATGTTCGGTTTGCCACTAACTCTTGCCTGACTGTCTGAGACGGGTGAACTTTTTTTTTGAGCAATCAAAATGTTTAAAAACCGATAGGTAAAAAAAGAGTATCATATCAAAACAAAATATTTTTTTTTTTTTTGCTTTTGTCATAATAGTTGTCTTTAATCGATTTCTTTTAATCTATTTTTTTTTTATATTAGATCGAACTTTTTTTTTATTCTATTTATTCATTTAGCACGTGCCTTTTTTCTCTCCTCCGTGGTGATGTTTTTAAGAAGAGAAACTATTTCCCCCTTACGTTTGATAGCACCCATGTTAGAGTGCGTAACTTTTTTAAAACAAAAGCTGATAAAAAGTTGAAGTTTTCTCTCTCTACATTTTGAGTGTATTGTTACACTGATAAAAGATTGGTTTTACCAGAGGTTGTGACTTCGAATATGCTTCTGGCACAAGTTGTACGAGACGTTTATAAGGAAATTTGACGTTTATTGATAGAGTGATACAGAGCAGGTGGATATGGGCGGCGAGCGACGCCGCCTTGGCGGCTAGTTTTTAATTATTATTTATAAGGTAAATGTGTTCTTCTTTGTTTTGCTTACTTTTAATATCGTCAAAGTATTATTATTATTATTATTATTATTATTATTTGTTTATTTGGTATAGAAGGTCGTATATATACAATAGGCAGTGAAATAGCACTGATGTGGACCTACTTTAAAATAAACTAACTAAAAAGTAAAAGCTATTCAGATTAGTAAATGAAAATATAAAATATCATTAATAATAACATATAAATTATAAAGTTGTAAATACAATATAAATTATTCATATATTCAGAAGTATAAAATCTAATATTTAAAATGTATATAAAACGATGACAAAATGATTAAGATTAGGTCGTGTGAGCCCACTCTGCTGACTAGACGTGAATGGGGTGGAGTAGTTAGCCTATCACAAAAGTGAGGCACTCGATACAAGACTAATCACAACTTAATAATTTGAGTAATGTACTAAATTAAATAGTGTAAACTAGCAATATATGTATGTCTCTGGGTCACTTGCCTTTCTTGTAGCGTTATAGCCGAAATTTATCTGCTCTAAAACGTTAGATTTTGACAAGGATGATTTGAAGAGAACAATTGTGTTTTCTTCTCATAATCGTGTTGGCAAGTTATTCCAAACAATAGCTGCTCTATAGGAGTAGGATCTCTTGTAGTTGGTATGATGGAAGGATGGTAGATTTAACTTATATGTGACCGTCCAAGGGATTTTGATAACAAACGATAAAACGTTATATAGTTATATAACGTTATTTTTTTTTGTAATAACGTTACTGCATAACGTTATAACGTTATATCGTTGTTATAAAGTAACGTTACTGTAACGATAACGATAACGATATAACGTTACAACATAACCATATAACGTTACAACATAACGATAAAACCTTATATGGTTATGAAAACCGTTTCTTGTATTTCTCACAAAAGTAATACCACGAAATTTCCTTCAGATTTTTCTCAGCTTTATAAACTTAAAAAAAAGGAGGAGGACACTGCCTATACATTTCCGAAATAACAAAGAGTTCTTACTCCGGTAAATTTAATATACCATGGGTTGTTTCTAAGGAATTGCCTCACACTCTAATGGTAGCTGTAATATTATGGTGAATGGATTTCGGGGAACGATGTATTTAATTATCTAAGAAAATCTTTTATCTACAACGCCATCAAACAGAAACCCAATTTCCTCCTAGATATCTTTCTAAATACCTCAACGCGATAAGTTATTTTGAAAATTAAGAACAAACCCAAGCTAAGAAACGTGGTTGTTGATATTGATAACTGATATGAAGTGAAGGTAAATTTCTTTTTCAGTCTGTGCTGTGTGTGATCCTTATTTCCCGTCAAGCACACCATCGTTCGTTAAATCTAATTGCTAAACACCTAATGTAAGAGTTTTTAGAGCTAATTTGTGTCTTTGACACAAATTCAAGTAGTTATGATGTCAACTCACAAGCTTGTGTGTGAGACACACACGTATTTTGGTTATCACACACTCTAAATATTTTTTTGAAATGCCTTATCTGAAATAAAAATTTTGAGGAATATAATTCACACTGTTTGTTTGTTTTTTTGGGTTTTTTTTACAGGTGCCACAGTGGGAAAAATGGTCATTTACCAATTCATATCAATTTACTCTTAGGTGCCAAATAAACTGGGGGTGGGGGTTGAATAAACGGTTGGTGGGGGGTGGGCTGGAAAATTTTCAAAATTTTAATTAACCGGGTAAAAGTAACAAAATAAGAACTAATCAATGTGACAAAGCCCTAGTAAAATAAATACCTCATCAAGTAAAAGTAGTGAATCTAGGAGTCTAAGTACTAAAAAAACATTATCAAAAACGTTTTCTTCGTTGTCTTCTGCTGATGCTTTTTCAGTTTTTATTCTGTCTTTGACGTTTCTTCTTGCGTTGCTATATTGTTTCTTTATATTAACAACTTGAGCAGTTATTCTGGCAGAGGTACTATTATGTTTAAGTAACAAAACAGCAAGTTCATCAACAAACTCTGCGTCTTTCTTAAGTTCAGCACTTTTACAGAGAGGAGCTAGTTTGAGTCTTTGAGAAGAGAAAATATTTGATGATAAATTTCTGAATTTTAATAAATGAATGGGGGGGGGGGGGGGGGGGGGGGGGGGGGGAGCGCTTATTTGGCACCTAAGAGTATTAAAGACAAGCCAAGACAAGATTTACGTAAGCGTTTATTTTCAATAGGAACAATTTTTTATTTTCTAATAAAATGTTGCACCTCGAAAAGGCAGCATTTATTAGAGGACAGTGTTTGTTGAAATGTTTAGCTTTAACAGCGGTTTTTAATAGAGTGCAGGGGGGTTAGCAGAGGAAATACAGTACAGGAAGATATTAGTTTAATTTAGAAGATATTAGATATTAGACCTGTTTGTGTCTGTTAATTCCCTTCGACTACCTGTGTTTTTATATTATTCTTTTGTTTTTAGATTCTTCATACCATATGAAACCCTATAAAAGAAATTTTTAACAAAAAGTTCATGTTTTTATACAAGAATTATATAGCTCAGATCCAATGTTGTCAGTATGAATAAAAAAATAGTATATGATTCTCAGGATATTCTTAATTTTCTATCGATTTGAGTTTTGTGATTCTTAGTAAAATGGATTGTTTTTTAAAAAACGTCAGTGTATTACGTAATCATAGTTTTTTTAAATCAGCAATATTTTGTAAACAATATAAATGTTATTCCTCTTAAGGCGGATTCACACGGGACGAATTCGCCAGCGAAGTCGCCGCGAAGTGGATTTGAGCATGCGCATATTTGTTTGTTTGGAAAAATTGAGGCAAATTCTTTTGCCGCGAAGAAGTAAAAGCCGTTTCTACTTTTTCTTGGCGAAATAACTCGTCATAAAGAATTACCCAATCAGAGATAAACTTTTTATGCTGTGTGTGCAAAAATTGCTAAACACATTTATTATTTTAATTTGTTTTGATTCGTCAGCTAATATGTTTTCATATGTAAATTTGCCGGCGAATTCGCATGCTCAAATCTACTTCGCAGCGACTTCGCTGTCGAGTTAGTCCTGTGTGAATCCGTCTTTAGGGGGTGTTCATTATGGAGGTGAGCTGGCCCAGTTAGCCGGGCTGGCTCACTTAGCCGAGACAATTTCATCTCGCCTTTATATGGAAGCGGGTTAGCTCACCTTTTTATTTTTTTGTTTATCAAATAGTATGTGCATGCTTTGAAATTCGCCTGCTCAGCTGTGCTAGCCCGGTCCACAACTGTTTATATGGAAAATTTTCATCCCACTGAAGGGAGATCTCAGCAAATTGAACCGAGAGCTTGCTTAGGCGGGCTGGCTCGGTTTTCATAACACATTCGAATAAAAACATATATTTCTTTAATATAAGTGAGATCTCGGCTAAGCAAACCAGCTCGCTTCCATATAAATACCCCCTTAATTTTATTATTATTATTATTATTATTTCTAAATATTTACACAGGATAACCGTTTCAGTAAAAGATACTGCTATCAACACAGGTCCTGCAACAAAAATTTAAATAACGAAAAAGTAAAAACTTCTGTACATACTCATATATATAAAACAAGAATAAATAAATGAATAAATAAATAAATAAATAAATAACAATATTCATGTTCCCGAAAATGAAATTCGATGTTCCCGTTTTTTTGATTTTGATCCCGAAATTGAAATAGAATTTTCATTTTCGGGAACATGTTCCTGAAAATGAAATTCTGTGTTCCTTTTGTTCCCGAAATTGAAATTAGATCATTTCATTTTCGGGAACATGTTCCCGAAATTGAAAGATGTTGTTCCCTTTTGTTCCCGAATTTGAAAATAATTGAAATTTCATTTTCGGGAACGAAAGTTCGTGCAATAGTAACACTATGATTAGAGAATAATGGTTGATGCACGGTGTGAAAGCATAATAGCTGAGAGTTCTCTTCTATGTCGTTTATGATGGATAAAAAAGTAAGTACGTCAAAACTACCATTATTGAATAAAAGAACAGAACTGATCTCTAAGTGTCGTCATGTAAACAAATTCATTTTGAGTAACTATAAATCAGTCCCACCGGACTAACTACTATTGATATTTTTAATACTTTTAATATTTTTAATAATTTCAACATTTTGTATATAAAGATTTTTTACAAGCAAATTTTATGTATATCTGATGATCGCACTAAGCGTGAAACTGACAGTTGTATACTGGCTTTTTAACAAATTTTAATAAATAAATAACTAAAAAAGTAAGTAAAAATGTAGTAACTTTTCATTTTCATTCATTCTGTTTAAATCCATATAATCCTTTGATGATAACGAGCTGACCTTTAGCATTGATGCGTATTGATCGTTTGAGATGTTTGCTCTTCTAAATTTTTCCTTTTGATGTAAGTTGTTTTGTTGTGCACCTCCTATCCTTTATCTGTGGGAGCAACAGGTTGCATAATGATGTTCATTATTGTGATAGGACACAAATATTCACTTTTTAGAGTTTGATTTTTGTTGATGATAAAGATGTGGTATGTTTTTCTATCTTTTTTTTTTTTACATATTTCTATAATAAAAACAATAAAAACAACAGCTTGTTAAACAAATTTTCGGGTTAAATTTTTGGTGAAATTTTCATGATTTAAAATGTATTATCATTAATTATAGGAATTTATTGGTATTTATTATGATGATGTCATTAAGGTATGAACTATCTATACTCGTATGTTTGTAATCTAACAGTATTCATAAAAAGCTTAGCGAACTTATATGTTGCGTCCATTATTTTGAGGTAAGTTTCAGTCCTTCATTTAACCATGTCTGGGCTCATATATTGTGTTACGGAAAAGAAAACAAATACTACTGAAACTGAAAACTGACATATTTGATATGTAAACGCTTTCAGACTTTGAAAATTATTTAATGATTTATATATATACGATTTCAGCCTTGCAACAGCAACAATGATAAACATCCATCTGTTAATAGGCAAGTGTAAACATTCTTGTTTCTAAGCAAGTAATTTAATATATATTTTATAATGGGGTGTGTTTTGAACATTGCACAAACATTTTGTAGAAGCGTAAAAGATGTTTCAAAAGAAGAACTGGGTGAAATACTCTGTAGTTTGCAAGAGAACATATTTGGTATCTTCACTGGAAAGGTATTAAAGCGTCTTTAAGAATATTAAAGGTTTGACAAATTTCTAAGGCATTCGTATGTTGACGTACAAAATATATATTTTTCATGTACAGCAAAATATGTTTATCGTACATATTTCAAATCAAAATATGTACATCTTATGAAAATACGTTAATGCAACAAAAAGTGTATTATCAATGTTTTATTATTCAGTTTTACGTTCTTTCGCATTTCCGGGATTTTATCTATTTTTCAACAGGTTGAAGAAATTTTGTTCGTGTAATTAATTTATTAAAAGACAATATGATTATACATGCTGTGAGCTGTGTTTTTTTATAAGAGTTTGAAAAAATAGAAGAAAAAAATGTAGAAAAAAAAGCATGTGTTTATTCAAAAAAGAATGTTTTTAATTATAATATCACGAAACAAAAAATGGATTAGAACTAATAACTGCCTAAGGTAATAAGAAGGTCTGAACTGAGCTTTACTTACAAGATTACCATGTCTATTTTCAAGTACTTTTTCTTCAAGTTTTGATATTGATATCACTTAAATATTTTATTTTTATTTTATCATCGCCCCTGTCTAATGCAGCCGTCGCTCGTTTTTTTTAGTAAAAAACAAATGTAGGTTGAGCTGCTTTGCCATGACGATGATTTGTTTTTCATTTGATTTTACAAACATGTTTATCAATTATACAATGTCACGCAAGAATTAGTACGCACCGCATCGTATCGAATTCATGACGCAGTTAAAAATAATATATTGGGTCAAAATGACTACAGAATTGTTTCGTAACGTTTAGGTTTCTCTTTGTCAGGTTTCTATTTATATAAGGGTTGACATGATAAATTTAGGTTCAAAGTAAAAGACATCAACTGTATAAGAATGGTGGAAAAGGGAAAGGTGAGCTATCAACGATCCACTAAAATGGTATCTATATACTAACTTATTTAATTTATTCGCAACTAGCCACCAAGGCGGCGTTGCTCGCCGCCCATGTCCAGCCTGTGTAGAGTTCAGGAAAAATAACGTTTAGGAATTGGCAAAGAAGAGTGTAGCCATGTTGTAGAGCTCGAAAAACTGATCAAAAGAACGTACGGGATCGTTTCGCTATGACCAACGGTTTCAGAGATATCAAATATCAAAGATTTTAATGACGTCATAGAACCCCTGTCCCCCAATATTTTGCCCCAATTTTTTCGTCACCCCATGGCCAATATCGGGGACTCCAAAAAACATCAGTTATCCCTATTGGTTACCGAGATAATTTTTCCTAAACATCACATTCGATTAGGGTCTCAATACAATGTTTTCACACTGACGTCGCACAAAATAAAATAAAATAATCACTAACTAAATCTACCATTTTGCATGACAGACGGACAAATGGACAAGCGGAGAATGGGCTATTAATATATAGATGTAAAAATATAATGAACCTGCTTATAGCATCTTTGAGAGACCAATCGTCAATGAGGATATTTGATCAAAGTCAAAAAGATGCAATTTCATCCCATCTTCTTGAAATGTTTTGTTCCGATTCCTCAAAGGTAACCAAATTTATATTTCAAATGTTGCAATGTTGCTAGTTTGATTTTCATGGCCTTTGGTATCATCTTTTCTTTAGTATTTTGACTACGTAATGAAAGTTCTATTTCCAGATACATTGTGTCTTGTTTATCAAAAAATACATGGGTGTGTTCAAGAGGAGGTTGCTCTATTATTTTGCATTCATTTTTCTTATTCATTGCAGCTAAAACAAATGAAAAGTGGTATACCTGTTTTATTTTAATAGGCTGAAGATGCTCTAATGAATTTTAATTCCGATGAAAGTACATCAGAGACCGATACTGAACCCAACACTTTGAAGGTAAATTAAACGTTATGGTTATTGGAATAGTAGATCATGTGATATATTCTTATTTTTTAAAGGTATCAGATTTGAATCATGTAGAAAGAGACAGTTCTTACAATGAGGTAGTATAATTCATCTTAAAATCATGTTCTTTTCTTATCAGCATATATTTTAAAAAATTCTTTTTGTATATCTAGAAAAACAGCAAAATTGACATTTCTAATGAAGATGATATCTCAAAGATTGCTGAATCAAAAGTAAATTAAAATTTCCAATTCTATATTTTCATCTTCATCCATTTCGATTGTCCTAGTAGTGATTGTGATCATTGTTGTGGCAGGACACAGATTTCATTGTTCAACAAAGAACAAAAGAACTTGATTGTGTGTCTATAGATCTAGATCCCACAAGTAGTATGGAAGGGGTAAGCTTCTCTTAAGAAAATTCATGGCAAAAACATATCTTTGGAATATCATACTTTTTATTTATTACTTTGCAAGATTGGAAACATCAATTTTCCTGGTGATGAGTTACATCAACAAATAATCTATCTGAGAGTATGTTTATTTATTATTTTTGTGTGCTGTCAGTTGTAAAACAAGTGCTCGACAATTTTTTACTAAAATCCATGGAAAAAAGACTTAGTAATAGTGAGATGATTTTAATATAGTTGTACATCATCTAAGTGTTTTGTTGGTTTAAGACAGAATTGAGAGCAATAGATTTACTTATCTTGCCGAGTACTGGTGAGAAACATATTAACTCCACATAAACATCTTGACTGTGACTGTAGTTGTCAGCTGTAAATAAAAGTTCACCCAGAAATTTAATATGATAGAAAGTCTTGGAGAATTGAAATTGAAAACGTAAGTATAGTGATTTCTGTTTATGAAACAGCTTTTCTTGTTATTTTTTGCATTCTTATGATAGTTTTATGAGCAGGTAGTGGGATCAATACCCACCTCTGGTTATAAACTGGAGTAGCTCATTGGAAGAGCAGCTCATGATATTTTTTCATTTTGTACTTTAGTAATGTGGCATATGTGAAAGTGAGCTTAGTTGAAAGTCATTGGTACCTGATGGTAGAGAATATTAGTGGATTTTTTGGTATAGTGAAAGTTAGCAGATTGTTATGAGATCTATGAGTTTACTTGATAATGAGTTCAGGTTGCTGACTGCTCGACAGATTATGATCACCATCAAGCAACCAACTGAGAACGCACAAAGAACTTTTCCCTGGGAGGGAATATGTGCCACAACTTTGATTTTCCAATTCATCATACCCGTTTTGCCTCACGTAATGAAGGAAAACAATACGGGCTCCACGAACGAACAAGTTATATTTAATCAGCTGTTAAGAGGTGCAAGAAACAAGATTGGGAGCGCATTTTGGAGGCTAAATGCAAGGTGGATAATATTATTGAGACCAATGGATGTTCCAACGGAAAGATTGCCACCTATTATTTTTTCTTGTTTTGGGAATTTAAAGACATTTATAACAAAAAACGTTAGAGACATAAATGCGGACTATTTTAAGTAGTATTTGTAATCTTCTTGAAACTATTTTTGTTCTCAAAGTGAAAATAAAATCATTATACCTGCAAATAAGTACGATATTTCATAGTAAGTTTGCAAGAATGATTCATAATTGGAACTATGATATTTATAGTCTCGGACGATACTGATAATCGAACGGTGAATGTGGCTGAGGCGGAGGTTAGAGATTTTGCATTCCACTTAAAGCTTGCGCAAGTAGTGCCAGAACGATCCCAATTGATTCTCTAACTTCTTCAATTGATGTTAAAATTTTGTACAAAAACTTTATTTGTTTCTTGTGTGTTTTCAGTCAAGGCGTTCAACATTGACTGGTCTAATTTCAGGTCATGTTCGGCAAGGTTTAAATAAAATTCAAAATTCCCATCTGGCAAATTCAACGCCCCATGAAATTGCGACGAGTCCTTTGCATTATTCATAGTATTTGCTGGCGGTGAGCTTCCCCATTTTTTCCCAGTACTTCCCAATTATCGCATAGTACTTTTCCGCTCCACATTCTTCTACTTTCTATCATTGCCTTCCTATAATATTTTCTCGTGTCTTTCACTTTCTGCTTTACTTGGCCATATTTTCACTGCCTTCTTTTGTTCGGGTTACCTTACATTTTAGTATTTGATAACTCATGAGATTTGATCGATTTGGATGGTGGAAATTGTGCCAAGCTCGCCATTTTCATTTAATGCTCATAGAAACGCGTACAGCAGAATAAAGTCAAACTAGATTTGCTTCAAAAGCTAGTCCTTGAATTTCGGTTATTCGTGTTTAATCGTATTCGTCCAGAGGGGGATCGATATAAATAATAATACTCCATTTACAAATTACCTTTAGGTGTCCTGTCCTTATCTATTTAATCTTATAGAACAACCCATTGCCTCCATCTTTGGTGGACAATAATTCTTCTACTGATCTGAATAAGGAAAAGGTAAGTGGGATTCCAACTTTGTTCTGTTTTTTATTTTAACTTGATTCTTATAATTTGTGAAAATTTATCCTTGTTAGCGTATTGAAAATTATAACTCAACACACGATGAAAATCCTGTTAAAACGAAAGAAGTAACATTAGCTATTTGCCAAATTCGATTAGAATTCATTCATCTCTCTTCTCATTGTAGCTAAACATTTTTCTTTAGAGCACAGAAATTGATGATCTATGTAAGTCAATGCGCAATGAGGATTCCGTGAAAGCTAAAGAGGTATTATAGTATTCACTGCTCAGTTAAATGTCAAGGATAAGGTGCAATTTATACAATCGTAATAGAACTCTTTTAAAATTCATTTTTATATATATCAGATCTTCTCAAATTGGCTTACGCAAAGACAACCAAAAACAAAGCGATTCAAATGCCCTTATTGTGGTGAATATAGAACAAATCTCAAGTCGCATGCAATGCTAATCCATAAGATGGATTTAATGAACGCTAAAGCAATCAGTAGCCATACCAAACAAATCCATAACAACAGGATTGCTAAAAAAAGAGTTCATTTAAAGAGAGTTTGCCCAATTGAAACATGTAACAAACTTGTTACGCGAATTCATAATCATCTCAAGGATACGCACAAAATTAGAGATAACCACCTTTATAAAAAGCTTTTAAGAAGAGCGAAAGTTCAGGAAGATCTTAAAACTGAATCAGAGGCATCATCAGACAGTGAGTCGGAGGATGAACATACCTTAATTCGAAGACTTCTACGACACGATGGTGGTGCTGAATATTTAGAAAGAGTGCAAAATGTTAAAGTTGATTCGGAAGATAGTAGTGATGATGATTGGCTAGCAAATAAGTGTCAGTTAACTGTTCATAAGCGATGCTCCTTTTTCTGTGTACTTCTTCATTCGGTGTTTTTAATATTCAAAAATTTAACTTTTTTTGCTTAGGTCACAAAATAACATCAAAGGTCAATAAAAATGAAGTTGTGACAAGGTTGCATGTCTCTCAAAACGGTAAGTGATTAGACTTTTTTTACAGTAGAATTTTGGAGAAAAAGACTCGTTTTCATTTGTACAGGATTTTGTATCATGAAGTTGAAACGTTTATTTAAAGTTAGAAGAAAATATGCAATAGTCGCATGAATTCATTTTAACAAGCTAAAATCATAAATGATGAAATGCATCTCTCATGCACGGACAAAAAAAGAACAGAAACAGCTTAGTTGTGGAAGAATAAGGCCTGAACAGAAGGATCATTGAGGTGTAAATCTCTTGATTACATCGCTAGACCATCTACCAAGAATTTGAATTTGAATCAGGACTTCTAGCTCTTGCTATTTATTTTGAATTGCTGAAGCGATAAGTAACACTTCTAAGATTTGACTCGAAGCACTGTACCATCAATAATAACAACAAGATTATACCCTTTTACCCTGTTTTTAAACAGGGTTTTACAAACCTAGGGCATCAAATGAACATCATACTCGTCTAATACATACATTGGCAAATCCTTGTTTTGTGAACATTTATCAAATCGATTAATAACTTATCAATCATGCATAAAATATGCTTGATACGATAAGATCCCTTAGGAACCCATTGATAATTTACACATTTTGGAGGTGTGAGGTGTGTTCACGTACCTTGCCTTTGAATAAAAATTCTGGCTTCAATTCGATTTTCGGCTCACTGCATAGATGTATGAAACAAGTTACTCTTTCTCTTGAAAGCATGTGGTTTTCTTTTACAAAGACGTCTTCTGACATGTTATTCGGAAGCGATTATTGGATCATTCGGGAACAAAACAGCTAATGATATTTTCTCGAAAAGTAACTACTGTTTTAACGTGTAAGAGACTCAATTTCATTGCTTCGTGTTTTCGTTCGATGATATTTTCATGGTTTAGATAATGCTGCTCAAATTCAACCTCCCGGGAACGATGGCACTATTTATTCTTATATTTAGGGATTTTCGAATTAGTTCGTCTTATTGTTTAGAAAATTTCGGAATGGAAAAGCTTGAAGAAGACAATCAAGATGATGCGGAGAGTATTTTACTTTGTGAGTTTTTTTCCACTTGCACTATATTAAAAGTGAGATTTTGATCATCACTTGAGTTATCTTTATACTCAAATGAAATTGTTTAAATTGATTCCGGTCATCTCGTTTTCTCAGCCGAAGGAAATTCTGACGGGGGAAATGCAGAAGATGAAGAAAATGAGAATGATGTAGAATTTGAAGATGAAGGGGTCGAAGATGAAGAAGATGATAGTGAACTGAATAATGTTAATGTAATGACACCTTGGAAAACTCTACCAACTTTCTTTGAGCAGTTTCGGGATTGGATGGTGAGTCCTGATGGGAAGGCTAAACCAATTAGACAAGCTGATCAACACCTCCAGCAGGTCATTAAAGTTTTGAAAGATGTCAGTGATGACAGTTTTGAATTTCAAAACTTGTTTAATCACAAAATTATCAGAGATAAATGGCTAGTTCCATTCGAGAATTCAGGCAAAAAACCAGCAACAACTAAAGCATATATATCGTCATTGCGGCAATTTTACTCTTTTATTGTTTCTGACGAACCAGATGATTTCGTGAACTATAAGGAGAAGTGCAATGGGCTCATGGTGACATGCACTAACTGGATTTCACTGTATCGAAAGAAACAAAATAAGGGAAAATGGAAAAAGGATATGGAACAACTAACGCAACTATTCACCGCTACGGATATTAAAAAGCTGGATGATTCAGAGTTAGTTAAATATTGCAAACAGACTTTTAACAAATTTAAAGTTGCAACCTCTGAACCTACATCGCGGGAATTTTGCAATTGTAGAGATTACATTTTGATGTATTTATGCTTGGACAATGCTTCAAGAACCGGGGCGTTAGCGAATATGACAGTTAACGAGTTCCGACAGGCGAAGCTGATTGATGGGTCATACAGAATTAATGTGGCTGATCATAAAACCATAGCAACTTCTGGCCCAGCTTGTATGGTGGCAAGATATGACTTACACAAAGAAATGGTTATTTATTTTGATTTAATGCGTAACAAGCTAGAAGGTGTAGAAAACAAGAAAGATGATCCCATTTTCATCAGTTGGAGTGGAAAGAAAATGTCGTCTCCGATGGTAACAGCTCAAATAAATTCATTTTGGGGCAAGGCAGTAGGCCATTCAGAGGCACGGCCAAGAATAAGTGCTAACCTGGTGAGAAAGTCTGCTGTATCTAAGATACATAGTACACAAAAGGAACTAAAAAAGGACCTTGCTAATTTAATGTGCCATTCAGAAGAAACAGCCTCGAGGATATATTTCCTGCAGGAGAAAACAAAAAAGGCTGGTGAAACCAGCTCATCTTTACGGTCATTACTGAGGAAACCAGATGTGGAAGAAGATTTAGATACAGCAATAAGAAAACATTTTCATGAAGAAATACAAAAAGGAAAGATTTCTGTTACCGTCATTCGGGAAAAGAAAAACAAAAGTCCTTTGTTCGCTTCCCTACCTGATTCCCATCTTCGTGACAAAATCCGATACCTCATTGACAGAGATGAACTAAAAGGGAAATCAAAAAGTAAGTATTGTTTGTGAACATGTAAGAAAGTTTGACGATTTTTTCGGAAAGGCTTTTTGTCCATTCGGCTAAATTTCCTGTTTGAATATCACTTTACGGCTAAGCCAAGTATGGCCTTGTTTTAAAAATGTCAATTGCTTTTAATTATCCTATTGTGGAATGCAAATAACAAGTGAGTATTACTTGGTAATTAGTAAATCAATAATATACATAGAGACGAAACGAAATTTGACAACGCGGTGTTTAAACAGAGATTCGGGAAAGATCTGTTGAGTTTATTCTTGTTAATCCGAATTGGGTCAATTTCCTGTTGGGTCATGCAACAGTTTTATAAGTGGTATAATGATATGTATTTCTCGATTACTAGAACTATCAAAATCCAATGAAGACAACAATGACGATGATTACGAACCTGACGAAAATGATGATGATGATGATGATGACACCAATGAGGAAGATGACCATGACGATCCTAAAAGACATTGGCCAACAAAGAAACGGAAAACAAGAGTTGTATTTCCAGAATTCGACTTAAATGAAATTCGATCCATTTTCCGTGACTTAATTGAAGGAACTCCTTCGTATAAAAAATTCGAATATGAAAGTGGAGGGTATGTAGTATCTTAGGAGGCTCGAGAAATTTTTTGAATTTGGGCCACTGAAATAGTTTTAAATATGCCCCAATCTTCGAAATTTTTATTCGGATACTAATATAAAAAAACCTTAATGGATGCAAAACTTATACTTAATTTCTGTTTTCGCTATCTTTTTTAAAAAAAAGCAACCTTTCAAAATCAAAAAGTACATTTTATGCAGATGAAAACTGTTAACAGAATCGTACAAATAAATTCGTAGCTAAATTTGGAAGTTGGGCATAAACACGTCCCTGAAAACTAATAAATATAATTATCCTTTAACTATAAAATAAAGTCAGAATGTGCCAAAAATGTTGTATCGATACTCTCTAGCACCTACAAACTCATTATCATTTAAATCAAGTTTGTCAATAAAATCTTTATAAACATGCAGCAATGAAAGCGCATACTTTTCATCGTTGAGTGCAACCATGTTTTCAGTCTCCGTGCCGTTGAAAACGGCCAAATATATGAGGGGGGTTTCGTGTCATAATGCCGTAGCAGGATGTCGTCGTCGCAGAGTACGGCGACCTTCGAGTGTCGCAGTCGCACGTTACGCCGACTCTCGAGTGTCGCAGTCGCATAAGATGTCGTTGCAGAAGTCACCGTTGTAGCCTCCCTTTGATTGCCTGGTCCTTATTTTACATGGCCTTCTCACGGTAGTTCGTCGTCGTACTTGTAGTTCGTCGTAGCTACTGTAGTTCGTCGTCGCACTTGTAGTTCGTCGTCGCACTTGTAGTTCGTCGTGGCTCTTGTAGTTCGTCGTAGCCTCGTATGTGGCAGACTTGTTTTCAAAAAAGACTCCGATTTATTCTGATTTATTCCAGCAGAGAGTGCGCACATGGTCAGATCTTCACAAAGATGTCGCGAGAGACGTTGCTTGACGAGATCCAACTCAAGTTAAACGAGTTAAAAAAACAAATCAAGGCAGAGTATACTATGAGCTCTGAATCTCCTGCATCTCTTTTCCATGGGGTACCTGTACTTCTCCCATCCAAATAAATTTTTAAGTTATTTTTCATAACAGACTTTCTCAGTGCTCCTATGTAATCAGCCCCTAAGAAGTCGTAAAGTAAATGGAATGTCGTTTTGTAGCACAGCCGCCGTGCCATGCAGCTCTGAGCTTTGAAAACGAGTCTGCCACATACGAGGCTACGACGAACTACAAGAGCCACGACGAACTACAAGATGTCCTGATGGGTCTCAATTTTGACAGTGCAACATTTGGCAGTGGCGTAACTGAGTTAATCTTAGGGTAGGTGCGTTTGTCACAAATTTGGGCAATATTACTTCATGCCATAGTAACAAATGCACAAAGCTATTTTTTGCAACTTTGTTGACAAACAATTTATTTAAGGGCAGAACGTTTCGCGGGCAGAAAGTTTCGCAAGGATGGAAAATCACGAAATTTCGCGAATTTAACTTTCGCTAATGACAGCTTTAAAATAAATTTTACTGATGAAACTGTCGTGAATCCTCCAAAAACTTAACTTTCGGGAGAAAAAAACTTTCGCGAATGACAATGAATAAGGAAATTTTCCTTGAATTTCGCGAAAACAGGCAAAAATCGCGAAAGTTTCCGCCCTTAAAGTAATGATTTATATAACTTTAGTGAAAAGAATATCGTATGAAATATTACTTGGTCAGAAAAAAGGGCAAGCTTAATCAGTGGACGGTGCGATCGCACCCCGCCAGTTACGCCACTGATTCGTTGTACGTTAATTTGCTACTGTACGCTTATTAATTCTGGCTGTTGTCCCATATGTATTTTTTTTTAAAAAATGGAGAATGATGAAGCTGATGCTTTGTGCGTGATATCAATATCCGCTTTTTTAAATTGCCCTTTAGTTAGACCTGGCCTCAGAATTTCGCCTTGCATTTTATCCTATTCGCGGGGGGATTTCAACAAAAAATTCACGTCAATGCTGTTTGATTCTCGACCAAATAAATTAATTTGAAGAAAATACTTCTGATTGGCCATTTAGGTAATTTATGGGTAAATGTTCGAATCTTGGCAACAACTGCTCAAATTTGTTTATACCTAGCGATAAAATGGCGGAAAACGTTGAAAACAATGAAAATTTTATCGTCAGCGCATTCCTTGAAAAAGGATGTGGATGTAAACTGGGACCAACAGGAAATTGCAGCAAGCAATTTTCTGTTGAAGAGACCATTAACTGTCGAGACTCTATGCAGGAGTTAACCCTTCCGCTCTGAAGGACGCGAAAACGCGTCCGCGGCTATTTCCGAAGGACGCGAAAACGCGTTCTGTGACCCTAGCTACTTTGAGCTCTGCTCCTTAGCTATCTACAGCGTTTCAACCTAATCTTTTGAGTTTGGCAAATACTAGATAAAAAATCCGTTCATTTGATACCAACCTTTTGTACTGGACATGCGCAGATCCCTCAAAATCACATCAAAATCATTGCACAACTTTGAGAAATAGCAGGAAAATTTGATTTTTTTTCTAATTTCACATATATTCAATAGGCCATATTTTGTGAAAGAGTTGTTGAAATTCAAGCAGTTTTTTTTGTTGGAAAGGTATTTATACAGGGAAACTACTTCAGCCATTTTTATTGGTTAAAATGTATTTTCCACCACTTTTTTTCTCAAAAGTTTGCAAGCATCCTGAAAATTTGAAGTTTTTTGAAACCGCAATTGTTTTTGCTCAACTTAGGGATTATATCAGTTTTTAACGATACTATTTATAGGCTTATGATTTATTGTTTATTAAACTATGGCTCTTCAGCTTTTAAGAGCTTTTTATTTGGAGTCAATATCACTTTCTGTTCTTAAGATATGACCGGTTGAAAATTTTAGTCATTTTGCCTAAAACGACTGCGTGCGCCAGGGTCAAATAATATTATGAGAGCGGAGGCTAAGGGTTAACAAGCGATCAACAGGATATGTTTGTATTAAGCTTCCTGCAGGTTCAAAGGGCACCAGGAAATGGGGACCAAAACCTTAAGTATCAAATGTACGGAAAGAGAGTATGCAGATGTATGTTTCTTTTCTTGCTGAAGATGTCATTACACAGGTAAAGTAATATCATAAACAAAACAATCTGTATAAATTTGCGAAAATTTTAACAACACAAGCACATATAAAAAATTAAAATATATGTAATGAAAAAAAAATGAAATCGGGTGGTAAGATGTTTCTTACGAAAACTTTGAGACTCAGGCAATCTAAATTTCTTGGGATTGCTAAATTAAATTTTCACATTTCCTCAACCTTAGGTATTCTTATTTGTGCAGACATTGTCTGGAAAATGGTTTACAGCCAAGACAACACGGAAATAAGAGGCGCTTGCCACCTAACACCTATGATTGTGATGTCAAACAGGAAGTGAAAGACTTCATTGAAAATTTTGCAGAGGAGAATGGGGTTGGCCTGCCTGGGAGGATACCTGGTTATCGTGATCAGGACATATCCCTTATCCCATCATCAGAAACAAAAAATGCAATCTGGTGCTATTATTAAGACAGCTGCATCAATTCGAAACAGCCTTTTGTCAGCCACAGTCTTTTTTGTCAGTTGTGGTTGGAACTGATTCCTTGGGTTGTTGTGGCTAAACCCTCACCGATTTATGCTGGAGGTGCCAGGACAACAACAACCGCCTCTTTAAAAGCACCAATGAAAGTGTTGATGCAAAGTCACAGATCCTACAAGATCAGCTGCAACACCTGAAAGAAGCAAAGGCTGACATTGAATTTTATAAAAAACAAGTCCTTACTGCAGAAAACAATTCGAAAAAATTAACTAACTTTGTGATTCTCCAGCAACATAAACCCTGTTCACTGAATACGTCAATCCATTATAGTTGGGATTATGCACAGCAGTTGCATTATCCACAAGATCCCATGCAGCCTGGTCCAATATATTTCAAAACGGGAAGAAAATGTGCCATTTTTGGCATATGCAATGACAGCATCAACATGCAAACCAACTACCTGATTGATGAGATCGTTGCAACAGGAAAAGGTGCAAATGCTACCATATCGTATGTGCACAATTATTTCGAATGGCATGGATTTGGTGAAACAGTTGCACACATACATGCTGATAATTGCGTAGGTAAGTATTTTTGGTCAAACCTGAAATTTAAATGAAGCTAAAATAGTCATTGGTTTTAATTACAGTAAGTTCTTTCAACATGTCAAACAAAAGTATTATTGTTGTTATTATTATTATTACTTTAAAAAAAAAACATAAGGTTAAAAAATCAGCAAAAACTGTAATATTTAAAATAATTTTGAAAAAAATAATTAGATTAGATTTTCACAAATTGAATAGCAAAGAAGATATTGAAAATAAAAGTTCCACAGAATTCAGAATATTTACACACAGGTCAGTAAAGAAATATTATATTACATGTGATATATTATAGCCAATTCTTTGAACAGGTCAAAACAAGAACAACTTCTTCATTTGGTATTTACTCTGGCGCACAATGGTGGGTCTTCATAAACAAATCGAATATTCATTTATGACAGTTGGACACACCAAATTCAGTTGTGATCGGTATGTCATATTACATTTCGCTTAGAACTTAATGATCAAACAATGACATTAACTAAATTTTATTCTTTTAGCTGTTTTGGGGTTTTCAAGAAAAAAACCAAAGGTACACCATTGTGGACCTTATACGACATTGCCAATGCCTGCAATGAAAGTGGTTCATGCAACCAAGCTCAACTTGTTGGCAAACATACTGGTGAGGTAATTGTTCCGACATATGACTGGATCAAGAAATTCAGCGATCTTTTCTTGAAAATAGACAATATTGTTCAATACCAGTATTTCGCTATGGATGAAAGTAAGCCAGGAATTGTTCGATGTCAACGCTCACTAGACTCTGAGTGGGAACAATTCCAGTTGCTGAAAAAGAATAAATCGATCACAGAAGAACTCCCACAGCAGATAGTACCAACAGGGTTTTCCTTAGACAGAGCAAAGTATCTCTACAAAGAGATCAGGCAGTTCTGTATGCCTGGCACAGAGGATGTTGTCGCTCCTGCTCCATAATTACTCCATATTTTTCTTCTAATAATTTCCTGCCTCAGAAATGAGGTTGATAGTGAAGTGGAGAATTTTTTTCTAACAATTGTGCTCACCTAAACACTGTTGTTAACTTGTTTTACTGCCTTCTTTTAGTTTAATTGGCTAATAATGATTGTTTCCATTAAAGATTATTCTTAACAGTTTTTTATGACATTTGAAAGTCATGGTTGTATATATTTGGTAATCCTTACAAAAATATAGGTTCGATTGATTGAGTGATCGATTTCTACACATATTCCTATTAGTAAAATTATCATTTAATCAGGAGGGAGCTCAGTATTATTATAGCACTATTATTTATTTTACCTCCTCAAATGTTTCACGTCCAAAAATAAATCATTACATTGTCCTTCCCTTTGTCTTGAAGTTTCATTTTCAGCAGAGAGTGGATTTCTACATTCAAAACGTAGAGAATGTATAATTATGAGATTATAATTATGCCTTGCCCAATATTTAAGTAAGAAAACTTATGTTTTGACACAAAACTAAATCTTAAAACACCTTGATTTGATAGATTTTAACGGATACTTGCCATTACAAACTTTTGCACATGCCATGTCAATTTGAAGAGTGCTCCATTAGAAAGTCATGCATCTGATACATCGCAAAGCACAGGGAAACCAAAATTTATTATGGCCCGGTAACATTGGTAACAAAAATGGCGCATAGGTGGAAAATTATAAACATTATAAGATTCCCGAGTAAAAACATTTTAAGATTATAAAAATTCACAAATAAAATCAACGTCCATATTTTTACTGCTTGAAAAATAGTCAACAGTTCCCAGTCGACAGTTTTTTTTCGGCCGATTTGTTCAGATTGCTCCCTCTGGCTTACAATATAAATTTCCCTTTCATGACAGTCCAGATTTCCTTTGAAATTTGTTAGTCAATGTGCCGCAATCGAATGCGTATCGGCCCAATCAGTGGAACTGAAGCCAATTTTCGAGCGATTCATAAAAAAAATCATCGGCAATGAAAATTATACCGCCTTTATGATTAACTGCGAAAGTAACGAATTTTTGAAATTATTTCTATAATGGACGCCCCAAGGTATTCCCTTGTTCAATTCACTGAAGACAATTCAACAGCGCCAAGCCTTACAAAGCAACTGAAGTGCGATAATTTGGCAGTAGGAGAACTTTGCAAAGCAAAGTTTTATGGAAAGTGGTATGATGCCAAAATACTAACAATGAGAGGTCTGTCGATATCAAATCTTTTACCCTTATAATCGAGATGATTCATACTTTAATCGCAATATTTTGTCAGATACGAGAAGGGAGCTTCACGAATGGGAAGTTGAGTGGCAGAAAACAAACGTAAACAACAAAAAAAGAAAGCGAACGGTTAATGTGGTAATACTATTATATACTTCATAAAAAATAACCCAACTACACTTATCTGCATCAGAGGTCTACATTGATTTTTTCTCAAACAATAGGAATTCAATGTTAGCGACAGTAAAGAGTCAATAGAAGACGAAAGTGACGAATTTCTTGTAACTGTGAGTATTCTTCTTTTCTATCAATCAGTAAAAACAAAGAAAAGAAACTGAATGAATTCTTGAATGATTATAGCATTCGACATTCATTGATCAACAAGATAATGAAAAAAGCGGCTGTAACTCAGAAAATGTGAGTTAAATTAATTATTGTGATTTTCATATGAAGCAATGTATATGAACAGCACGTATTGCATTGCTTTTTCAGATCGACAGTTTGACATCTTATGAAGCATATCTGAAAAAAAACAAAATATGTATTCAGAAAAAGGTACCCACGCGGGAAAGCAAGGAAACACAAACAAGGAAACACAAACAGACCCAGTTGCTTCAGGGTTCGTAGCACTTTTCCCCCAAAAATTTCCCTGGCCCAAAGGGTTAAAAAACTTATTTTCCCTGACATTCCGTGACTTTCTAGAAACTTCTTGTCAAACATAGTTTTCCCCTTGATTTTCCAGACGCTGTGAACCCTGTGCTTGCTCAATACACCAAGAGGAAACTTCTAAAAGACTGATGTATATGGAACAGCAAATGGCGAAGGGTCAACAATAACATTAATCTGCTACTACAAAAGTTGGCCTTCATTCAAGAAAATAGTGATAATATTGAAAACTACCATATCGTACCTGACCATGGTAATATGGTGTCTCGTCACATAGCAGCTGCTCAGCAGGAATCCTCTCAGCAGACTTTGTTTTCATCCGACATACAGGATGATGATGAAGTACTTGATGAGGCAGATATGCACGAGACAACATCAACATTACCAGGGAGCAAAGACTTCGTAAATATGTTGCAACAACAGCTCGATACCATCAGCATTCAACACTGCAGCCCCCCCCCCCCCCCCCCCCCCCCCCCCCCCCCCCCCACACACACACACACATTTCTACAACCGTCCATCAACTCCAAAAATTCTTCAATGGACCAATACTGCAGCCCTGTACCACCACAACTGGACACCAACATACCTGCACAAGATTCCTTCAGCCTTGCCCAAATTTTCTTCCAGTCAGGAAATATGCTTGATTGTGCCTTTAATTTAATTAAGGCAATATTTTCTGCGGAAGAAATTAAAACGTGTAATCTCACGGGCAAACGTGGCTACCAAAAATTTGACCCAACCAAAATAGAATGGATACGGCAACAAGTAACAGCCAGATTTTCTGGTAGCGATTGGGGAAGTGTCCAGAAGAAACTGCAAGACAAGTTAAAAATTCATAGATATAAAATGAAATAAAAACAAGCTGTGATCATCATAAATCAAAACATAATTTGATAGAACTACAACGGAACCAAACACAACTGAGAAATTTGCCCTGCCAAAATATAATTGATGATTGCATCTTGTTCCTATGCTCCTATGTTCCTGAGAATAATTTATTTTTGGACATTTTAATATTCCATTGTTTTATACATAGTAACTAGTTGTCATGTTATCTGATCAATAGTTTTAGGTCAGGTCAAAATTTTTTTCCCTTAAGGTAACTAATTATTATATGTGCATGGTAAGCTCTTCATAAGAAACTTTTAATACAGTTAGTTATCCTTTAAATATCACAACATACTTTAAATATTCGCTCCCCCTGAAAATCAGTTTTGTCAGTTTCCCCATCCCCCAGAAAAAGTTTCTTTTTTCAGCGATAATTTTGACTGGCAAATTTTATTCATTCACAATAGAGATTTATTAAGAAATTGAAGCAAAGACAGACATGGTAAATAAAAATATGAAAATATGTGTAAATATGTTGAATTGTATAGTTATAATTTCAAAATTAGAATTGTCAATTTTATTTGAAATTTCAATTACAATACTACTAAAAAATTTATTTTTGTGAGGTCTTACCCCATTTGCCCTCTATATCTGAAACTGATAAATATTGTCAGGGATTTTTCCAAGCCCTTCTGGTTACTACCGTCTTTCGTAGAGAAGATTGAATTTTACAGTCCAGGAAGCTCTGCAATTTTAGAGATTTCAATCTCCACAAACAGGCCTTACCACGAGAGGCATGCGTAGGGAGTTGGAAACTAAGATCTTCAATTTCATTGAATAACATGAAAACGACTTTAATTTAATTTTTAATGCATTTTTAATCATCTTCGCACAAGGGGTTGTAGACATCAGCAGAAGGAATTTCAATACAAGGTTTTTACTGATTGTGACGTCAAGATATGTTACATATTTACATATTTTACTCTCCATCACAGAAGTTATCGTATCTTGTACTTTTACGCTGTTGTTGAATATAATCGTCAGTATTATTAAGATTTCTGCAGTAAAAGTAAAACACAAAAATTTTGAAAATTGAAAAATTGGGTTTTGACTGAACAGAATGAACGTTTTTGGGTTATATACTGTGATCAATGCACAAAAAACAGAAACAAGAACACCCTTAACATTAACGGACTCATTTAACTTTCATTCGTCACTCAGCTGGGGTTTTTTGGTAACAATATATGGAAACGATCGCTTCTCAGAACCAAAATGGCAGTATCCAGTCATTAATGAATTACATCAGTAATGATCGTTTCCATTACTGATATAATACGGAAACGAAGTATAGTTTACATGAAAGTTTGAAATTTCGAGGCCTGCATCTACATCGTAAATTGTTACATCTTCTTTTTTACAAGCACTATTTTTTGTCGTGATTTAAAATAAAAGAAAAATTAAAGAACAAAAAACTCTCTCTCATTATACACCACAAGAAACAATTTAACTTTTTGAATAATTGCAGTATATTTTGGTGCGTCATTCGAATACCACTTGCATGGGATGCATGAGAACGCAAACAAAAATTTAATTATGTAGTGAGTGTGGAGTGAAACATAATGCATGACATAATAATTCATGCTGAATTTTAGTCGTAGAAAAGTCAGCCTTTACCAGCATGTAAACTTAATATATATCAGGTTTTATAAAGATATAATTCAGCTCAAACAAAACAGTGCTGAAATTTATATAATTTACTACGTTTTGTTTCACTATTTTATGAGTAGGCAACCTTTTTTAATGACTTAAAACACCAAACAATAGCTTTGTTTATTCATTAAATTTGTTATCAAAATATATTCGCACAAAACCCACTCCAGCATTATGATATGAATATACGAAAATATTTGGCAACAAAATACTCACCTTGTCATTGAATGAAAACAACTTTGTTTTGTGAACAAGTTCCACATCAGCCATACATTTTCGAAAACTACATACTCCAATATGAATTCTAAATCCTTCTATAGATAAAAAATGGTTCATTGTAAACTTTGCTAAGAGAAATCAATTCTAAAAACCGTCGTTGTAAGTGGATAATTTTCCTAAAACCTTTTTACAAACAGCGAAGCCACGCCATGCTTTCTTGGAACTTTTGATGCGAAGCAAAAAGGGAATGGGTCTTAACGAAAATTAGCCTTGACTGGAGGGATGAAGTTTACTGAAACTAATGTGTTCATTTCTAGCGCTGCTGGGCTCATGAGATGTTTATTTTGAAACATAAACGGCATAGTTTTAAAGCGCAATTGCTGTTGTTGCCTGTAGTGTGCTTTATAATAAACAGGAGACGAATTTATTTTGTTGTTATAACGTTAAAACCATAAAACGTTATAACTGTAACGATACTGATAGAAGAATATAACGTTACCAAAACGATATTATCGTTTCAGTGATAACGTTATAACGTTACTTGAGTATCGTAGTAACGTTACAGAAGAACTATAAATATCGTTATTTCTTTTGTTCTTTTTAACCACAAAACGTTATTGATATAACGTTTTATCGTTTGTTATCAAAATCCCCTGGACGGTCACATATTTGTTTCTAGTAGCTCTGACTTGGTCTGCTTTGGTAATGAGCTGTTGGACTAATGGTGAAGATAAATTGTTATAAATTTTGTAGGTCTTGCAGGTGAGATGACATTTGTAGTAGTAGTGGATTGGTTTCAAGTTTGCGACAGTGATAACTTCTTAGTCTGGGCTGTTTATGCGCTCGATGAATCTTGCAGCTTTGTTGTGGATTTTCTCCACGTCTTCGAGTGGGTGGCTGGCACAGTTACCCCAAATGATAATGCCATACAGCACAGATGGCAATATACCACTATTGTAGATTGTTCTTAGAGTGGCTTTGTCTATTTGGTTCATCTTGTAAAGTTTCTTTAGCTTAACACTGAATGATTTACAGACACTTTTTGTATGAGCTTCCCATGTCAACTTTTTGTCCACTTCAACTCCAAGAATTTTTGATTTTTCGACGATTTTGATGGAGTGGTTGTTTATCTTTATGTCCGGTAGTGGGCCGTTGAATTTGTCTTTCGCGAGAATAAGTATCTCTGTTTTGTCTGGGTGGATTGATAACGAGTTTCGTTTGGCATAGTTTTCGATACTGACAATCTGTTTTTGAATGACCGATAGTACTATATCAACAGTGTCTCCAATGGTGAACGAGGTAGAATCATCCGCAAAAAGGTCAGTTTCACAAATTCCTACATCAGGCATGTCGTTAACGTTAACAGCGAAGCACATTGGTCCAAGGAGTGACCCTTGTGGTACCCCGTACTCAACTGCTGCACTGTCTGAGGTGATTTCATTTACTTTCGTAACTTGAGTTCTTCCAGTCAGGTAGTCGGCCAGGTAGTTTAGGAAGTCACCGGATATTCCACAAGCTGCCAGCTTTTTCAGTTGTACTTGATGAGAAACGCTGTCAAATGCTTTTTTAAAGTCCACAAGTAGCACACCGACAACCTTCTTGTTGTCCAGGGCTGCATGCCATTTTTCTGTTACATACAAGAGCAGGTCTTCAGTGGAGCGAGCTTCGCGAAAACCCCATTGGTGTTCATTTCTTAGGTAGTATGTTTAGGTTTTTATCTATGTTAATTATTACGTTTGTGTCCTCAATTATATATTGTTTTTAAGTATGTTTTCAAAGTTCCTTTTTGTTTGTTTGTTTGTTTGTTTGTTTGTTTGTCATAATATGATTAGGTATCTGAATCATTATGCATTCAAGATATTTTTTCTTTTAGATAAGCAAAATAAAACATACAATAATCATAAAGAAATAAAAGTCATGGTTTTAATCATGATGTTTTGGTTTTGGGAAGAATAGACTATATTATCATTTCAAAAATTGCAGGCCAGTAACAAGCACAAGCGAAACAGTTGGAAGGTATCAATTTGTTTATTATTTCATTCAATGTCTGGGTAAACAGATCTGTTTTAAATATTGTAACTTCTCTTTTGCGTATAAATATATATATTCTGTTATTGCTATTTGTTTGTGTTCTGCATGTAAAAAACATGATTTCGCTAAATAGGTTATTTTAAGCGTTTCAATGATTCAAATTCTTTATCATTTTGATGTTTGGTTGTGTTTAAAGTCTCCAAGCATTAAACATTATCCCAGGAGGAAATTTTAGTATTTCAATGTTATCGCTGTTTAATTATTTTGATCTTTGGTTCTTTACAGGGGAAATTTATTTCATCAAGTTTTTCTGCCATTCAGCTCACATTTGATTAAAACCGTTAAAAATTGTTTACCCGGTGTTGCTGCTGTGTGCAGCAATTAGTTGAAGGTTTTTTAATGTTCTCCGTTGTAGTGTGTTCGTCCTTTCTTCTTTGTTCTCGTTCGTCGTGCTCAGTAGTTTTGTTTCTTTGTTCCTATTGTCTTAGCGAATTATTTTTTGCGTATATATATACATTAGGTGTAATCTGTAAAGTTTATTGTTGTTGTGCTCGTATGATGTTAACGTTGAATTGTGTACTGGATAGTAATTTACATCTTCATGAAAGAAGCTAGTTTCAACCACTTCAACAGTAGTTATGTTTCTGCTGTTTCAGTAAAACACTTATAGTAAACAGTTAACACATACTTTAGACAAAGTTAGTATGTCTTATGAGAGAGCACAGAGTAAACGCTCAAGAAGTCTTACAGAGAAAGGAAGGCTTTATGAGCTTGAGCTTCAGCAAAATAATAGGCTCAAACTAGAAAGGGAAATCAGGACACAAATATGTAACATGGAAGAATTGGGTATAGAGTTCTCAAATATCAATCATCTCTTTGAACAATTCCTGAAGAGTCATGCTAGATGTCAGTTATTGATACAGTCAGAACAAGAACGTCAAGAAGATGACTATAGCACTGATTCACTCAACAGAAGAGTATTTTCTATTAAGAAAAGAGCATATGAGTTGTTGAACCCGAAAGTCATCGTAGCCTCAATACCTCTCACTCAAGTAAAAAATCTTCCAGCAGATCTTCTTCAAACAAGTTGTCAAGAAGTTTAGAAGACAAAATGGCATCAGAAAGGGCTAAGTTGGCAGAGCTAAAGGTTGAGGCTGAATTTGTAAAAAAGATGAGTATATTGGAACAAAAGAACAAGGAATTGAATTTATGTTGTGAAATGGCTAAAGCAGAAGCAAAAATAAAGGCATATGAAGGAAGTTTTGCAGAAGCCAGTCAGCCTGCATTTGATCTCGATGTAAAGGAAGCAAAATTGGGGGACTTTGAGGAAGAAGAGGAAGATAAGATCCAAAACAGAGAGTTTAAAAGGCAGTTTGTAGATGAATACGTATTAAAACATCAACAGAAATCGCTTCGAGACTGCTAAAATATCTTGATGGAGAGCCTAAAGAGTTGGTCAAAGGCTGCATCCATCTACCGTCTGATGTATGCTACGAGAAAGCTTTGAATCTATTGGACAAGTAGTGTGGAGATCCTTATCGTTTGATATCATTTTGTAAGAAAGAGCTCAAATCATGGCCACGATTGAAAGCTCACGACGGCGCTGAATACAGACAAATTTTACAATTTCTTGTTGAATATCAAGTCAGTACGCATCACACTTCCCAACACACTGCAGTTTGACAATCCTGGTTTTCTGCAGTCCATTCAGCTTAAATTACCATCCTTTTTGCAAGATAAATGGAATCGCGTTTATCATAATCATCGTAAGAAGACAGGACTAGAAGCAGGATTTGATGAGTTCATCAAATTTTTGGAAGAGGAAACCGAAATAGTAAACGATCCAAATTTTTCCAAGAATGCAATAGAGTCAAAGGACGAGTTAGTTAATCAGCATACAGTTAGAAAGTTTAAGACCAACTTATCAACCACCAAACCTAATGATGCTTCTTTCTCCAAGTCTAAGTGTTTGTTCTGTAGTGAAGCCCACGATATTGATGGTTGCAAAGGATACTTGAAGTTGACGTTGGTAGATCGAAAGAATTTCCTTTTCAAAAACAGACTTTGCTTTTGTTGCTACGGTAGAACCTCACCTGACCACAGTGCTAAGACTTTCAAAAACAAAAGAGTTTGCAAAATTTGTAAAGAACAACATGCTACAGCTTTGCATGGTTTCAAAAAGCCAACGAAGGAATCACCGCAGGAAAAACCTGAAGTTGAGAAAGATAATGTCAAGATCCTAGGTAGCTGTACGAAGTTAAATGTAGAAGTCACCAGTTTGTCAGTAGTTCCAGTAAAAATTAGTCATCCAAACGGATCCAAGGAAGTATTTGCTAATGCGTTGCTTGACAAAGGTAGTCAAGGAACATTCATTCGTGAAGGTATTCTCCACAAGTTGAACGTACCGACAGCACCTGCAACGATCACAATCAAAACAATGACTGGTGAGGAATCTGAAGAATGTTTGTCAGTCAACGATCTTCATGTAACGTCATCAATGATCAAATCAGATACAGTTAAACTACCAAAAACCTACAGTCGAAAATCGCTACCTGTTAATGGTGAGGAGGTCCAAACGCCGGCAAAAATTAGAAGATGGTCATACTTAAATGAAATACAACGTTTCTTATGTCAAAATGACAATGTTGATATTGGAATGTTGATTGGTGGAAACTGCCCAAAGGCGTTTCAGCCCTTGGAAACTATATCCTTTCAGCAAGGTGGTCCTTATGCATACAAATGTGCCCTTGGTTGGTGTGTAACAGGCCCTATGTATAGCTCCAGTATAGCTGAATGTAAAGATAAAGGCTGTAAGTCCATTAATGTCAATAGAATTTCGTCTGTAGCGGTACATTTGAATTTCCAAAGCCAGATGAAAGATACATCGATCACAGGACTGATCAAGCAAATGTTTAAGATAGATTTTGGTGGCGATTTAGAAGACCTGTACACTTCACAAGAAGATATAAAGTTCTTGAAGATGATGAACGAAAAGGCAAAGTTTGTAAATGGCCATTATGAATTACCTCTACCATTACGTAATCCTGACCTTCATTTCCCGTGCAATCGTAGCGTAGCCGTAAGAAGAGCCCTCTATCTGAAACGAAAGCTACAGAGCAACCCGACAATGTACAACCAATATGTCGATTTCATGTTATCGATCATTGAAAAGGGATACGCGCGTAAAGTCGAAATTACAGACCCTGAGCCCGTTGAAGGAAGGTTATGGTATTTACCTCACCATGGTGTCTACCACCCCCGTAAGCCCAATTCGATTCGCGTTGTATTTGATTGTAGTTCACAAAAACAAGGCATTTCTTTAAACAACCAGCTATATCAGGGACCTGATTGTACAAATCAGTTGATCGGTGTTTTAATCAGGTTCCGAGAAGAACGCATCGCAATAAATGCTGATATTGAAAAAATGTTTTATCAAGTGAAGGTGCCAACAGACCAGCAAGACTATCTTCAATTTTTGTGGTGGGATAACGGTGATTTATCTTCGAAACTTCACGATTATAAAATGTGTGTACATTTGCTTGGTGGTGCATCATCATCAAGCTGTTCCAATTTTGCGTTGCGAAAGACAGCAAACGATAACGTGAAATGTTATGGGGAGGAAGCTCAAGAAACTCTCTTGAAGAATTTTTACGTAGACGACTTGTTGAAATCAGTCAATAACGAAAAGAAAGCAATCAAGCTTGCAACCAACGTGAAAGATATGTGCCGAGCAGGAGGATTCAATTTGACCAAGTTCCTGTCGAATTCAAAAGCAGTCGTTAATGCTATCCCGATATCTGATCGTGCATCAAGCGTTCAAAATTTGGATTTATCAAAAGAACCACTACCAATCGAAAGAGTTCTTGGAGTATCCTGATGTATCGAGAACGATTCGTTTCAATTTCACATTATCATGAAAGATACTCCACTCACAAGAAGAGGAATCTTGTCAAGCATCAGCTCTTTGTATGACCCTTTAGGCTTAGTGGCACCTGTTACCCTTATTGGCAAACAGCTCTTGCAATCAATATGCAGCGATTCCAAAGGATGGGATGACGAACGATCTACGTTACCAGAATTAGGGAAGATTAAGATCAAACTTTGCTTCAAACCTGATGATTTTGAGGATATATCCGATGTAACTTTCCATCATTTCTCAGATGCTTGTAACACAGGTTATGGTCAAGTTAGCTATACAAGGTTTGTCAACAAAGATGGTTGTGTTCATTGTAGTTTCATCATGGGAAAGGCGCCAGTTACGCCCAAAAAAATTGTTCATGACGAAGTCGGTACTCCCGACGCCGATTAACGTGCACGATATTAGCATCCGTTTGTTGTATCGAATCCCCGACGAGGAGCCATGAACCATTTTGAACAATCAAATAAATAATTATGTAAAAAGTTTATATATATGAAAACAATTAAAAATTTCAGTTATGTATCCTAGATCTGTTGATCTTGAGGGGAGCCAGATACTGCTGCTGTGTGCAGCAATTAGTCGGGGTTTTTTTTATGTTCTCGGTTGTAGTGCGTTCGTCCTTTCTTCTTTGTTCTCGTTCGTCGTGCTCAGTAGTTTTGTTTCTTTGTTCTTATTGTCTTAGCTAATTATTTTTTGCGTATATATATACATTAGGTGTAATCTGTAAAGTTTATTAATGTTGTGCTCGTATGATGTTAACGTTGAAGTGTGTACTGGATAGTGTTTTAGTAAGTATTTTTCGTTTATGTTTAGATATATTTATATGTGCGTATGTTAAGAGTTTTTTGTATTGTATTTTTTATAGCATCTTCATGAAAGAAGCTAGTTTCAACCACTTCAACAGTAGTTGTTTCTGCTGTTACACCCGGGTTAAAGAATTCTGCGACACAATGCATACTGAACATGGGTGGCGAGTGAAGCCGCCTGGGCGGCTAGTCTTATTATACTAATTCGCAATAGTGTGTAACACATTTAACTTCGAGAGTGTTTTTGTTTTTTTAATGGTCAAAATCTTCTTAATCGTGGTCATATAGCGGCAGTCCGACCAGTGAAGAAACTCTTCCACTGCAATCCAACGATCATTTGTTTTGACACGTGATCACCATTTAGCCGTTTTTATTGGTTGCCGAAATCAGACAAACTATAGCAAAGATGTGTGTGCATTCCACTTTTATTTTAGAAAGTGTTTTGTTTTTGTTCTTTTAATGGTCAAAATCTTCTTAATCGTGGTCATATAGCGGCAGGTCGACCACGCAAGACACATTCACGATCAGTATAATAGCACGTGGCATAGGACGTCAGATGTTTTATGATCACGGGGAGCCATTGCATTGCATCCCCAATCGAACGCGACGTTTTTGGGGAAATATCTTAAGAACACATAGGGATAACTGACGTTTTTTAGGGTCAGTGATACGGGTGAAGGGGTGACGCATCATTTGGGCCTAAATTTAATTTGGTACTGTGGCTATGATGTCATCAAAATCTTTTATCAACGATATCTCTGCAAAGGTTGGTCATATCGAAACGATCCCAGACACTTTTTTGATCAGTTTTTCGAGCTCTACAACATAGGTACACTTTTGAGTTGCAATTCTATGATTTATTATTTCTCCGCCACGGGGTACTAACACAGGAATGATGGATTTGACCTAATGTTTTCCAGGTTACTAGTCTTATTATACTAATTCGCGATTGTGCATCCGGCTTTTATTTTAGAGAGTGATATATTTAACTAAATTTTACGTAGGATTTCTGATATTGGCTGCGTAAAACTAGGTAGAGGTGAAAACGTTTTTTTTCTCTGTAATGACGTGAGATTCTGCTGTATCATTGATTTGACGGCAGTTTTTTTATCAGTGCATACAACCACTTTTATACGCTTACACAGGACACGGGTTCATTTTCGAAATAAAAACCAGTAAGAAATGTTTTGCCTGAAATGTAAGTTGATTGTTGGCGTCTAGTATATACTAATCCGCGTTGTGCATAGCACTTTTATAATAGAGAGTGTTGTGTTTTTTACATATTTACGGTCAAAATATTCTTAATCATGGTCATTTTTTCGCTAGACCATTGATAATTGACAATTAGTATAATAGCACGCGGCGTGACGTCAGTTTTTTTTACCTTATCACGGGGGATTCATTGCATTGCATCCCCAATCGAACGTGACGTTTTTGGGGAAATATCTTGGGAACCAATAGGAATAACTGACGTTTTTAAGGGTCAGCGATACGGGTGATGAGTGACGCAACATTTGGACCTAAATTTTATTTGGTACTGCGGCTATGACGTCATCAGAATCTTTGATCGCTGATATCTCTGCAACGGTTGGTCGTAGCGACATAATCCCATATACTTTTTTTTCGAGATTCGGTGATTCGATTTTTCGTCACCTGTTTTCGTCACAATGTATTCCAAATAAAATCCGTAAAAAACTTTTACGCTAGATACTAGTAGTTTACTGTCTCAGAGTTACTTTTACTAGGTATTACTGCCTTTGTCTCATCTACCGAATGATCCAAGTCAATATCACTATAGTCGCTATCTGATTGTACAAGAATGTCTGGAAATTTCCATTCAGCACATTCTGATGCATGATCTTCTATTTCATCTGATGGTAAACTAGATCGGCAAATAGGGCATAAAAGGAGAACCTGTGCTTTCAGCAATCTATGGTCAACTATATCCATTGTGTTTTCACTAGATTCCACTTCATGCATCATAACAATGTTATGTTTTACAACATCAACAGTATGACTTGGATGAAGAACATTGCTGGAACAACCAATGCAGAGTTAAAACGATTCTGGTTCATGATGAATAATACCAATCCAAATATAAACATCTTCAAGCAGTGATCCTGTCAAGAAAAAACGCTGTACCCTTCCAAGTACAATATCGTTTACTTGAACCAAAATCATAGTTGCCAAGTCTCACAGATTGGGCGTGAGACTCACGGATTTTCGTGGCATAACCTGTCTCACGTCGGAAAATATAAATACTCCAATATCTCACGGATAATTGTATAAACATCAATATTCTTTCTTTTTTGAAATAAGAATACTTTATGGCCTCTCGTCCAGACCTTTTGTGTGCTTTTTTCTTCCCGAAAGTCTCCTGATCAGGAAACAGCTTTTGTTTATGTCATTCGGTTCTGTAAAATTAATAGACTTTGTTTAGGTAAAGATGGCGACGAGCTCGGAGAGTGCTGAACCCGTTCCAAAAAAACAAAAAGGTGCAGCCTTTTATAAGTGTTGTTTCAAGGAAGAATGGGCTGATTCGTATCCAATTGGCGCAGTTAATGGTAATCAATACAGTTTTTATTGTTTTCCGTGTAAAAAAAGCGTGAGCTGCTACCATCAAAGCTTTGCAGATGTGAAGCACACGGCTGTTTCGGTCATTCCATATGCGCTCCGCATTGACTTTTCGTCAATGACGACACTTCTGACCTTAATATCTCAAAAACTAATTAACATTTTGTAATTCTGTAAAATGGATGTGAAGGACAAAGGTTGGAGCTATATTTGGAGCATTGAATGGGGTATCCCATATATCCCGATATCGGGAAAATTCGGATCAAGCAAAAAAAAATAATAGAAAATTTACCGAGTGGCCTCGTTTTTGTCAAAAATTTGCCTCGATAACTCATGCTCATTGGGTTTATTCGTCATCACTCGTTAGGTCTAGACCCCCTCTGACTAGAAACATCAAAAGTTGTGACAGAAAACACAGTTTCCCCGATTTTTTGGGAGCTGGAAAAGTTGTGTTTTTTTTTCGAAAAAATTGGAAATTTCCTGTAGAGGTAGGCTTTCGTTTTAAACTAAATGACACAATTCGGTCAGAGTGTAATGTCTCAGTTACTTCAAAAGTACTTAGAATTGAAAATTATGGTTCATCCCCCGCATCTGCACAGCGATTCCGGGGGTAAAACGAAAATTGAAAAGTTAGTAATTTGACGTCAGTTAACAGTAATATATTTTCATACATTTTCAAATACATGATGAAAAATCACGATTGAGGACAAACAAGAAGGCAAACCATCAATTTTCTCACAAATATCAAAATGCTTCTCAAAATCCGGGGGTACATATTAACCATGAGGCGCTTTCGCTAGGCGCATGATAAAAATAAAAATGCACAACGAAAGTACTGTTACCCAAATCTTATGACTGATTGGAGCCATCAACTAAATCTCCTCATCAGAAAAAGGAGACAGAAAAATAGCAAGAGGTTGGTAAGCATCAAAATATTGTGTTTATATACTTCAAATAAATTTACAACAGTAAAAGATGTACATATTGTATATGCTATGCTGTTTTCATCTTCCATTTGATATTGATGAGGATCTTGTTTCGAACCTAGATAGACATAAAGTAAATGTCGTGTATACAAAAGCCCCAGGTGACACAAGAGAGATTTTCTTACCTTACCTAAAGACTGCTACAGACTCAATCTCTTTTCATATATCTTTGCGATATTCTTCTGTCAGCTATCTTGTAAAAAGTATTTAATTGGTCACTTCTCCGAATTCTAAATCAATAAAAATAACAGAAGGAAGTACGGTGTTTTCAAACTCCACAAGGAAGAAAACCCTGTGATAGGAGAAATTTACGAAGACGGACTTATGAAGTTAATGAAAACAAACCGTACTGTGTGCCAAATGTGACTTCTTGTCATATATCTTGACGATATTCTTTTGTCAACTATCTTGTAAAAAGTTTTTTTTCGTTTGTCCCAACAAACCTAGGGAAAAAAAGAACAACGTAACTTCCATAAGACTATTTTTATTAACAAATTAAAGAACTTGAACACAACATTTCAAATAACATCAAAAATATTACATAAACTCTAATACATGCGCTATAAATATATACTATTATATATTATATATACTGTTATATATTTATCATTCTTCTCTTACATGACCACAGACGTAGCACTTACCTGCTCTATAGAACGCCTTTTCGCCATTTTCCTTACACTGAACACATCGCCGTACCTTACCTAACTGAAGCTTTTTATCGGCGGTGCTCCACAGTTCCAAACGGCGCATGAGCAGCGCAAGCTTCAGTTCCTGTTCCCTAACGCCATACAACTGCCTTAGCTCCTTATTGACTAAATTGTGCAGGCTTTCACTCTCTTCCTCGCTTAAATATCCTATAGTCTTGTGCTGTTGAACAAATAGTGGCACATCGAAAATAAGTTCGTGCATCTTCCTCGTAATGGTTTCCTTTGGGAAACAGGAATGAAATTCCTCACCAAACTTATTGCACAGACTAGTAAGTGCCTCTATTTCTGGGTCGGTTAAAAATCTTTTCGCAAACAAAAGAGGCTGAATCTGACTAAACACCCCAAAAACGCGCAGAAAAGAAGTGCGAAGTGGCTCATCAACAACATTGCAAAGAATTGCATGATTTCTCAAAACAACCTTACAATGATTGCCAACAAACACATTGCCATGATAGGCCTGGCGCACAACCTTGATGTTATCAAGGCATTGGAGAAGGTCTTTCTCCCGCCGACCCATGACAGCTTCACACTGTTCCTGAAGGGACCTACACTCAAAATCCAAATCCTGAACTGTAGCGTCAAGAGCAGCTTGTCTTTCACGATGATCATCAATTCTTGCTTCACAAACTGAAATGAGATCATCATTTTGGCACCTACATCCTAAGCAATCATACCTATCCACATCATCGACAAAAGTTTCTGATTCGCCTATTAATTCACAAATTTGGTGATACCACTTTGCACAGGTATCACACTGAACCCATTCAATATTTTCGTCAAAACGAGTAATCAGGCACAAGCTGCTCGCACAGGACCCAATGTTTTTGCGACCACTACCACACCGATTTGAGGAATTTTTTGCAATCTTTTGTAGCTCATTCAAATTGCCATTCAATGCAGCACATAACCTGGCCTGTAAATTAATTTGGTCAATAAATTGGCAACCTAAGCGCCTTAAACCTACCCTAGCTTCCTTAAGCAAAACGCTTTTCGCCGCCCATTCACCTGACCTGTTAAAATCTAAGGACACAGAGGCTGCATCGCGCGCATCCAACTCACGGCACTTTTTCATTAGTAACTCGAATAACTTAAGGCTGATTCCCAACATAATATGCAGCACAGGGGGAACAACATTGGCTAATGTTGTTATGGGGAAGATCACTGGCCTGACAATACCATCATGATACTTACCAGTTTTCCTTAGGTTCCCACCTTGCCTATCCTCACATAGATTTTCATTGTAGCATTCCTCTAACGACTCTATTGTGCGCAAAGGAATGTTACAACGAGAAGGTGTATGTGGGGAATCAGCATGGTTTCGCAGAGACTCGAATTTAACATAGTCCTTCACACTAGGGTAAGACGCTGCAGATCCCTGGTGACCAAGGACATCATCGATAAAGTGGAAGTCTCCTCCAAGGAAAACTTTTACCCTACGCTCATCTAGAAGGAATGTCGACGACTGTATTTCCTGCAGAACAGCACGATATGGCCTGAAAACACGCGCCATGTTTTCAGGACAATCGGACCCCTGATAGATGGAGAACAAATGCACATTGAAGACCGACCCAGAGGAGAGGCTATTCACAATTTCAAAGTGAAACTTCATGTGCTTCCCACCATTATCCCCCCCCCCAAATAAAAGCCATACTTCGTTCCCAAAGCAATCATCTTGCCTCAGATGATTGCGCACTTTCAAATCCCCCCACACCTCCCTGATAAAAGACTTCAAATCCCTGACCCGGAGAACCGGTACAGGAGAACAGGTAGCATCATTCCCACCACTTTGTAGAAGAAAACGTTCTACAGATATAGAAGCCTTATCTACGTGGCGGGTCAACTTGGCCTGCTCTGCCTGCATCTTTGGTTCGGAAGGGAGGATAGGGCAATTCAGGTTGGTCAGCATGGTCCGCAGCCTACGAAATGCAGCCGTCGGCATCCGGAGGTTCGCCTGCAAGTCCACCGCGTTGCGCACAGACAAATTTCTTACACATGTCCCTGATAACCACGGCATCTGCTTCACCAGGTGATTCACGACTGCCTTCATATCTTCTTCTTTTGATGAACCTGAAATGATAGAAACTAAGCGCGCGACGAGGTTGGATCTTCGCCACAGCTCTGTGTCCTTGATTTGGGAAGCGGGCTTACCACAAGTCATCTTAGCAAAAGTATAAGACTTAGCCTGCTTATGTTTCACATCACCATCTTTCCTGCCTAAGATGAAACCCTTAAAGATCGATGATGTGCCGATGTCGCTGCCGTCCTGAATGGAGGTAATCACAATGATATCGCGCTCATTGTGACCCGTGCACCGGCAAGCACCAACAGTGACATCAGAATTATTTGCAATTTTTCTTGCAGCTTTCTGACCTAAAGAAATTTTTCCCTTAGCACATGCAAACTTTTTTTTGTGCTGCCTACTGACCTAGCTGAGATTCAAGAGACGACATTTTCGACTCAAGATCCTCATTCCTAGCAGAGAGGGCCTCGGCTTCCAGCGTGTTTACCTGCACATTCAATTTTGTGGTGAGATCCACATGCTGACCTAGCTCAGAAATCAATGAATCGATTTGATTCTTCGATTCCTGGTCCTTAATCACAAAGCTTTGGAGCCGAGCCTCATAAATTTCTCGTTGTTCCTTAAATGGGTCTGCATCTGCGCCTTTTGATTTCTTAGGTTGTGGCTCTCCAGCGCTGGCAGTTGTATCATCCTGAAAGAAAGGCGCTCCTGTGTTGTTATCTTGATAACAACGTTTTTTTTCCCTGAAATTAATCAATCGTGCCTTTATTTTAGACACGCCTGGCATATCAAAATCAACTGGGAGCAGGTGGCCCAAGAACTTATGTAATGTTACATAACTCCCAAGAAATTGGTTTCGAAGAAACAACATTACCCCAAATGTAATCTTCTTTGGTTCCCCCACCCTAGAAACAAAAGGAAAATTTTCTTCATTGGACCAAGTTTCCTTCCACCCTATGGCCTCTTTGAAAGTTTGCTCCTTTTGTTTAGATCCCATACCCAACACTAACGATGTAAAAAGGGATAAAAATAGAGGAAGAGGACAACGAAAATACCCTTATCTACTTATAAATCACTTTCAAAATATATTCCACAAAATATAACGGCACGGGACAAACAAATTTTACACTTTCACAATACGATTTTCGCGGAAGATTGACAAATTCAGTTAAGTTAGAACGAAATCACTTAGCTTTATATCTTTCAAACTTCTGAGCGAAAGGCTCATCTGAAGAAAGTTCGGACATTTATTTACATTTCTTTTGTCCTTATCATTCAAATGTTCTGCAAATGTGCCGTCTATAATTGGAACACTTTCTGATCGAACAAGCGAGCAATCGAACGTCGATCAAAATTGATCATCAAAACAAAATTTTTTTTATGAAAATGCTTGAAAGTACCATCACTTTGAAAAGCGATTACAGAGAAAATTATCATCGTGTGCTGCTGTAATTATGATATTTCGCTAGCAGAAGGCCTAAAGTAACACCCAGGAGTTAAACCCGGCTTTATTTTTTTCGCCAGCTGATGTACAGGTTTCTTTAAAGTCTTTGATCGTGAAGTTAGCGGATTTCCAGTGTGGCGACCGTACCAAGTTTATAAATCATTCGATGGGCCTGGGTTTCAGCTATCACGTGCAAAAAATTTCAGACACAGAGCTCAAAGATTTGTTTTGTAATCTTCGGTTAAGTGAACCAAGGTCGATCGCCATTTTCAGCGGATTTTCCGAAAACTTGAAAAAGTGAACTTTTTCAAGTGGCATTACATCTAACAAATCGGGTAACCATAAGAATGTTATATACATCAAATGAAAGACGAAAGCCTCAGGTTTGATATCGTTTTTATTTCATAAAAAATGATTACAATATAAAAATGTTATGAATTTTTGAAAATCATGAAAATTAGACATTTTTCGAATTTTTTCTGACAAACATCAACTTTTATGGAATGACATTGCAGTGCGTGAAACAGCCGTGAGCAACACTGTGCTGGAAAAACACACGTTAAAAATGCCAATGCAGTGCAAAACACCAGACAATTAGAATTCAAATCCTCAAATTCGAGTGACATCAATGAAAAACAAATAAGACCTGAGGTGCTGCATACCAACTTTATTGTCCAGCATAATATATCATTCTTAACAGCTGACCATCTTGCTCCCTTATATCGCCACATGTTTCCAGATTCAAAGATTGCAAGAAATTTCAGATGCAAACGTACAAAGACAACTTGTATTCTGAACAATACTATGTATCCAATTCTTAAATCCAATCTTGTGGATTACATGATGGAAAATCCATTTTCCATGGTCAATGATGGTTCCAGTGATTGTGGACTTTCCAAAATGAATCCAGTTTGTGTGTATTTATTTGATGTTGAGAGGAGCAAACAAGTTGATTTTAAATTTTATGCTATGTATTCAACGACTGGAGAACATTGCTCTAAAGCTGAGAACTTATTCAATGCAATTAATAAAGAAATGGAGAGTGATGGACTAGATTGGGACCATGTAGTGTCTGTTGGTTTGGACAACACCAATACCAATATGGGTAACAGAAATTCTTTAAAAACAAGAATTTTAGCTCAAAACCCAGAAACTTTTATAGCTGGATGCAATTGTCATCTGGCTCACCTGGCTGCAGGTAAAGGTGGCAATGGTTATGCAACCATAACTAATTTTGATTGTGAAGACCATCAAGTTGATTTGTTTTATTTTTTCAAGCAAAGCACCAGAAGGAAAGGTATCCTAGCTGAATATATGGAATTTATTGGATGTGAAAGGGAAAATTTTACAAGATTTGTTGCCACTAGATGGCTGTCATTAGAAACATGCTGTGACAAGGAATTTAAGAAATTTGAAGCATTACGTTCTATGTTCATCAGCAGAGGAAATGATGAGTTTGGAAGATTAGATATTGATGATGGATCAGAAGGTGAATATAATCTATGTTTACTCATTTAGGATTTTAAGTGGTGGGAGATATTGGGAGTGTTTTGCATTTCTAATACCTCTATACTGTACTTTTTTTTATTTGCATGTAATGACTGTACTTTACACCTCTATAATTTGAGAATATGTTTGACTTCTTTTAAAATTTTCCACTGCAATGTGCAAATTAGAAAATGAAACTTGTTTACTATACAATTACTGGATGCACAAAACTGAGACAGAAAAACATGACAAAATGACCAAAACGACAAGACAGACATTGTATGACAATAGGAAAAACGTGAAATATTGACTCAACATAAGGAAGTAATAGATTTAATCTCAATTGGAGTCATTTGCAGGTTAATATTTGTATTTCCATTTGGATTATATTTCCATTTTGAAAAAAATTGGAAGGTTTTGGTAAAGGAAAAATTAATAAAATTATTTTGTTCTCTTTTAAATCTTGATTAATTTCCTCTTTTAAATTTTAGAGACCACTGAAGATAAGAAAAGCAACAAGTCTAGATACAAAAGGTTGAAAACAACATTTCAAGATCCTTTGACACCAATCCATCTGTCATTCTTTACTTCTGTATTAAAGCTGTTTACTGATTATAATAAATTCCTTCAGCGGTCAGATCTTTCATATCTCTTTCATATCGAGTTTACCCTGCAACAAAAGAACTAATACGCAAAATAGCTATTCGTTTTTTGACTAAAGATGCAATTAAAGAAAATATTGATTTGGAGACTCTCAAAGATGAAGATTCATACTTACCACTTAACGGAGTATTCTGTATCTCTTCCACTAAAAATATCATGAATAAGATGTTGTCAGATGGTGATATTACTGAAAAGCAAGTTAACACTTGTCTGTTAGGAATTCAGGCATTTTACAAGAAATCTCTTGAATATGTTCTACAGAAAATGGACTTGTCAGAGACACTTTGGTCACATTAACTTGGATTGACTTTTTCAACAGAGAGAAGGCATCATGGTCTGACGTAGAATACTTTGTTAAAAACTTTAATTCTTTGCTACAGTTTGATGATGAAGAAATCAATCTATTGTATGAGCTATTTGTTGATTTCCAGATGGTTTCTCTCGATGAATTGCCCTGTGAAGCTTTAGATGATGCAACAATAAAGCAATATGAAGATGAAGATGGCGAGGTTGAATAATATTATAGAATGGATGTGATATGGTATCATTTAAATAGCATGAAAAGTCCATTGGTAGTCACAAAAGATTCCATTATCTTTTTCTTGTGGCTCGTATTATTTTATATATTGATTTTATTTATTGATTCGAATGCTGGCATTGAACGTCTGTTTTCTCTGGTCAACAAGAATAAGAATGATGCATCTGATCGTAATCGTCTAGATCAAGATAGAAGTTCTGTCATTTTGGCTGTCAAGCTCGACCCTCCTGACAATTCATTAAAATGTTACGAATATGAACCAGAAAAAGCCTTGTTAGATTCAGCTAAAAAAGGCCACTCTTGTTAACAACAAGGAACACAAAACCAAATGATTTAATTTTCTGAATAAACAACTACTTTTAAGTGATTTTTTGAGAGTATATAATAATGTGTTTTCTTTGCAGAATTCTATGTTGTATTTTGATTGTAAGAGAATTCTGCTAATCAAAATCCACATTAATGAATTTTTATAAAAGTCCATAGGGACTGTGCACAAAGTATGTAACCTCAGATGGTGTATTAATGGTCTATTCTCTATTGACAAACTCTTTACCATACCCTTAAACAGCGATAAGAAACCTTGTTGGATCACATTATTCACCCTTGTTCTCAGGACTTCTTCTTGCACGCCCAAATCGGAAAGTGAGCAAGAATAACCCTGGCTTATATAGAATCAGATTTGTGAACGAGATTAAAATATTTTGTGAGATTTTACACAAAATTTATCTACATTGTTGATAAAAAGGTGCGATATGCGTTTTCAAATTGGCTGAAAAATAACAAGAAATAGCTTGGGAATAGCATTTTTAGCCAATCTGGGACACCAAATTTCAAAATTTTCCCTACGCCACCAAACATGGTGGCGCCTTCGGGAGATAGTAAAGTATGCTACCAGTCTCACAGATAAAAAATTTTAAAAGTTGGCAACTATGCAGAATAGAATCTTGACTTAGTGAAGCTTCTAGTTTGACTAATTTCTTCCTCTGGTTCTGCCTCTTCCTCAAATAATCAAATGTCTTTTTTAATCTCATCTTAATTTTCGAAGTCAGAACTAACTTAAGAAGTTTTAGCAGATAAATTTGCTTGCAAAGATTTCTCTTTGTCTGCTTGCAATGATTTTTTGAATTCTAAATCTTGCTGTTCCTTTAAGGCACAGTCTGCAATCTACTTAGACACAACTGGTTCTTCATATGCACATTCGTTGTCCTGCCACTGTAAATTTCTTTCATATTGTGGAGTAGAATGTTCAACCTTTTCAAATTTAGCATTCCTGTGTTTATTTCTCTGTTTATATTTCTGTGGTGCTTCAAAGTCACTGCTATCATCACTACTTTTTGATGGATTATCAAAGAAAGATATTTTTCTTTGTTGTTAACACAAATTTGCACACTTTCAATGAGCTTTCTTCAATGTATGATTCAAGAGATTTATTTTCTACGATTAGTATAAGGAAAGATACCTTTGCATTGCATTTTGATCGTTTCAAATGTTTTGATTGCTCGCGAGACCAAGAAACAAAAGACATCAACAAAAGTTTATAAAGGGGCTGTTCATATGGAGGTGAGCTGGTCTGGTTAACCGGGCTAGCTCACTTAGCAGAGATCTCACTGTTATTAAGAAATCTTTATACAAATAAATTGTGTTCATATGAAAAGCGGGCTGGCTCACTTTAGTGAGATCTCATTTCATTTGACTGGGATCTCACCTAGGTGAAATGAAATTTGTTCATATGAACAGCCCCTAAGATTTATTAATGTTTTTAGGGTAAGTGCGCTTTAGAACGTTTTTGTTTGTTTGTTTTGTTTTTCTTATACTATTAATAGGGTTTCTGCGTCATTACTTTTCAAATAATACGCGATTGAAGAAATGAATATCATGGCTTTTAATCATGATGTTCTGGGTTCGTAAAGAAGATCACAATTTACAATTCACATTTTGACACTTTTACGACTTTCGCGTTTGGCTTTTATTTACATTGGGGTTTGGATTCCATGAACAGTTACAGTGATTTGAATCTTTTTGTTGTTACCTGTACGCACAATTTATTTTGACTACTGCATATATCGTATCGTGAAAGTTTTATTATGAATATTTTGATATGTTTCAGATCTTCTTGTAAAAGTTTTTCTGTTCATAAGTCCAGTGTTGAACAAAAAATGCTTTAGCTGGAATACCTAGAGATTTTTAATTAAAGGTGTGAAGAGTGTTTTTTGTTATATTTTTTAAAGTTCAGTAATACAGTTAGAACTTCCAAATTCGATCTCTCTAAATTTATGGATCGAAATTTATGGTACCTGCATCTTCTGTTTCTTTTTCTTAAGGTTAGGCTTTAGGGAATTAGAGAATTAGAGAATTAGAGTTTACAGTACTTACAACACTGATGCACTTTCTGTTCGTTATTCTGTGATTTAATTTTTCGTCACCATTTTTTGAGATGTCATTTTCAGATTTAAAACCTGTAAAATTGTTTTACACAGGATACTGGTTTCAATTAATGTGGGTGAACACAAATTTGCAACCATGATAGCTAGGAATCCATTTAGTGGATAAAACCTTTTCTATACACCTCTCACAAACAGCTTATAATAGTAGTTTTCTGAGAATATGACATTGGCTGATATTGTACCATCTCACAAGAAGGGAAGTATTACTGATAGGGCTAACTATAGGCCTATTAGTTTGTTATCTACTTCTTCAAAAAGTGTTTGGGCAATTGATTGCCAAACAAATCCCTTTCTGGTTTTAGAAAGGGAAGTAGCACTAAATACGCTGCCTTAAAGCAGATTTCCACTTAAGAAAATGATACATAGATCAGTATGTAGTGTACGCAGCCTTTTGCACTAGTAAACAAAAACTGAGCAAATGTATTTCATGAGACTTTCAAAATGGCGTCTTTTGATGGCCAATATCACGTGTAGTCAAAAGCTCTAATAGTTGAACTACTTCAGGCAGCAAGTGAACACCAAGGCCAGTTTATACAGCTACTAGTTAGTCAAGAAAGTCCTAGTAAACTGGGATTTCATCTTTTTTTTCTCAAGAAGTCCCTGGAACAACAGCAGAATGTGTATGTAATGATGAAGGAAAAGAAAATGAACAATATGTCCAGTTAATCTACGAAATAAGGAAGTACCCCTTCCATTGGAATATTTCATTAAAGTCCCTTAAAGTGAAACCGAAAATGTGTCTTCCACCCACTTCTTTTCCTTATATTGTATATATTTTTATGAATTGAAACATGGTGAATTATTCATTATTCCCCATTGTTTTATTGTGTATTAAATAGCAGGTAATGAAAAATCAATTTCTGAAAATTTTATTGTAGAAACCAACCTACAAAAATTATTTGATCGACTGGAAGATAATTATCAAAGATGTCTGCATAAAAGAGAGAAGTTGACAAGGCAGGGTTGCCAGCAGTAATGATTTTTTCATTTCAAGGTCATTCAAGGTCATTCAAGGTCTTCCAAGGTCATTCATCATACAAGAATTATAAGTAAATGCAAATATCTTGATTTTGATAGTGATCACTGCCTGTTACAAACCTCTCTTCTTACACCCATGACAGGGAGGGCAAGCTGGAAACCAAAGTGTACACAGTAAAAGAAAGCATTGAACATCAAATTACTACAAGGCAACTATATACAAAAGCAATTTCAAGACGTTATCATAGAAAAATTAAAAACATGAAATGCTATCACCAAACCAACAATCGATGAGAAACACAAACTGAACAAGAACAAAAGAAGGGTCAACAAGAACAAAATAACCAAAATACACAAATGAAGAAAAAAATGTTATTGGAGTTGACAAAGTAACCTAATTTACCTAACCTTTCTTTTTGGTGTTGTAATTTAAGTTCAAATTATCCAAACTTTCTTCGTAAAGTTTTGTCTTAGAAATTGATTGGCAAAAAGTGACTAAACTTGTAAATTTAGTCGGCAAAAAGTTACTAAATTTTGTCCGAGTGACTAATTTTTTGGCTAAATACATTTTTTTTAATTAAAAAGGAGGAAAAGGTCTTTATTAGTCGGAGATTTTTGTGAAAATTCATAATATGAATAGGACAACTTTAACAACTTTTTTTTTTTTAATCATCAAATTGGGATCCATACAATAATATATGGTTCTTCTCCCTAGAACATAAATTTTCAAATAAAAATAGGATCGATTTTATTTTAGCTTCAAATTATAGTTACACCACTTGGACTTTCCAGCTTCACGTTCTTACAAGCGTATGGGTTTGGCTACTGACTCAGTGAAATTTCGTTTCTACTAAGATGATGTCGCATTGTTGAAAAACAAATTGACTTGGATTGAATAGAATTTGATGTTAAAAAATATAAATAACCTGCCTGAGTAAAGATTTTGTTGTTTTTCTACAAAAAACATGTGTGTACGCCTTATCAGAGTGAGTATTGAGTATATGTTCAGCTTTCCTAATTCAGAACACAAATAAATTGAACTGTCCATGAACTAAAAACACTGCACAACCTATACTATCAATCAAACTAACAGACATTTCTGGTATGGTTGTTAGTATCATCGATGTTTGTAATTCCAGACAGCACTCTAGCTGTCTATAAATTAAAAGCATGGTACAATTTTGTACTGTCAACCAAACTTCTTAATCAGAGATAAGTAAGTTTATGTCTACGCTTGAAATCCTCTGTACCGTGAGACATCGGTAACATCATCGTACAGAATAGAGAGCTTTGTCATGTCAAACAGTTGTGTTTAAAAGTTAGTTGAGGAATGAAAATGAATTCAGAACATGCTATTAGAAAGTTAATTTTATCATAAAATAAAATCACGATAAGTCGTGATAAATTTATAGGAGTGCCATTTTGGTTACGTTTTCTGTGGATTTATTAAAAATTTTAAAAACAGGAGAAAACAAACAAAGTTATTTTAGTTTGAAACTATATATTGTATATTGTATTATATACTGTATATATTGTATATAAAACGCGAAAAAACGTAAGAAAAAAAAACGAAATTTCAAAGAAACAAATCGTGTTTTACCTGAAATTTTGCGGGAAATTATTTTCGCAAATAAAAAAAAATTGGTCACTTTTTGCCGCCTTTTCTTACCGATAAGGTAGGTATTAAAAAGTGCTGACGTAGTACTTGTGAAACATGGACTCAACACATACATTTTAAATTCAAGCAGTAACAATTTGTGAAAATACTCACAATTTCGTCACAAGTGGAGCCTTTGTTTTGATGGGAAAACCTGCCATGCAAAAGTCGTTAAAGGGGGGAGGGGAGAAGAAGCTTATGAGATATTCACAGACCAACATCGAAGTGCAATTGGGGGTCATGACGGTGAAATCACGACTGTTAACAAAATAAGCAAAAGTTATTCTTGGCCAGGCATCGTTGATGACGTGAAACGTTGGGTAAATGATTTTATCATAATCTATCTAATTTAGTATTGAGTAGTGAATAGCTGTCAACTCAATTTAATTTGAGAATTAGTTTACTTGTGATCAATTTTAATTTCACCAACAAAGACTTCTAAAGTATAGGAAATTGTTGGCATAGATATGATTGGGCCTTTAACTGAGATGGAACGAGGGAACCATACGGACTTGTTTTCGAAGTGGCCTTACGCGTTTGCATTGCCAAATAAAGAAACCATCACAGTTGCTCGTTGCGTAGTAAAAGTCATTTCCACGTATGGCTTTCCAATGGTCTTACTTTCCGAAAATGGGAAAGAGTTTCTGAATGAGTAAAATTTCATTTTGTTTATTTTGTTTTCCTGAACAGCCAATTGGTTAAAAATGTAAGCGACAAATGTTAAATTTCATTTCATGCAGTAATTTGATATTGTATCGTATTAATGAAATTTGCAGCATGTAAAAAGAAGCAGTGCACACATTTGTTTTACTGTGTAATTCACCAAATACTATTACCTGTTTTCAGTTAAGGAAAGATTTCGCTGGTTTTTAGCTGAATTATAGCATATGCAACATGTTGCAAATTCAAAGGAGGAAGACGGCTGTGTATCATCTGCAGGCCAATGGGCAAGATGAAAACAAAAACAAAAATTTGGGTAACAGGTAACAGCTTCAATAATACGGAATGAACAAAAGTCTCTCACTAATTTCTGTTTAAAAATCTTCAAACAAAACAAGATAGAAACCAGGCGAAACTTGATAACTAAGCATTAACACGCCATTTTAACGGAAAGGTGTGTTGGATTTTTGTTATATTCTGTTCATAAATTGCACTCCAATAAAGTAAGAACTCTTACCCTTACCCTACCAACTTACAGGCTATCATTGTCTGTTTCATCTATCAATGGGTTCTTTTATTTCAACAAAGTATTTTCAATTTGAAAACAAACATTTAAAGACTAGTAACATGCAGAACTGATAGTAAACTATTACCACTTAATATGATAGGAAACTTAGAAAATTGGTCAACAGGCAGCAGTCACATTGGGATGAGCTGCTGGATATTATCCTATATCTGCTGCGTACCGATTGGCAAAAATCAGCTAAAAACTCCCCCTTCAAGATAATGCTTGGTGGAAGAAAGCCAATTTATTTTGAAGAGGCAATAGAGATAAAATTTGACCTTAATATTAGGATTAATAACCAAATAATTAGAGTGTTAATAACAGACATTTGTAAAAATGTTTCTTTTGATTTTTCTCAGGTCGATGGTGAGCTCACTTCTCCTATGGGAGAAGACTTTGAGAAGGAAGTTAAAAACAGAAAGCGAAACTTTAAGGAGATAAGCCCTAGCTGTGAATGTGGTATTAATATCAATTAGATTCAATTACTTACTTAACCTTATTGTTAAGATTTTGAAAATATCAAGCTTTTACTATCTCTCATCTATTTAAGAATTTGTCAAAATCAAGGGCAGAACAGAAGGCAAACTATGATAAGAACATAAGCCGATCCAAAATGCAGATCTTAAAAGAACTCCTATCTTCTTGAAAAAAGAAGAAAAAAAGGAGCAGCACTGGCTGCTCGTTATAAAGGACCATACGTAATTGAAGCCCTTACAGCTGCAGGAACTGTAAAGCTACAGACTCGTGACGGCAAATCTGTTTCTGGCAGTCATAAAAGGAGTGCCTTAAAGCCTTTTATAGAAGGTAGATAACCTTTTTTTGTAGTAGAACATCGTTGTATGCAGAATAAATATGTTATAGAATACTACTAAATATGTCTCAGATAAAAAAACGTCTGTACACAGACATCAAAACAAATTTTAGATACCAGCCTTGAAGTTGAGTCTAATGCGAATTCAAAGATTTATAACGTTTTCACTGGTAGGCAAGACAATTTTTTTTCCGTCCTCCAAAACGCTGTTGGGGATCGTTTCTTACTTAAAATGGTTTTTCTGCATCACATGAATGAAATACAAGTTGCTGTTTCTTTATTTAGATACCAGCAATTATGAAGACAAATTGCCAGTCCCCTGTCAAAAAGATGGGTCACAACAAGATTCGAGTTATGAATTTTTATGTCTTCCAAAATGCTGTTGCGGAGCGTTTTTAACGTAAAATGGTTTATCTGCATCATATGAATGAAATGCAAGCTAATTTTTGGATTTAGATACCAGCAATGTTGAAGACGAATTGCCAGTTCCCTGTCAGAAGAATGTGTCACAAAAAGGTCTTTGTAATGAATTTTTACATCTTCCGAACTGCTGTTGGGGAACGTTTCTTATGTAAACTGTTCTGAATCACATGAATGAAATACAAATTTGCTTTCTTTTTGGATTAAGATACCAGCAATGTTACATACGTCCATTCAGCTTTCTACTAAAATCTTATCTTACCTTATCTTACCTTTACCTTACCTTATCTTTAAATTATTTTTTTTGTGTTGAAATAAGCACTTCCTTACAATTGTGAGACAATCAACAGATTTTATCTGTAGTCCCTTCATCATGAAAGTACTTCATTTTATTTGGTCCAAAAAGTTCAAAGTCACAGCATCCCATTTCCCTTTTGATGTACTGCAAAATATATGATAGCATGGCTTGATCTTCACGATAAATAGGAACATGCATGATATGGTTCAAACGATGCATATTGACAGGTTTCCCTGACGCATTCATTTAGCCGGCACAATTCTGACTACAGCTAATGAAGTTCTTCTATTTAGTGGTCTTGAAACGCTACTTGATTGAGGTTGCTGATGAGTCAAACATTGAATTATTTATTGTATTCAATGATGTATTTGTTACAGTCGAGGAAGCAACAGTGGAATTTCCAATGATGACTTCAGATACAGCTCCCTGTTGGTAATCATTGCCAAAATTGAATTTCCCATCATTGGTATACTCATGACAACCAGCGTCTGAAATGTGAGTAAAAAAAGTTTAATTACAATTACATCATGACAGCAATCAAATAATCCATAAAGAAAAACAAAAAATCAACCGCAACTTGTTTTTTAGACGAACTATTTGCTTTTCTTCAGGGAGTAAACTGTCTGCTAAGCCACTATCGCCATATTATAATAAGAACAAAATTTTTTAATGTCTAAAACTCTCCATCAAGGATTTGGTGCAATATACTTTTACTAAAACAAGGCGAATGATTAAAAATATCGTGCAGCAGGAGATCAAGTCACTCAATGGTTTTCGCTTTTTATTGTTCCCAGTTCTCTGTCTGATAAACTGAACGGTATCTGGAAAGCTGCAACTACTGGCACTTATGATTTTACAACATAATATTAAACTGTTTGCAGTAAGTGAGACTTTCCTGAACGACTCTGTTCCTTCATCCTTCGTTAATATACCTGGCTATGATTTCGAGAGAAAAGATCGTGGTTCACATGGAGGTGGAGTGGGCTTCTATATTAAAAGTGATTTAGTTTATTGGAGGAGGATTGACTTAGAAAACTTAAATACAGAATTTCAGTGCTTGGAAATTATTTCTCTAAAAGCTTAATCGTTCCTTATGTGTGTACTGTATTTCCCACCAAATTCGTCAACTCATCACACAAAAGACTTTCTCGAAATATTTGAAAAGTAATTACCAAAGATAATGAGAGAGAACAAAGAAGTTATTATAATTGTTGACGTAAACTACAACTATCTCAATAAATGTGACGGAAAGCCATTCAAAGAACTGCTCTCACAAAACGGCTTCATTCAAGTCGTTAATGAGCCTACTCATACGACCAATACAACAGAGACATTAATCAACGTTATTCTAACAGCAAAGCCTCAAAATGTATGTGACTGTTCCAACTGCAATTAGCGATCACGATGCAGTTGGATGTCGTAGGAAAATCAACAACACAATAGAAGTTCACAAAACAATTAGATGTCGCAATTACTCGAACTACATTCCTGAAAACTTACGGAATGATTTGTCAAACCAATCATTTGACAAAGTATACGAAACTACAAACCCAAACAATGCCTGGGAAAATCTCAAAGACATACTCGTAAAATCTTTTGACCCTCACGCTCCCTTCATAATGAAAAAAGTGAAAAGGAAAAAGTCTCCCTGGCTCACAAGAGGGCTTAAAGCTGAAATGAACCACAGAGACGCTCTGCAGAGAAAATTTCGCCAAACAAAGTCCACTTCTGACCAAATAAAGTTTCACCGACAAAGAAACAAAGTTTACATACTTGTCAGAATAGCAAAATCCTCCTACGGGAATCAACAAATGACCCTCACCGTTTCAGAAGAGTATTGAACTCCATCTATCCCACCTAAGTCAAAGAGACGATGACAAGAACTATGCTTGTCGGTGAATGCCTAACCACAAACGAAAAAACAATTGCTTTAAAATTTTGTTCATTCTTCAGCAATGTGGCGTCATCTTTAAAGTCAAAAATGAACCCGCTGAAAGACTTCGTCTGGTTGAAACCCAAAACGGTGCTCCCCAAAACCTACAACACCTTCTGGTTCAAAGAGGTTCGCATAAACAAAGTTTGCAGATACCTTCGAAAGCTATCTCGTAAGAAAGCAAGTGGCCCTGATGATCTACCGCCTGGAATGCTGAAAGATTGTGCGTTCCAAATTTCCAAACCACTATGTCACGTGATCAACACTTCTATCAAATCTGGCACAGTCCCTGAGAAATTTAAATCGGGAATCGTAACTCCCATCTTAAAATTGGGTTCCAAACAGGACTTTTACAACTATCGACCAATTACGGTGCTACCGATTTGCTCAAAGATCTTTGAAAAATGTGTACACTGGCAGCTATCAGAATACCTTGAATACCTTGTTTATTTTTCATTCTTTGACTCTCACATGAGATATGCCTGTCAGGTCTAGGGGAACTCACCTTGCCTTAGAATCTCTAGACTTCAGAAGCAAAGTGTGATTGATTACCTTCTCTGAATTTAACTCTCCTTCATCTATTTTTTTCGTAATCTTAGAGTTTTAAAATTCTCTGATTTAGTTAAACTTCTTAACATTATCTTCACTTTTCACATACTCTCTAACACTGCACCTCCAGCTCTAATTAATACCTATAATCTAAGTAAATATCCACATTGTCACAACAACAAGGGTAATTTATTGGGACTCTTATCAAGACCTAAATGCAATACCTCGAAATTTGGTTTAAACTCTGTTATCAGTCTGTTGTTCAATGGAGTGAATTTTAGCTGCATTGTCCAGAATCAGACCTTGTAACTGGAGCTAATTAGACTGTTGGATGCCAAAAAATTTTTATGTCCACTTTGGTTTTTTGTTTGCTTTTTTTTAGTTTGATTGCCAATTCAATTTTTCTTTCATAGTTACAATATATTTAGTTTATTATTTCAAATTGTAGTATTATTGTCAACTTTGGTTTTTAAATTTATATCCACTTTGCTTTTTCCTATTAATATCAAGCATCCACACTCAGGTATTCAGTTGTCAACTAGCTTTTGAAGAGTGAACATCAACTCAACCTAAACTATCAGCTTTCAATTCAAGATGGCTACTATGTTTGCTTTACCTAAGTTGATAACATAAAGTCAAGTCTCATTCAATTCAAATTCGATCATCTTTTACTTGGAATCATTCATTTATCCACAGTGATTTATTCCTGGCATGCTGGTAAAGAGACTTCATATTTATTTTTATATTTCCTTTTCAAGTTAGATTTAAATATTATCATCAGATGTTTATTTGATTTGTTTTTATTCAAGTTAGTTTTTTCTGTCTTTGTATTTTATTTAGTTTTGAATCTATATTCCAAAACACATGCACATTTTCATCTGTGATGAGCCCCATGCAGCAGATCTCTCTACCATCTCTAAGGACAACTTAATGGAACTCTTCAAAAACGTCACTTTTAATAAGTATTGATTTGTCGCCAATTAGTTTTTACTTGTTTATGGTAGTCTCTTTAATTTGATCCAACTGTTAAATTTTTGGTGGCCATACCTTTGTCTAGCTTTTTCGCTACATGTATGGTCTCCAGCCATTAATAATATACTTTTATGCTAATTTACCTTAAAGGTACTAATTTTTGCGCATATTTGAACTGTGCCCTAATGTACCACACCCATAAAGATGATAAACAATAGTGGTTTGACCACTACCACCAAATCATATATGAGATGTCGCCTATTGCGCGCACCATTAGGGAAAATCTGTTTCCCCAATCTATGAAAACAGAAAGGTACCCAGTAAACACTAAAACGTCTTCAAGACGACTTTCAAGATAACAAAAGGACGTCTTTAATACGTCTATATTCGGTCGAAATCTGTCACGCTTTGAGATGAGTTACAAAGACGTTTTCTAGACGAATGCAAACGTTTCTAAGTCGTCTTTAAGACCTTTTGCAAGATACGGAAAGATGCCTTTAATACGTCTTGATTTCAATGAAATGTGCAACGCTTTTAGACAAATTGCAAAGATGTCTTTGAGATGTCTTTAAAACGCCTGTAAGTCGTCTTTAAGACGTCTTTCAAAATGCAAAAAAAGACGTCTTTAATACACCTTTAGGACGTCTTTGAAAGAAACTTGTCTAAAAGCGTTACAGCTTTCAACCAAATAAAGACGTATTAATGACGTCCTTTTGGTATCTTGAAAGAGGTCTTGAAGACGTTCTTGTGTTTACTGGATAGTTATTTGTGCAAAAGAACTACAAAGCTACAAAGTCTAAAAAAAAGCAAACATACATGTATCATGGGTAAAATCATTACAGGAGGAATACTATCCGGACTAACCTAAATTATACCGGAATTTGTTTGTTTGTACGTTTAATTAACATCGATCAAGTATACGATATGAACACTATAAATTTTATACTCTCTTTTAAAAGCATTAACCTTTTATTTGTCCTTATGTCCAGTCGGTATCTCACGCATTATCACAACATGTTTATTGAGCTGGTTGGAGTAATTGCTATGGTGTAAATGGAATGCAATATTTACATTTTTTGGCTAATTCATAGTGCAGAAAGTCATGCACAGACAATCCTTATGTAATCTTTAGAGGAATACAGGTTTAGTAACAATCATGATATACTTTATCGAAATCAAAAATTTATTACTGAATTGGTTTGTAATCTGCAAAGAACATATATTTTTATTCAAAAAAGAAAATCTTTTTGGACTTCGCAACATCGCCTCGAATGTCTTCAAAACACTCCATACCGTCGACTGTCATTCTTCAAATCTGAATCTTCTGCATGAATCATTGACTAGAAACAAGGTTTCCAACCAATTCGGATCCAGTCTTGCTAACAAAAACATGCGAATCTTCTTTGCAGCCATTACCCGGGGGTTTGTTTCTTACATGCACTATGTATCGGGAAGCATGTTGATACATTCGTGAAAGATATATGAGCCGGACCTTTGTATTTTGCCTTGTGTTCAGGGACTCTAGAAACGTAATCATCACTCTGGCAGTGGGCTTTGATAACTTCCTGCAAAGTAATGTTTGCAATTGCTCCAGGACGAGAAGCATAATCTACGACAAGACAACTGATGATGTAGTTCCTTATGTAAAAAAAAACAAGTTCTATTAAATTTTTTTTGCGAATCTTGCAGAGGGAACTTGTCCAAATCCTGTAGGTTTTCTTGTGCATCCTGTTCTCAATCCCCTTTCGAAACTTTCATAACCTTTTAACTTTTTAACGGTCGTCAAGTCTGTTTTTTCACTAACAGAAATCAATGAAAATGTTGTGCTGAAACAATTTAGGTTTTAAGAGTTCCACTTTTGTTCTTTCTTTCCGAGTACAAAAAATATCTAAAAATTTGCGGAAATCCAATTTGGCATCATTAAAGCAAAATATTCGTTGTAAGACACTTCTGTGCTTTGTGGCCTGTCTTGCATCTTTCTACCTGTCATCTCACGTACAAATCTATTTCTCAAAATCTTGAAGAAGACTATATGCTCGAACAGAAAATACATAAAACTGATTTTCCATGTTTTCGAAATCTACTTCTTCTTACTCTCTACTCTCTAGAACTTCAGAGGATGTACCTTACCAGCTTCAGTGATATTATTCTTATCTCCATTACTTTCTTCATTTTGTCAAAAAATTACAATAATTGAGGATAATATGTATACCATACTCGAGTGTCAGTACTTAAATTACTTATAATAATAGACATTTATTAAAGACACCACCTCAGCTATTTCCTCGAAATTTGCTCTTTCTGTTGTTGTTGTTGAAGTCCTAAGTCATTAAAATAAATGAATACAACATATGCACTATAATGTAAGGCTTCCTCAGTTGGGGATAATTAGTTCAGTTAACTCTGTTACTTCTTCAGAACAATGCAATTACAATAAATGAGTTGAACAGGTACACCATAATTGAGGGTCAATCTTTGAATTGTTTATGGCTGTGAAATTCGTTCGCTATAATTGCCTCAGTTCTCTCTATTACTACGGTCATGTTGTCATGAATCTTTGAGAAAAGGATCACAAGTCGATATTCCTTAGTGCGTTGTTAAAACGACGTGGGAACACTTTCCTAACCCTAAGTTAAAACAGGCCATTGTTCATAAGAATAATTAACGCTTTGAGCCTAAAGTTCATGGAACTGTTAGTTTTCAGGCATCTATAACAACAAGTACAAAACGATAGAAATATTTCCTTTACTTTACTCAGCTCCAACAATCTTCTTTATTATACCATTGGTATATAATTTTACTTTTCCTCTTGTTATTTTGCTCACTCATTCACAAAACGATGATCGCAAACGCCATTCGCATTAATACGTCTTTATAATCGAGCATAGCGATGACCGTTTGACATCTTTAATTGTGAATATGTCAACAACTAAATCAAATGAAGCCGTGGAAATTCCAACAATTCATCTTCAGGCCATAATGAACAACCCAATTTGTCATCATTAGTTAGTTCGCCTTTAAGAAAATGATGATGACAAGAAGGACAAAATTTCAGTTAGATACACAACGAAACAAGATGGACCAACTTTTGAGTCAATACATAACTTTATCAACTGGGTAGGGTATTCAATCTTTATACAATAATTGGCAGCAACATCAATTGGTAGCCAACTTTCCTTCTTGACACTCTGGTAGGCGTTTTAATAAACTTGCCGTCCATGTGCACCTGCTCTGTGTCATCCTGGAGACCCCAATAAACGTCATATCTCCTTAAAAACGGCTCGTATAACTTGTGTTCAGCCAGATTCGAAATCAAATATCAAATATCAGTTTAAAAATAGTTCCAAAAATCCCCAAATTTCATGATGTGTTACTTATTTATTTTTTAGGTTAGCAAACGAAAACATGCTCCAGATCGAGGCGCAAGATTAAGCCACTGAAAAATTAATTTATGCATGCGTCTTTTTTAATTATGCGTAAATGTTAATTCCAGGTTCACATAATTTTTTACGAGCGAAATCACTTTCGAAAATAATCAAACGCGTGGTGAGTTGAAGTCTAGGATGTTGCAATGTATGAAGATGACAGTTCCAGTTGTGGTGAGAGGAAGAAAACGAAAATGGGTAAGGAGTGTGTAGGCAGTGAGTATTCACTTTCCAGGGAAATAAAATTCAGCAGGTGTGTGTATAGCATATGACTACTAACCAAGTAGGCATTTGGGAATCCCAGTTTAATTAACTTAATATCTCCCCAAAGAAAAGTAATACCTTAGATATGCACTACCATGAACATAACAAAAAGTGAACATGAAAATGTTTTTATTGATAATTATGTCAGGAAGTATAAACGCACAGGCTGACAATGTTTTTGAAAGTCTGACCACATTGGAGGAGGGTGCATCTCATATTCCCGATGCAGAATATGCAGCCGTTGGTAAGATATTGCTTCGTTTTGTCTTCGCTTTGTATCACAAGGAAAAACTGATAGAGAAAAAATTACGCCCATTTTCGAATGAGGTACAACTGATGTGGGATTTATATTATTCTAGGCGGAAAGAAGAAACTGTTCTTCGAGGTGAATTTATACGAAGACGCATTACGTCACATACGAAATTATGAGTTAACTGTGTATAGTGCCAGCAAAGAATTCAGAAATACAGGTACCTATTGCGCAAACTCCGCTTTTCGGTGTCTTTACTTGGAGATTACTAAATTTTTTTTTTCTAGATATTTTTGCAAAAAAACAAAGTTTTATGGGAAGATGAAATAGTTAAATACACTGGTACGCCATTCATGGTTGTGGCACATAATATCTTCGATTGTCATCATGGTTTTGACAGAAATGTAGGAGCGAAAAAAAAAAACATAAACAAGATAAACTTAAAAATAAGGTAAGTGATGGAATTGAAAATTGTGCAACCATTACTCTCATCTGACATTTTATTTATCTAAGACGTTATCTATTTTTAGGTACCTGATCATAACTATGGCAGAAAAAACACTATGCTGCAGGACTGCAAAAAAATTAATTGCCTAGTGCAAGTAATCATGCGCGAAATCATATATTTTAAGGGTTACAAAGTAAATCCAGCATATCCTCGTGAAGTTTCTTAAACAAAAAACTATTTTCTACTGATAAATGAATGTTCTGCTTGGCAGAAAAGGATGGCTTCAGAACCGTTAAGAAGAGACATCAAAACAAAACGTTTAGATCACACAAGCTATCGTAGAATGATTGCTGTAGCAATTGATGTTGTGTGAAACCACAGGAACCATCTACTTGGAAAGGTAAGACTAACCTAAAATGAATGGGAAAGAAAAGACCATGATATAAAGGAAGAAAAATAACAATATTTTAATATCTTGATATGGGCCGAATTGCAAGATAGATCTGAGGATATCATCAAAAATCAACGAATATGTAAAAGAAGACATAACAAATGTTATAGAAATGAAGAGACTACTAAAGATCATGGTTCATATTGATCTTTTTGGAAAAGAAAATTTGACAGCCTCAAATAACAGACGGTTTTGTCTCTCAAAACACGTCATTAGATCACACATGACGAAGGTAAACTCGCCACAAAAAGTGAGATTTATTCCAAAAATCGCCCTCCTGACGAAGTTATTAATATATCAACATTACTTTACTACAGATACTCTATGATTGATCAAGAATGCCTGTTAAACAAAATCTCTGACTGGAAGAAACGCGATTGGAGCGTTAACATCTATTTCAGACCCAAGACTAATTGCGATGATAATGAAAAAGAAGACAACTTTCTTTTTGTTTACCAAAATCAATGGCAGAAACAGCTACTCACCAGATACGGTGGCGAAATGCTCCTTCTAGATGCCACATATAGAACAACACGCTACGCATTTCCATTGTTCTTTTTAACTGTCAAGACAAATGCGGACTACCAAATCATAGCAACATTTGTTAATGAAAATGAAACCAGGGAAGCTATAACTGAGGCCTTAAATATACAAAACATGGAATCCAACTCTCTCACCGACATACTGTATGACCGATTATTGCAAAGAAGAAAAAAAAAAAAAAAGAAAAAAAGAAAAAATGTCTACTGCATATCTTTTGTGTCTTGAATTGATCTTTACCCTGTCATTTATGGTATTTGTGTTAGTTAATCTTTCTTTGGGCAACTCTTTTGTAACAAAGGCTCAGGTCAGGTTAACCATGCCTAATAATATCATACCAAAAAAACCAAATCAAACAGTTAAACCAAAAACAAAAGAAACAATAATAACAGCCATATGGGTTCCAAGTCTGAGTTCACGGTTGGGATTGGGAGTACTCAGTATTAGATCTTCCTTCGATTTTCCTCAAAAGCGTAATTACATTTCGGGTGCTGCGCATCCTGATGTAATTAAGGAGTCACCACCTCTTCATCTGCCATTATGACTTAATTTTCTATCTGAGAAGCATTCTTTAATATGCGAACATTTTAAAATAATATACCTCAATCTGGAGCATGTTTTCATTCGCTAACCTATTTTTTAAAACAATTGTTGATCAGTACAACAATTAACTCAAAACCCAGGGAGAAAAAACTTCAACTTTTTATTAGCTTTTGTTTTAAAAAACTTGTGTACTCTAACATGGGTGCTATCAAACAGGGAGGAAATGGTTTCTCTTCTTAAAAATTCACACAGGAGGAGAGAAAAAAGGCACGTGCTAAATGAATAAAGTGAATAAAAAAAATGTTCAAAGGAATGGGCATAACAATTAAAAAAAGAAATTAAATTATTAAAAGAAAAGCAAAAAAAATATTTTGTTTCGTGGGTAAACAGCTTGTTGCCCTAATATTGTGCAGCAATAAGGCAACTTGAAACAATAGGGCAACAATGCGACATGAGGGCAAAACTATGAAGCAATAGGGCTCACTTTTTGCAAGATAAAGGTGGATGTCCATAGAGCAGCAAAATGCACTGTGGCGATAATATCGCCCGCGAGGTTATCCCCAGGCGAAAGACCTCTCGCGAAAAAAGTGAAAGCCATTTAATAGATCATCACAAAATTGTGCTCTGGAAAAAAATGTAAGCAAGCAATATGGCAGTCTTGAACAGAAGGCTTCTATTTAGACAGCATCTTGCTATAGCAGTGACATACCTTGTATGGCGTAGAATCAGAATGACACATAATATCGTAAAGAAAAGAAAAAAAATCGATGTGGGTTAGATCACTACTTTTACAAAGACGTACAAAGGGCTTATACAGTACTTTAATTTGTGACCTTATGCTAATTGATCATGCATGTTGTGGCGGAAATTAAGAAAAAGTTGTTGATAAAGGTCTTTATTGTCATCACTATCATTTTCATTCTCCCCTACATTTGGTTGACAGTGCTGTTGAGACGCCATCTTGTTTGTGGAATATCAATTAAGTAATCATTTAACTTTCAAGCCATTAAGAATTTCATACATCGTTGAGCACATTGCTTCGCTTCTTTTTCAGACTTTCCTCCACCACACGGTGTTCGCAGCCAGTTCAAAAATGTCTTTCCAATGCCATCGTTAATAGAGAAAGAAGGTTTGTGCACCGTGCATACTTTCTTCTTTATTGGCTGTTGTGCTTCGACTTCTTCTCTTTTAATATCTGGAGCCTCGTCAAAATAGTAATACCAGCAGTGTTTGACATCTATATGCTTGCGTAAACCTCTACTACTTTTGAAACCGATGTGCAGACAGTTTCTCACAGGACAGATGTAAATATTTTTATCGTTTGGTCGTAACACCAGCTTTCTCTTGTGTTGAGCAGTGCCATTGGTTCCAACCCAATTCACAATTAATGTTCTGTTTGCCATTATCAACTTGTTCTTTCATCATTTATGATAAAATCCTTCATCGAAATACAACGTAAAATTTGTTCTTCAAACATCAGTCAACATATTTTATACTGTATCGCGCATCACAAGAGGGTCACTTAATTTTTCCCTTAAGAAAAGAATGATTCATTCTCTTTCTATAGATAAAACGAATTGTGCTTTTAAAAAGAGAATAATTGGTTTCAAATAAAGTGGAACAATATGAGAATTGCAATGTTGAACATTTTGGAGTGCTTTTACGAATCAAATATTCATTATCAAGCACTCCGTTTTGATCTCCACTAGAATGACCGTGTTTGTCATTCCCAAAGTGCACGATTTGTAACGAAATATAAAGAACATTATGGATCATCTATATATTAATAGCCGATTCTCTGTTTGTTTGTTTGTTTGTTTGTTTGTAAGTCACGCAAAATGGTAGATTGAGTTGTGAGCGAAATTATTTCTTTTTTTGTGTGCGACGTGAGTTCGAAGCAAATACATTGCAACCCCAATCGAACGTGACTATTTTTGGCTGATGAACTAATAGGAACAACGTTTTGTTTTTATTATTATTGTGTTAGTTTTATATTCCACGTTGACTTGGCTTTGAAAACAGTACATCAACAAAATACAAAGAAACTAATTGATTAAACATTTTGGACAAAAAGCAGCAGTGGCAGAACGTGGCAGCATGTTTGCCAGTGTATCCTAACGTATCCTTGCCTGACTGTCTGAGACGGGTAAACCTTTTTTCGAGCAATCAAAATGTTTAAAAACCGATAGGTAAAAAAAGAGTATCACAATACAAAATATTTTTTTTTGCTTTTGTCTTAATAGTTGTCTTGATTTCTTTTAATTGATTTCTTTTAATCTATTTTAATCAGATCAAACGTTTTTTTTATTCACTTTATTCATTTAGCACGTGCCTTTTTTTCTCTCCTCCCGTGTGATCTTTTTAAGACGAGAAACCATTTTCCCCCAGTTTGATAGCACCCATGTTAGAGCGCGTAACTATTTTAAAACAAAAGTTAATAAAAAGTTGAAGTTTTCTCTCTATACGCTTTGAGTGTATTGCTACACTGATAAAAAATTGGTTTTACCAGAGGTTGTGACTTCGAATCTGCTTCTGGTTGAACACAAGTTGTACGAGCTGTTTATAAGGAAAATTGACGTTTACTGATACAGTGATACAGAGCAGGTGGACATGGGCGGCGAGCGACGACGCCTTGGCGGCTAGTTAAGGAACAATTAAGCGTGTCAAACTGTGTTCATTCACAGTTCACTGTAAAACTATTCTCAAGGGTCTTCTAATAAGGGCTTAAAGCTAACAGTGTGAGTATAAAAAATGAAGCTACAATAAGTTAGTTTACAAAAAGTTGTTCACTGTGCGAAATAAAATGGAGTTTGCAATGTACGCACCCAAGAAAGGATTGCGAAGCAGTGTGATGAAAGAGGGGCTTAAAACCTTCATCGTGTCACCTGTTGTGGCGAAGCACCACGTTTGCGCTGTGCGTTTGTTATGGCCACAGTGTTATGATTTGAAGGAAATGTGGACAAAAAGAAAAGAGGTTTATTCTATCTCATTTTGTTTTATTTTATTGACTTCTTTATCAGATGTTAGTGCACTACAGAAGTTACAGGTAAGGCACTAAATAAAACCAAGACATTCTGTAAAAACGGTGAAATTATAGGTCGACGTGATTGTTAAAGATATGAACAAGTTGGTAGCTTTTATTTCCAGCGTAACGGCTGTTGCTCCTCCCGTGCCAGGAAAACGAAGACGTGTCGACGACGACAATAGTGAGTTTTAGCAAGACGACGCGGACGTTAATTTGGGGTTTCCCCGGAGGAAAAATGGCCTGGACTCTAATGTTTATACCAAGTCGAGTTTCGTGAAGTTGCGTTCACAACTCCATTTTGGCCATTTTGACGTTCTCTAGAAAACCTGATAGACTTCGAGATGGAAAACATTGATTCTAAGAAGAAAAAGTAAGTTGTATTAGCAATTTTCATTAATTTCTGCTTTGTTTTTGAAAATTTGAGTATAATGAACGTTTTTAAAGATTCTGTTGTTTACTGAACTATGAATTCAGTTTTGTTTGGCTTTAAAAAAAGACATGCAGGTGGTCAGAGGCAGAAGAGAAGTGTTGGATGGCATTTTTAACATATCAAAAGCTTACGTTTTTCTTTCATTTAGAGAAAATATGCAGTGGAATGAGGACAAAGACATTTTAATGTTGAGAGAAGTAGCATCAAATGGCATTTTCACTTTCAAAAGTGGTTCTCGTGAAAGAGGTGCCCTTTGGCAAGTCATTGCCACAAACCTCGCAGGCTTTGAAGGCTTTTATGCAATAACAAGTCGTGGTGTCAGGGAACGATGTACTTCATTAATGAAAAAATTCCAAACAAGGAACAACAGTAAGTAAGTAAGTAAGTATATTTTCTCGCAAAGTCAAATCCAAAGAGGGGCGGCATATGTGTAACGAGCATCCTACAAAACCGAACAAGCGTGTTGGATTCATAGAATCTAGCAGAGTTACAACATACGCCGCCCCTCAAGTCAATGACTTTTAAAATAATGTACATGTAGCTTGATTAAATAACCTAAATGAACTATGCCAATTTACATTTTTCTTTTTTAGATGAAAATAAAATATTAGGAATATGTACAGGTTAAAAATATATTATATACTATGCTAGAATTTACAGGTTTCTTTTTTCATAATATATTAGTTTTTTCTATATAAAACGTAAGAAGGGCTAAGTAGAAAAGGTTATTTTTATGAACTTAATAAGCGATGGGAAAACCCAAGAAAATTAGCTTTCGCTAGTGGATATCAAGGGAACCCAGGAGAAATTTCCGCAAGACTAACAAATAGAAAAAAATGATTAGAAACACAGTTCACGTCGGGACAAGTTTAACTGAAAGTTTCAGTATCTGATACTAGGAGAAGTGTAGGGGAAAAGGCGACAAGAGAAAGAGAGAAGGAGAGTCAGAGTGTGAGAGAGAGAGAGCGAGAGAGAGGCTGACAGTTAAGATGCATATTCAGTTAAAATGTATGATTTAAGGTGATGTTTAAAAGTTGGTTTAGATATTTTGTCAAGATTAGAGATATGTGAATGCAATTTGTTCCAGTCTTTAGCTATGGTATTAGAAATATTGTACGTACCGAATCTTACCGAATTAGTTGACTTGACTTCGAATGCATGTCCGGAGGCTCTTGTCGCATGACTGTGATTTTCACCAGCAAATCTAAGAAAATGTTGGAAATATTTAGGCTGTTTATTTTTTAGAAAGTCAAAAGCAAAAAGACAATTTAGCAACTTTTGTTGTTTGGAGATTGGAAGGATCCTCGAGTTGATGAAAAGGGATTTAACCTGGTCCCTAGGAGACTTAAAATGGATTATCCTAAGGGCTTTATTTTGAAGTTTTTCAATTTTGTTCAAGTCTGTAATTGTGATGTAACCCAATGACAAAAGGCAGTAATTTATATGGGAGTCAAACAATGCATGATATACTGATAGAAGAGTTCGGTAGCTCAGATAGTATCTAAGTTTTGAAAGAATACCTACAGTGCGGGAAAGTGTTAAATTGAGATTGAATAATTGTTTGTCCCATGATAGGTTTTCGTCTATTATAATGCCTAAATACTTAACGTGAGATTTAAGCTCCATTTTTTGTCCACTAAGTCTAAAGTTCAGTTTTTTATTGACAGATTTCCTTTTAGTTCGAAATAAGACTATTTCAGTTTTTGATGTGTTCAGGCTAATTTTGTTTGCCCTCAACCAGTGAACAAGAAGTGCTAGGTCTCTATTGACTTTTCTATTAAGTTTTTTAAGGGATTTTTCTTGGCATATGAGGCTTGTATCATCAGCAAAGTGGATTGCTTTAGAATTTTCTATAGACTTATGTAGGTCATTAATATATATCAAGAAGAGCAAGGGACCAAGAACAGAACCTTGAGGAACTCCATGTTGAGATGAAATATAGTCGGATTTTGTTTGTTGTATTTGGACACAGTGGGTTCGATTACTAAGATAAGACTTGAAGATGTTAAGAGCTGGGCCACGAATGCCATAATGTTGCAGTTTTTGAAGAAGAATATTGTGGTCAACGGTATCAAATGCCTTTTGTAGATCAATGAAGACTCCAACAGCAAACTCATTTTTATCAAGAGACTCTCTTATTGTTTCAGTTAGTGCTATGATTGCATGAGAGGTACTGTGTCCTTTTCGAAACCCAAACTGGTTGTTGAAAAAAATACCTGAGTTGTCTAGAAAATCCCAGAGTTTTGTATGAAGTATCTTTTCAAATATCTTATTGATATTAGATAAAAGTGAGATTGGTCTATAATTACCAACGTCTAGTCTAGAACCTTTTTTATGCTGAGGTTTAATTATAGCTTTTTTGAGACATGAGGGATAGATGGCACTTTCCACACATTCGTTGAAAATTTTAGAAATATGATCACTAGCAGTTGGTTCAATCAGTTTTAATATTTTTGTAGGGATGTTATAAGGACCCACAGCTTTTTGGGGGTTTAGCTCAAGAATAAGACTTTTAACTTCGAGTGGAGTAGTAGGTGAAAGAAAGATTGAGTTCTGATTTGGGTTTCCAAGATAATCTAGGAAAGATCTGTCTGTGTTAGGGATTTTGTCTTTAGTTTTCTGAGCAATTGACCCATAGAATTCATTAAAAGTTTTAGCTATTTCTTCTTCATTTTTTATCTGTCTGCCATTGTGTAGTAAAAGTTTAGGACCTAGGTTTTGGTTATTTTGTGGTTTACTGGCAATAATTTCATGTATTGCCTTCCAAAGTAAGCGTAGATCATTGTTATGTTCTGTAAAATATTCTTTGTAGTATTTATCTTTGGAGGTTTTGAGGAGTTTTGTCAGTACATTTCGATATTTTTTATAGAAAGCATGGTTTTGGGACTTAGCTACTAGCTCTTTAGTTTTAAGAAATTTTTTGTGGAGGGCGTTTCTTTTTTCTATGGATTTCAATAAGCCTCCCGTCATCCAAGGTTTTTCTGGAGTTGTTCTTTTTTTCCATGTAGTTTTCAATGGGGCATGCTTGTCAATAACAGAGTTAGTTTTTTCAATGAAAATTTTTAGTTTTTCATCAGGGTTTTGATTAAAGAGAAGATCATCCCATGGAATATCCAAGAAGTCCAAAAGAAAATTCTCCCGATTAAATTTGTCATAGTTTCGTCGGGTAATTTTTATTTTACGTGGTTTATCAATTTTGGTATCGATTTTTAGAAATTGAGCCAGATGGTCAGACATTGAGCAGATTAGATTTCCTGAATTAGTTTCATTCATGACGAAATTCGAGAAGATATTGTCAATGAGAGTTTTCGTATGGGGTGTTATACGAGTCGGTCTTGTGATAAAAGGTTTATAAAAGTGTGATAGGTTAGATTGAAGAAATTCATCTATAGATTCTTTGGAATTAGCCTTGAGAAGATCAAGATTGAAGTCACCCATTATAATTGCCTTTTTATTTTCAGTTTGAATTTTGCTTAGAAGATTAGTATAAAGAAGGTTGAAATCACTTGCATCCATGTCTGGATGTTTGTAAATACAAGCTATGATAAAGTTTTTGTTATCTCCTGTGATGACTTCTCTAATAACAGATTCTGTTTCCTTAGATTTGTAAAATTGAAGATCTGGCCTAGGAATAGTATTTAATTCATCAGAGACATAGATACGTGCTCCACCCTTTGACGACTCAGTACAACAATCAAAGTGACAGTAGTTGTCAATAAAATTTGAATTTTTAGCTTTCATTTCATCTTTGAACCCAGTTTCTGTAATGCCAACAAATTTGAATTTTAGGTCACAGTTATTTAACAAGGTAGTAAGTTCAGCATGATGTAGCTGCAGTGAAGCAATATTAAGGTGTAGTACTGAAATAGCAGGGTCATTGTTTCCTTTTAGTTTGTTTAGATCACTTAGTGTTAGGTAGGGGCAGCTAATTTCTAGATCCATTTCTGTTTGTTGGAGAGCATGTTCTATGTCTCTGAAGAATCGAATATTAAAATCTGAGGAAGGATCAATGAAAGTGAGATTATCAATTATCTTACCTTGTAAGGTTAGCTGAAGGTCTTCGTCGGTTATAGAACTAAAAGGAACTTGATCATTAAAACAGTTTTGGCAGAACCATGTTGATTCGTCATCAATAAGTTTATCATAAGTAGATCTAGGGGTATTATTGCATTTTATATGGACCCAAAATAAACAAATGTCACAATGAATGCCTAGATGTGTCTTCGCTACTGGCTTAAGACATTTACCACATGGAAATTTGATTGGCATAGAAGAATTTTTGAAAAGGAAAAGAAAGATAGAGTAGAGAAAGAGAAAATTTAGAGAAAACTAGAAAAAGGTAAATGTAGGATTATATCAGATAATCGGAACTAACAGTTGCAGATTAGTTGTCTGACGTGCACTGTGTTAAGTTGAATTTGAATATGTTTTTAGTAAAAAAGTGTATATAAGTAGACACACTTAAGTCTCGAAGGAGTAAAACAAAAAAAAAATGAGAAGTCTTGAGTGATCCCACCAAGGGTATGGAATAGTACTGAGAATTTATCTCTCTTAGGTCAGTGGAGATTTGGGTAGTATAAATGAACGGAAAAAGAGAAAAAAGAAATCCTAAAACTCTTTATATACGACATATTTGTTGTCTCTTTGAATCATTAAAGTGGCTGGAAATTTAACATACATTTTCGAAGATTCTCCATCCTCCTTCAGCCTAGCACGTTCCGCAAGTGCAAGCTTACGTCGCTCTGAGGTCTCTTTCGAATAGAGTTGATCCACGAAAACGGTCGGTGTCTTGGTATTTCTTTGGAGATGAATGTTGTTTTTGATTATAAGGTCTTTATAAAACTGGCTAGCTTTCCAAGTTACGAATCTTGCATAAATTGGACGTGGTTTACCTGCGTCTTCAGATGTGTCATGAGCAGACTCATTTTTGGGCGAACGATGAACACGGTCTAGTTCCTCAAGGATGTCTTTTGGAGGTTTTTTACGAGTTTTGTCAATTTTTGCTAGATATTCCGAGAGTACCTTTGCTGTCAATGACCAAGATTCGTTTGTGCCACGTTCTCTGATGCCTCGGATGACAAGAGTATTCCGTGTGTTTCGATTTACCTGGTCGTTGAGAAGATTATCCGTAGAATTCAGTTTTTGTTTGAGTGTTGTTGTAGCATTTTCAAGTTCTGTAACTCTAGTTTCTATTTGCTTGTTCTTCTCTGTAAGTTCAGCATTCTTTTGTTGTAGGTCACGAACTTTAACCTGGAGGTCTAGTTGATTCCCTTCAGTTTCAGTTTGTCGACTTTCCAGTGTTTCAATGGACAGTTTGATTTGAGAGATCTCCTTGCCAACAAAAGCCCGAAATCCGTCAATGTTCTTGTTGATTGAGTCGCATTTTTCTGTAATTCTTTCTGTAATTAGCTTGATTATTTGTTCCTTCATTGATTCAAGTAGTGATGGATCCATTTTTGTTTGATTATTGTTGAGATTCAAGTAGATATAGAGAGATATAAGTTGTAATATAAGATGTTTTGGTAGAGCTTACTTCAAGACGTCCTCACAGCACGGCTACCATTTTGCGAAAACACTGAGATTAGATCAACTGGTCAAGGTGGGGAGGAGCCTTCAGAGTTAGACCAGTTGCTACAAGATTTAGTGGATCTAAGTGCTGACTCAGAGGTTAAAAAAGCTGAAGAGAAACAGAATAAGACCATTGAAGCAAATGCAGAACAGCAGAAGGCGCTTGATATACGCCAAACTGCCATGGAGTCTTTACGAGAGACAAGAAAAAGAAAAGCTGACCTAAGTGATTCAGGAGAACCTACCAGTAGTACAAGGAGACGTTCCGGGGGCGATACGATTGCTATTTTACGAGAAAAAATGGAAGCCGATAAAGAGCATAGAAAAATTGAATTGGAACGTCGAAATGAATTTCAACAAATGTTTCTAGCACAACAACAAAATCAACAGAAACAGTTTGAATTTATGGCCCAACAACAGCTTCAACAGCAGCAGTTTCTGGCATTATTGTTAAAGAAAAAAGATGATTAGTTAGACTTGATCGGAACAGTTCTGCTAAGAACATTTTGTTTTATTGGCTTTATTTTGTGTTATATATATACCACTAGCGGAAGAAATATTTAGTTTTTTTTAAATTTTTTGTTACAAACACTAAGTTTGAAAATTCGTTGCATCTTTTCATTAATTTCCGAAAAATCTAGCTTTTTTTAAGACAGAAAAGTTACTGATCTTGGTCCTGATACAAACACCTAACATTTAAGAGATGCAAAAATATATGTACTTTTAATCGTTTCAATCTGCTGTTTGCTTGTTGTTATGTTGATTTTAAGTTTTTTGTTTTGTTCATGGTTTTGATGCAGGTTTACAAAACTGATAATATCTTATGTTATGTTTTTTTGCACTGATAAGAATAATGAATGATAAATAACTGGTGGAAGCTACAAGAATCATAATGTAAGATGTTTTTGCCTTTATTTATGATGGCCATGAAAAAATTATCATAAAAAGAAGAATATATCTCATGTGTACTTTTATTGTGCATACTTTTATTTTTTATTATTATAACTTAAAAAGGTTTTGTATATATTTATGACAACTTTTGAAGTGTAAATATTAGCTTGAGTTTATTGAATATTTGTCCAAACTGATATTATTGGAGATATTCCCGTGCAGAAGGTGGGTCCAATTCAAAAAATGTAGAAACTTGATTACCATAGAAGCATGCATGGAGATTTTGTAGCAGTGCACAAATACTGTATGTTTTTCCAATAGGTGAAAGTCCAATTTTAAGTTCTTTCTTATAGTCAACAAATTTATAATATTTCTTTACTAGTAACCCGGGTAAAAATTTTTACCAAACTTAACTTCGAAAACAATAGGCCAAATCCACCATTCCCATGTACATACCCCGTGACGAAAAAATAAATCATAGAATCGCAGCTCAAAAGTGTACCCATGTTGTAGAGCTCGAAAAACTGATCAAAAAAGTGTATAGGATCGTTTCGCTACGACCAACCGTTACAGAGATATCGTCGGTTAAAGATTTTGATGACGTCATAGCCGCAATACCAAAAATAATTTAGGCCCAAATTTTGTGTCACCCCATCACCCGTATCGCGGACCCTAAAAAACGTCAGTTTTCCCTATGGATTGGCAGTGTAGAGGCTTCTCGTAACGGACGCTTTTTTTGGAGCTTGCGTTTCCTGCCGAAATTTTTGTTTGTTTACGTGAATTTTACTCCCTAAATTGCAACTTATCTGAGGCTAAGTTGAACAAAGGAGAGGTTGGAGTTAATTGGGCCTTGACTGCGTTCTCTTTTCCGAAGATCTAACTTCTGATGGAAAGAATTTGAAGACTCGCCACACACTTCAGTGATCTGGGTACGTAAAGCTACCGCCAAAGTATCTTTGATGAATAATGGACGATATGATGCAGAAACTCTTTCCGGACAACAACACACCTGAGGATAAAATCAACTTTAAACCATGTAATAAGGAAATTGCTGAAGCCAATGATGAGAAAACAACCTTGATCAAAAAAGCGAAAAGACAACTTTAACCTTTCCTTGTCAATGGTGCAGCCGCAATTTTAGCAGCAAAGCTGGGAAATCCATTCATCTCAAAAAATGCAAATACAAAAGTAATGCTGTGATTGAAACTTCCAATGAAGAACCCTGCAAAACAACAGCAATATGGGGCCAGCATACTATAGAAGACCTTGAACAAGTTGCCGACGCGATGTATGAAGAGGTAGTGAAATGGCGCAAAAATATCTTCATGCTACCGACCGGATCATCAGGCAAAAAGTTTATCGAAGAAACTACCCGTCTAATATCAAATTGGAACAATAAATCAGTGCTTGGAAATGTTTCACTTAAGCTCCTCTTCGTGATGCCCTCACTTTTGCTTCAAAAACCGAGTAAAACCTCGAAATCGAAAGATCATTCAAACTGCTTGAATAATAGACTCTCGAAATGGCTCTCTGGTGACTTCAACGAACTTATGCTAGAAAGTAGGGCAATTCAAAATCGCTTTAACAGTATTAAGAAACTGAAGGAAGAATCTCTGTCCAAACGATTCAGTAATTTGATGTTTCAAGGGAAAATAAAGGCTGCCATTAATCTGCTATCAAATGAATGTTCTTCTGGCGTTCTTGAGCTGAATAATGAGGTCTTGAAATCGTTAGCTGCAAAACACCCAGAAACAAATGAAAAGTACGATGACCTTTTATTACAAGGACCATTACAATTTGTTCACAAGGCAACCTACAACAACATCGACGGTGAGAGCATACAAAAGTCAGCTATGAGAACGAAAGGAGCTGCTGGTCCTTCCAAATTAGATGCAGAATCCTGGCGGAAAATGCTTCTATCCAAGTCATATGGTACCTACAGTACAAACCTTGCGAACGAGATCGCCCGTATGGCAAGAATAATGTGCACTGAAATCTGCGAAGAAAACACACAGAGAAAAATGGAGAGTTTTGTTGCCTGTATACTGATTCCTCTCAATAAAAACCCTGGCGTGAGACCGATTGGGATTGGTGAGGTGCTGAGACGAATTATAGGCAAAGCAATCACGAATGAATTAAGAAACGACATAATGAACGCTGCAGGTTGTCTTCAACTCTGCTCTGGTCAAAAGAGTGGTTGTGAAACCGCTGTCCACGCTATGCGAGAGATCTATGATGAAGATGATACCGAGGCTGTTCTATTGATTGACGCATCGAACGCTTTCAACAGCATGAACCGCAAAGTGATGATCCACAACACTTTCATCTTATGTCCAACAATCGCCATATTCACTTCCAACTGCTATAACCAACACATTAGACTGTTCATCGTCGGAGGCGGAGAAATATTATCACAAGAAGGAACGACACAGGGTGATCCAATTGCGATGGCTATCTACGGAATAAACTTGGTACCCCTTATGTCATCATGCAAATCATCGACTTATTCTGCCAAAGTCAAACACACGGCGTTTGCAGACGACCTGGCAGGAGCTGGTAAGCTCCAACAAATAAAGCAATGGTGGCACAGTCTGGAAGTCTTTGGTCCAAAAATTGGCTATTTTCCAAATGCTGAAAAGTCTTGGCTAATTGTCAAGAAAAAATATCACGAAGCAGCAATGATCGTTTTCGCAGATTCGAAAATTAACATCACTACCAAAGGAAGAAAGCATCTAGGAGCAGCTCTAGGTACTAAAGAGTTCAAACATCAATACGTGAATGAGTTGGTGAAGAAATGGACCAAAGAAATCATCATCCTTGCAGAAATCGCTAAGACTCAACCACAGTCAGCATACATTGCATTCACTGCAGGATACCGTCATAAATTCAATTACTTCATCAGAACGCTAGCTGGTATCTCTGATCTCCTGAGACCGGTTGAAGACGTTATCAGATACCACTTCATACCCTCTTTATGCAACGGCCGTCAATGTAGTGATGAGGAAAGACGCCTTTTTGCTCTTCCTGTGAAGATGGGAGGACTTGGAATTATTAATGTGATGGAGTTGGCTCAAATAGAGTATACGAACTCGCTTAGAGTAACTGAGTTCCAATCAAACCTGGTGCGACAGCAAAATGAATTTTTGAAGACCGATCCTCACACAAAATCAATCATCGGAAAAATCAAATCTGAAAAATCTGAAGCAAACATTGTGATTCTAGAACAACTCAAAAAGACAATGACTTCCGCCGATGTGAAAGTAAACGACATCAACCGGCTGGATGGAGCTTCAATATGGCTATCTACACTCCCATTAAAAGAAGAGAGATTTGCCCTCAACAAACAAGAGTTTTTTGATGTGCTTCACTTGCGTTACAATTGGGAGCTCAAAGACGTCCCTCAATTCTGTGCTTGCAAAAGTAAGTTCTCATTGCAACACGCGTTGAATTGTCATCTTGGCGGATACATGTTGGTTCGTCACAATCATCTTCGAGACCTCCTTGCCAAACTGCTAGTTGAGTGTAGCTTTGACGTCCAAACCGAACCACCACTTCTCCCTGCTGCAGAAGAATCAGAAGATCTACAAAGATCAGCCATAAAAAGTGAAGAAGCCAGAGCAGATATCAGCTGCCGTGGATTTTGGCAACCATACAGAAGAGCATTTTTTGACGTAAAGGTTTCCAACCTAACAGCTCAGACGTATCAATCAAAATCTACTGCTGCTACGTTCTCCTCTCTAGAGAAAGAAAAAAAAAGGAAATACAACCAGAGAATTCAATTGGTTGATCATGGAACCTTCACACCATTAATTTTCGGTGCAACTGGTGGCATGGCCCGCGAAGCATCCATCTTCATGACGAAACTAGCTGAAAAGTTAGCAATTAAAACCAATTCTTCTGCAGCTGATACCATCACATGGATGAGAAGGAAGATAATGTTTTCTCTGATAAGAGATACGGTTGCGGCAATAAGAGGCGAAAGAATGAGTCGTCAACCACACCCCATCATCGAAATCAATAATATTCCGCTCGATGGAATATGTAACATTGCACACTAGAGAGAATCACCCTTTTTGTTTAATAATAATGTAAATGATTACTATCATATTGTATGTAATATTAGTATGTAAGTGAACTTTTCACTGTAAAAAATTATTATTAGTTGGAAAAAAAAAAAAAAAAACGAAAAAAGTTTTCCCTATTGGTTCTCAAGATATTTCCCCAAAAACGTCGCGTTCGATTAGGGATGCAATGCAATGATTCCCCGTGATAGATTAAAAAACTGACGTCACGGCACTTGCTACTATATAATAATCGTAAAAAAACGCATGGCCTAACGAAAAAAATGACCACGATTAAGAAGATTTTGACCTTAAAATTCAACAAAATTTATCACTCTCTAAAATAAAAGTGTGACACACACTCGCTATTATATATAAGACTAGCCGCCAAGGCGGCGTCGCTCGCCGCCCATGTCCAACTGCTCTGTATCACTGTATTAATAAACGTCAAATTTCCTTATAAACGGCTCGTGTACAACTTGTGTTCAACCAGAAGCAGATTCGAAGTCACAACCTCTGGTAAAGCCAATCTTTTATCAGTGTAACAATACACTCAAAACATAGAGAGAGAAAACTTCAAATTTTTATTAGCTTTTGTTTTAAAAAAGTTACGCGCTCTAACATGGGTGCTATCAAACAGGGGGAAAATCGTTTCTCTTCTTAAAAAGATCACTCTGGAGGAGAGAAAAAAGGCACGTGCTAAATGAATAAATAGAATAAAAAAACGTTCGATCAGAACGCTTAACAATTGAAAGAATAAGAAGAAATTAATTTATTAAAAGAAAAGCAAAAAAAAAAAACATTTTGTTTTGATATGATACTCTTTTTTTACCTATCGGTTTTTTAACATTTTGATTGCTCAAAAAAAAAGTTCACCCGTCTCAGACAGTCAGGCAAGAGGCAACATATACTGCCACGTTCTGCCACTGCTGCTTTTTGTCCAAAATGTTTAATCAGTTAGTTTCTTTGTATTTAGTTGATGTACTGTTTTGAAAGCCAAGTCAACGTGGAATATAAAACTAACAATAATGATAAAAACAAAACGTTATTCCTATTAGTTCATCAGCCAAAAAAAGTCACGTTCGATTGGGGTTGCAATGTATTTGCTTCGAACTCACGTCGCACACAGAAAAAGAAATAATTTCGCTCACAACTCAATCTACCATTTTGCGTGACAGACAAACAAACAGACAGACAGACAGACAGACAGAGAATCGGCTATTAATATATAGACTAGCCGCCAAGGCGGCGTCGCTCGCCGCCCATGTCCACCTGCTCTGTATCACTGTATCAATAAACGTCAAATTTCCTTATAAACGGCTCGTACAACCAGAAGCAGATTCGAAGTCACAACCTCTGGTAAAACCAATCTTTTATCAGTGTAACAATACACTCAAAACGTATAGAGAGAAAACTTCAACTTTTTATTAACTTTTGTTTAAAAAAAGTTACGCGCTCTACATGGGTGCTATCAAACGTAAGGGGAAAATGGATTCTCTTCTTAAAAAGATCACACGGGAGGAGAGAAGAAAAGGCACGTGCTAAATGAATCAAGTGAATAAAAAAACGTTCGATCTGATATAAAATAAAATAGATTAAAAGAAATCGATTAAAGACAACTATTATGACAAAAGCAAAAAAAAATAATTTGTTTTATGATATTTTTTTTTTTACCTATAGGTTTTTAAACATTTTGATTACTCGAAAAAAAAGTTCACCCGTCTCAGACAGTCAGGCAAGGATACGTTAGGATACACTGGCAAACCGAGATGCTGCCACGTTCTCCCACGGCTGCTTTTTGTCCAAAATGTTTTATCAGTTAGTTTCTTTGTATTTAGTTGATGTATTGTTTTCAAAGCCAAGTCAACGTGGAATATAAAACTAACAAAATAATAAAAACGAAACGTTATTCCTATTAGTTCATCAGCCAAAAAAAGTCACGTTCGATTGGGGTTGCAATGTATTTGCTTCGAACCCACGTCGCACACAAAAAAAGAAATAATTTCGCTCACAACTCAATCTACCATTTTGCGTGACTTACAAACAAACAAACAAACGCACAAACAAACAAACAAACAAACAGAGAATCGGCTATTAATATATAGACTAGCCGCCAAGGCGGCGTCGCTCGCCGCCCATGTCCACCTGCTCTGTATCACTGTATCAATAAACGTCAAATTTCCTTATAAATGGCTCGTACAACTTTTGTTCAACCAGAAGCAGATTCGAAGTCACAACTTCTGGTAAAACCAATCTTTCATCAGTGTAACAATACACTCAAAACGTAGAGAGAGAAAACTTCAACTTTTTATTAGCTTTTGTTTTAAAAAAGTTACGCACTCTAACATGGGTGCCATCAAACGTAAGGGGGAAATCGTTTCTCTTCTTAAAAAGATCACACACGGGAGGAGAGAAAAAAAGGCACGTGCTAAATGAATAAAATGAATAAAAAAAAAACGTTCGATCTGAAGCGCATAACAATGAAAAAAAGAAATTAAATTATTAAAAGGAAAGAAAAAAAAATTTTGTTTCATGAATTTATTTTTTTTTTGTCTACGGTTTTTAAACATTTCGATTGCTCGAAAAAAAAGTTTACCCGTCTCAGACAGTCAGGCAAACATATGTTAGGCTACACTGGCAAGCATGCTGCCAAGTTCTGCCACTGCTGCTTTTTGTCCAAAATGTTTAATCAGTTAGTTTCTTTGTATTTAGTTGATGTATTGTTTTCAAAGCCAACGTAGTCAACGTAGTCCTTGGAATATAAAACTAGCAATAATAATAAAAACAAAACGTTATTCCTATTAGTTCATCAGCCAAAAAAAGTCACGTTCGATTGGGGTTGCAATGTATTTGCTTCGAACTCACGTCGCACACAAAAAAAGAAATAATTTCGCTCACAACTCAATCTACCATTTTGCGTGACTTACAAACAAACAGACAGACAGAGAATCGGCTATTAATATATAGACTAGCCGTCAAGGCGTCGTCGCTCGCCACCCATGTTCAGGTTGCGTTGTGTCGCAGAATTTAACTTGTGTAAAATTTTTTTACAGGCATTAATTTTTTAATTCATTTCTTACATTCAGAAGATTTAAAACAGAAACAAATAGCAATATGGCTCAGAAGAGAAGTAACTTTAGTGTAAAAATAGCAATATATAGCACAGAACTGTTTACCCAGACATACAAAACATTGAATAACATTACAAAATGTTAATTGAAAACAAATTCATACCTTCCAACTGTTTCTTTTGTGGCAAAGTTACATTGGACAGCAACCATTAATTAATTTTTGAAATGATAGTCTGTTCTTCCCAAAACCATCAACATCATGATAAAAACCATGAGTTTCATTTCTTTAACGGTTTACGTGCTTTTTTATTATTAATCTTACCTAAAAAATATTTGAATTGTATAAAAATGCAGAAAAAGAATCATGCTATGGTTGAAATAAAAAACAAAAAACAAAAAGTAAATTCATGTACGCATTTATCCTAAAAATAATTAATTAAAAACAATTCAATGATAGAATTTGTAAAGGTTTTTGATTGGAAAGTCTATAAAATCAACCAATGCTATAAGTTAATGCAGGTTCAACACTCAACACTGGAGCTAAACTAAATAAAGTCTTTTAACGTGGAATACACAACCAAACATCAAAATAATAAAAATAATTGAAACAATGCAATGAAATGCCCTATCAAAGCCATAATTTAATACCGAAAAGATAAAAAGTAACAAATCAAAACATAATGCCAAACTTATATACCCAGGCATAGTACGTAAACGATTACCATAACACAAAATAATGCATAATCATGACAAAATATAAGAATCCATCCAGCAATGCAATGCTTCTTAGTAGCACAGTCATATCACATTACAGCAATAATAATGAATTTCTGAAATACATTATCCATTCTTCTCTTAACTAACCCTCACAACATCATAATCTAACCATGTGCTTCATTTCTTTAATGGTTTATATAACTTTTTCTTTTCTGACCTAAAAGAAAAAGATTTCAGTGAAGAACAGCTACAATCTACACTACTACTGCAACAACCATACAAACAAAAGCAAAAGACATAAATGACAGACAGGCAGAGAGACAAAGCACCAAACATCGTCAATAAAATATACAGGGAAATTTAATAAAAAGCAGACATGGTTGAGATGAGATAAGACAGCATAACACGTTTCCCATTTCCACAGTCATGAGAACCATTTTTAATTGATCTGTAAATAAATAAATCTTCTTTGCTAACTAATGGCGCGAGTTCAAAACAAATTTTTACTGCGCTCCCCCTCGTTTTCGTTTCTTTTCAAAACAAACTTAAAATTAAAACCATTCGTTACCGACCGTGTAAATAAACATCATTTTTTTCTGCATTCACTGCACTTCTTCTGTATAGCCACATTATTTGATAACTAAAACGAAATAAGTAACCCTGAAAATGTGCTGGATACATTCTTCCACTCGCATTTCTTCTTTGTTTTCCACTGACATAAACCATTTCACTGTGATTTTACGTTGTAAACAAACATTTAAATACATGCATAAATAAAAGACATCAATACATCTTACTCACTAACGCATGTGCTAATTTTTCTTTTATTGATCTAAAATACAACAACAGTAACAGTTTAGCAATAAGCACGATTATAAAACGTGTTTTATAATAATAAACCTTCGTATATACAAACCTGTGTTTCTTCGTCAAATTGACAACCGAGAATGAAAACCGTTTGAAAGCAACGAACTTTTTGGAAATCGTCAGCCAATCAAATGATAACGCACTTACAATACAATACAATACAATACAATAACAGTAAAAGTACAACAATAAAAGTTTTATTATTAAAACTTTCTCGTTTCTTCTTCAAAAGAGCAGCAGAAATGAAGAACCTTATTAACGAACTCCGTTGCTATGAATTTTTCAGCCAATCAAAATAGCGCATTTCAAGAGTTTTCCTTTATTAGCCAATAAAAACAATGAGCGCCGGGGCTTCCCCATATATAAGATTCTTGTCCAAAAAACCACCGTTCCCTCATTTTGATGCAGTAGGAAATGGTTTCATTTCGGTCTTTTTATTTGGGCATATAAGCCCATTGGCGAATGGACTAACTACCGCTATATGACCACGATTAAGAAGATTTCGACCGTAAATTTTAAAAAAAGCCATCACCCTCTAAAATAAAAGTGGGATGCACGATTGCGGATTAGTATAGCGCGATAGTATCCCGGGTAAAAACTTTTTACCGAACTTAACTTCGAAAACATTAGGTCAAATCCACCATTCCCTGCGTGTACGTACCCCATGATGAAAAAATAAATCATAGAATCGCAACTCAAAAACATCCTAGGCGGCGTCGCTTGCCACCCTTGTTCAGTATGCGTTGTGTCGCAGAATTTAACTCTTGCAAAAGTTTCTTTTCAGGCATTAATTTTTTAATTCATTTCTTACATTCAGAAAATTTAAAACAGAAACAAATAGCAACATGGCTCAGAATATATATTCATACGCAGAAGAGAAGTAACTTTAATGTAAAAAAACGCAATATATAACTCAGAACCGTTAACCCAGACATACAAAACCAAACATTGAATAATATTACAAAAATGATACCTTCCAACTTTTTCTTTTGTTCAAAAGTTACTACTGGACTGCAATCATTAATGAATTTTTGAAATGATATATTTAGTTCTTCCCAAAACCATCAACATCATGATTAAAACCATGAGTTTCATTTCTTTGTGCTTTTTTTATTATTGCCTAAAAGAATAATATTTCAATTGTAATACCGAAAATAAAAAAAAAACAAAACAAAAAAAAAAGGAAATTCAAGTACGCATTTATCCTAAAAACAATAACTAAGAACAAAAATTTACACAGAAGATAAAAAGTCACAAATAAAATCATACAGCCAAAGTTATATACCTAGGCATAGTACGTAAACGATTACCATAACACAAAATATGCATAAACACGATAAAATATAAACTTAAGAAAAATACAGCAAACAACGCTTATTTGTTGTAGGATAGTTTCATTGCACAGTCATTTAAATTACATAATCCATTCTTCTCTTAAGTAACCCTCTCAAATTTATAACCCATCATGTGCTTCATTTCTACTTAACAGATGAAAACATTCAAAAAACATATACAAAAAACCTAATCATGCTATGACGAAATCTAAAGAAAAACAAAACAAAGTAAAAGAAACTTTGAAAATATAGTAACCTTAAAAATAATAATTAAAAACACAAACGTAATGACAGAATTAGTATAGCTGAAAAATTTTTAACATATGAAAACATTCGTGGAGCCATTTTTTATTTCCAGTTCAAAGCTCCTCCTCTGCGCTGGAAAATTCAAAACACAACAGTAAACATCCCTCTTATCCTTTATTTATCCACTAATACTAACTGTGTTTTAACTAAATAGATACTATTTTAACTTTACCTTTCAATACCAATTCACATCATCATGATAGTAAACAACAATAATTGATCATGTTCTGTAGCCATTATCAAACACTTCTAAACTCTTTTACTTTCTATATTTCATACCTGTAAACAAATTAATAACACTCGATTAACTTTCCAGCATACTTTCCTATTGTAAACATACACTTTCTATTTGTTTTCTACTACAATTTCACTACCATTTTTATACAGTGAAAGACATAAAAATGCTTTCTTCGTAACTTCATAACTGTGGAGCCATTTTGAAATAAATAAAATAAGGAACAGTTCGTTACCAAAACAAATCAGTAACTGCTCGTGTAGGACCTGCATCTTTATGATCTGATCGTTTTAACTCTGTTTTTTTTCTCTTTTAACGCTGTATTTATTAAATCCGTTTGACTCATGTACTTACGTATATTACTGTATATTTTTTCCAAACAATTTTTCACCGAAAAAAAGTAAAACCATTTTCACCAATGTAAATAAACATCATCCTTTCTTCAACTTCATCTACACTACTTCTGCTGCTGCACTCCCATAACTATTTGATAACTATAAAAAGAAATTCGTGAAATCAGCACGACTTTCTTCCACTCGTTCTTCGTTTGGTTTTCATCTGAAAAAAACAAACATCTGTTCAAAAACTCACCTACGCATGTGTGCTACCTGCTAACTAATCACTTACACACATGCTGCTGCCTGTTCTTTTATTAATCGTTCGATCTTTCTGCAGCTTATCTTTTAAAAACTTCACTGCACTTCTTCTGTATATCTAAATATGATTTTTCATTGTAAACAAATAACTAACTCACTTGCTACCCGTGTTGTTTTATTAATAAGAGTAAAAGTTTAGCAAAACGTTTTATAATAATAACAATACCTTTGTGCATACAAACCTGTGTTTCTTCGTCAGTTCTTTCGTCGATTTGCTGCCTAAAACAATCAAATTTCAATTGAAATATTCCTATACAAAAAGAAACCCGTCTTCTTCGCGAAGTTTCTTGCTCACGAAATGATCGTTGACAAATTTCGAACGAAGAAATTGCATTGCTCGCACTCCTCCAAAGACGTTTTTCGGCTGATTTCCACTGCGCAAACCAAAAATAACAAAACGGAGGAGCATATACTAATCGCGGAAAATCAAAAAAAGTGTCTCTCGTCTCTGCGTGGTTTTACGACAAAAAGGGAAAAAATAAGAAGGATTTGACCGTGAAAAAAAAAACAAATATGTCACTCTCTAAAATAAAAACCGGATGCACAATCGCGAATTAGTATAATAAGATGTCACCGAATAGCCACTCTACACTAACACGAACCGTTTTCATAGCTTTATTGTAATCAGCCTGCGCAGGTGTCAGAACTGCTCCTCGAAATGGGGCTTGTAAATGTAAATTCAAAGGATAGGCAGGATCTCCATACACGCATAAAGGATTCCCTTGAAAAAATGCTACCCTCTGCAACTCAGGAAGTAAATTTGATTGATGAAGCATAGTACTGTCGTGTCTTCTACCTTCGAAGGGGCCTGCCAAATTTGCAATTAGTCCATTAGGTAAGGCCACACTCTGAAATTTTAATGCATGGACCCTCTTGTGACCATTATAAACAACTCTTTGATTAACATTTGGTCTACAAATAGGGATGACAGTACCATCAATGAAACCAAAGCAGTTCTGAAGTGGGGCCCCTTTATTGTTTACAACTTGACCATAGTTAATCAAAAATTGAGGTTGCAGGAACCACTGATTCCAAGAGCTCAGTCGATGGTTATGGTCTCTGTAAACAAAGTTCTGAATGTGATTGAATAAAATACATATTTCTGTCTGATCCCTTCCAAATACAGGAACCATATCAGTGAATCTGCATGGAAAAGCTAGTCTTCTGAGAAGAATGCAAAGGCCCTCGACTCCAGAACATGTAATTCTTTCTGGTGTGGTTATTTTCTCTGGAATGTGCATATATTCAACCAAGTCATAAATGTGGGAGGCATGAAACCTGAAGTGTTTTTCACATTGGGCTTCATCAAATGTATCGAGATCAAATAATGGATATTTCCAATACGGATAAACTTCTCTTGATTTGTTTAAATCATACAGCAAAATAAATTCAATGTCATCGATGTAATTATCAACGTAAGAGAGCAAAAGAGCATCTCTAACAGTTTTGAGACTGTTAGCGGTAGCCATTTTAAGTTTCATTCCATACGTTTGAAAAGCTAAAACAATTTTCCAAGAAGACGCGAACGTCTTTCAATATGATAAAAAACCGCGTTGCAAAAACGTCCGCGTCGTCTTGCTAAAACTCGCTAATGAAAGTGTTGAAGCAGACGACGAAAATGAAGATGAGTCCCAAAATGGAAATAATTTTTACCCTGGTTTAGCATACTGGATAGTGTGCAGCTGGCCAGATTGTAGTTTATCAACATTCGAAGAAACCGTATCTAGAACAATCATGTGCGCGGGTTTCGAGGTGCACAGCTGCAAAGTTGTAAAAGGGAGAGGTAAGTTCTGTTTTGGCATTCGATTCCTCAACTATGCTGTAAGGGGTAATTCTGCGTTTTACAAATTCTTTTGTAGGAAAAAGAACTCCGTTAGATTCGTATGCCTCCTCGTTGTATATTGGGCAATTGGGATGCTAAAAGATTCTCAAACGCACATGGTCCAGAAGGCAGCAGAAAAGGCTGGATACCCTATAACAACTGTGAATCTTTGGGAATCGTCCGAATTCTCGACCAACCCCACCTGCATATATTTGACAAGGAAACTTGATCAAGAAACCAGAAAGAAACTGCTGGATGGTTGTGATAAAATAAAGTTTACTGATATGTAAATAGGCATACAACCATTTGCGTCAAGAGCTCAATAATTAGTATTATATAGTCTTATTAGCAATGTTGGATCTAAACATACAAGAAGTATAATATACACATATGTATGGCCTAGTCCCGTTTAGAATTGCGTCAGCTAGTGCGCGAAGATCACTGTCACTACTCGTTGCTTCACGGACCATGTCCCAAGTAACGACGCGAAGATCTGGAATGGCGAGTACCGATGCAGCTTTGATGGCTTGGTCCAAATCTTGAGGCTCTGCTTCGTCTATAATGCCTAGTATCGTGTGAACCGGGTATGGCATAAGAGGAGAGTCGCTCAAAGCAGCAACGTCATCGGGAAGGTAACTTTTCATCTGATGCCGTGGACCAGTTGGGTAGCGTGACGCGCAGTCAGGTGCTTTATGCTTCTTACCTGGGATATGAACGATCCTGAAGCAGTAACGTAAGGTTTTCTCCTTAAGGTTTCGAAGTCGACCGTTGGGGATGTTGTCGAGGGATCTGTCGCCGAAAATGCCTAAGAGGGGCTTGTGATCAACTGCGATGATGAGTTCCTCACATCCAAGCACAAAGTGACGTGCCTTGTCTAGTGCATCACTTACGGCTAATGCCTCCCCCTCAATTGGTGCATAATTGGACTCTGCTGGATTGGTAAAACGGCTACCTGCCAGGACGACCCTCCATCCAGTTTTACAACAGAAGGGTTTACAGGGTGCACAATTGCAATGCTTCTGGAAAAGCCAATATCCAATGCCTTCTTTGGACCAATCGGTAGCCAGACATGTTGGCTTGGACTTGTCGAAGATGCGCACACCCTCCTTGATTTCGTTAACAATGTGAGTTTTCGTGTCGTCGAAAATACTCTGCAGCGTATTGTCCCAGTACAACTTGGTTGAAGGCTTCAAGAGTGCCCGGAACGGAAGCATGTGATCTGCCATGCTGAATGCGTATGACACTTGATTCACCAAGCCGAACCAAGAGCGTACATCTGTGAGATTTTTGGGAGTTGAGAAATCTGCAATGGCTTGTAAGAGCTTGCGACATGGACGTACCGCATCCCGAGTAATTTCAAATCCTGAAAATTCGACCGTTTCAGCACCGAACACAAATTTCTCTGGGTTTTGTATAATGCCGTGCCAACCACATAAATTAAGCCACCGACAGGCTTGGAAGAAAGATTTCTTAATGTCGATCGACCATAGCAAGGAATCATCAGTTATCTTGATCTTGTCAGGGAATTGAGATGCAATCTCGTCAAAACGTCGAGAATATCCATCTCCAGAGGAAATGTAACCTTGAGGTGTAGTGCGATACCTGTACCTTCCCCATGGAGTGATGAAGGTTGTGTAGTGTCGATCATCCTCATGTAACGGCACACTGTGGTATCCGTTCCATGCATCAGAAACAGTCTTTAACACTCCCTGAGGGACAGAACGAACCTAGTGGAAGGGAGATTGAGTGTGATGCGTCTCCCTGGTAGCATGGGCATTGAGAGCCTGTAAGTCAACTGTACGGCGCGGCTTACCGTTCTTCTTGGCACATACTACCATTCTGTGACACCAGGTGACAGGATCACCAACTGGAACTGGTTCAAGGACACCAAGTTGCACATCGCGGTCTAGGCCAGCTTTAACCTCATCTTGCCAGTGAACAGGGACGGGTATGGTCGTGTGATGGGCAACTGGCGAAGCGTCAGGGTTGATCATCAATCGTAGAGGTGGTCCGGCCATAAGAGGGAGGGGCTGGTGATCGCAAGTATTAAAAGTGCTTGATCCGTATAATGTCAATAAATACTCCTGAAGTTTCCCTCTATTGTCAGGTGTCGCAGCAGGTCATTTGGTAAAGGTGGGGGCAAGGTTCGGGTTGGGCACCCACACGGAGCTGTAGTTGGCGTCGACGATGGTGCTGGCGAAGGCAAGGAGGTAACAGTGTGGGCTTCAGCAATGGTTGGGAAATGATGCGAGATTAGTCCCAAGTCAACACATGCGCTCTTGGATATGTAGAGGCGATCGGTTTCGCTTGTAACATATGTGAGCTGACGAGTCTCTCTGATTGTACCTTCCTCGTTCTGCCCCGACATGTGCAATATAGCAGCACCAAGTATCTTGATTGGGTTATCATTTGCAGTAGTCATGTTCATCCTCACTGGTAACAAGTCCTTAGTGGTAAGGCCTAGCATTTTAATACAGTTCAGGCCTACTAAACAACTCTGACAACCTGTGTCGGCCATGGCTCTGTGAGTGATAGGTTTGGTATCGTCAATCGTAGGAGAAGGAAAGCCAAGTTGAGCATAATCATCCTTCAAGACCTTAAGTTGTAGCTGGATGTACGGTTGTGAACTGGATCTGGCTTGGTTCCACGTCTGTGTCAGTTGGTTATATAAATGGTGGTCGATCGTTGGTAATGAGACATGGTGGTTATCCTTGGTGTCTCTAACCTGCCGAGGTAGTCGAGGCTTGTCTCTGCTACGACATAGGTGGTCAAAATGGTGCAGGCGATTGCAATGTCCACAATTATGCTGAAATGCAGGACACACAAGCTTGCGTTGGGATTGTGATGCTTGTGCGCCATGACCAGATTGGCCACAATACATGCATTTCTTAGATGATTGGTCTGGACAGGGAGGATGGGTGGTGTTGCTTGATACGAGTTCTCGTCGCTTGATGCGCTGGTAGGAACATTTTAAAGGGGCTGCTGCAGCATGATTATCAGCCATCCTTGTGGCAGATCTTTTTCCGGATTCCTTTGCTTCCACAAAACGTAATGCCTCTTCGAAGGACATGTCCTATTTAGTGTGGCCAAGCAAGTCAAGCTGTATGTCAGCGTCCGCAATGCCACGACACAACACATCGCGTAGTATATACTCTGTGTAATTTACTTCTTCGTGGCACGCTGGACAGTCCATGGTAAACTTGCATACTCCTGCTTGACCTTTCAGTCTGGCTCCGAAGGCGCGAATACTTTCGTCACGATCTTAGTGCATGTTGTTCAAAGTTACACGTGCGACCATCACATTCTTGGCTCTAACTGCTAAAGATTTCATTGCAGCTAGGACGTCGACTTCTGTCTGTGTGGTGAGAGGTGTAGCACTAGATCTTGTAAGGTCCTTGCGAAGGTGTTCGTCGCAGCATTCTAAGAGTTGCAGTATTTTCTCTTGACCAGTGATATGCGTGGCTGTAACATACTCCTGCCATCGAGTCTCAAAATACTTCCAATCTTCAGACGAGCCTGCAGATGTGACAGATGGCCGCTTAACTTTTTCTACTTTCGCACGGGGACCAGTCGTAGTGGCTCGGTTGACCGAGTGGGAAGTCGCGTGGGTAGTCAGAAGGGCAGCTACAACGACTGCATCCAAGTCTGGGGTAACGTAATCGCAAGAGTCAATGGGACAGTGCACTACAACCATTGTCGTGTATTACGTAGGCTATTCAAGTGAAGGGTGTTGATAGGGAATGTCCAGCTATGTCCCTTTGATGATTGTTCAAGATTAAAACAAGTCTGCAGTAATAAACGTAGAGTGCGTGTAGATACAACACGAATTCCAGCAGTGTACCTCGTTACCTATCCTTTTAAAGTGGCAACACAAGAATGTTTTCTTTGAGTTCCTCCAACATTTTCATAGCTGCTGCAACTTTCTTAGCTAATAATAAGATCCAACATAAATAGGCATACAACCATTTGCGTCAAGAGCTCAATAATTAGTATTATATAGTCTTATAAGCAATGTTGGATCTAAACATACAAGAAGTATAATATACACATATGTATGGCCTAGTCCCAACACTCAAATGTCAATGTTCAACAGAAATGAATAAACACAACAGGGGATTCCTCTCTAATATGATATACACATTGGTAAATGAAGATGACGGAGGTAATTTGCTTTTTACTTATATAAATTTCCGTGTCACAAGCTATCACATCTTATCACATGTTGTCACCGACTATCACACCATCTGAAAATATAAGTTCGTTTGTAAATTCTTTCCCAGTCTCAATACTTCTTTTGTTTACTCACTTAATAATTTTCATTTTCCAAGGTTTAGAATCTCCTGGTGACCTAGTTAACCAGCGATCTGAGACACGGTTAGGGCAGGCAGTGGATGTAATAAAAAGACTGATGCGCGACAATGGTTATGGTTTGTGTGACGGTGCCGTGTATAAAAACGTTCCGGAAACGCAGTTCACCTATGTCTATTGTTGCAGTGTTAAAGATTACCTTTTGAGTAATCTGGGTAACGTGACGGTGGCTGATGCTATTGCTGCTCACGTTGGTGTTCTCAGTTCCTTGCTGAGTGAACGGGCATGTCGGTTGATTCAACCTTTGGAGATAGATTATGATTTTGTCGAAGTTTCGGATGGTTTTTGCTTTGATATACCTGGTAAAAGGTTTGTTTACCACCCTAAAAGCTTAAAAGGTTCTCCAAGAGCCTTTGTCAGATATAAATACGTTCCTGGTGTTATTCCAAATCCAGAAAAGTTTATTGAAGGTGACTGTTTAGTTTCGGTGGTTGTTACCTGAATAATCTAAAAATTGAATTTCCACCAGTAACCGTTTTCTATTTAGGTGTGGAAAACAGTTTCCCGAATCCTTTGTGTAGACGACGCTTCTAACAGAATTACTATCAGATATTGCTTCATGGAAAGTTTCCAATGAAGGAGCCCAAGCTTTGTCCGGTTGGCCCTCCTGATAGTGTCAAAACTAGCTGGTTCTCCCCTTTCGAAGGTACATCATTATTCATTGATCTGTATTTTGAACAACTGCGGTGGGTTTTTGTTTCCTAACGTGTGTTTTCGTCTTCCAGGCATCATTCCTTCTCGGTATATTGCCGGTGTGGTAGAAGACGGCCGTTTCTCTGGTCAAATGATCAATCAACGCACTCAAGTCGTTTTCATGGACGAGTGGACGTCTAACAGCTTGTCGTGTGAAGATGCCATGTGAAGGTCCCATGTCTTCAGTTTAACTTGGCTGTCCTACAACGCAATTTCTTATCCAACTGATTTTAGGTAGTTTAGTTATGATTGCTCAAAAGCATAAAGAGCCTTGCAAACTCAACTACAGAAGCGGGTTCTTCATAACAACCAATGTCTACCCTGACTTCAGAGACAACGTTGATGGAGAAGCATTATCGGTATTCCAAACGAAGGCTTTACCGAACAAAGACGGTCAAGTTTCCGGTATGTTCCAACATTACTTGTCATAGCCTATAGCGCTGTAGATTTACTATAGCTTTATCAATGTTCTGTCACATTTCAGCATGGCTCAGACGTAATTGTATGGATGTGTTCCACTACGTAGCACACCAACTAAGAAAGGTCTCGCTGTTCCAGTCGTCCGACAAATTCATTGATCGAAATGCTGGAGCCATTTACAACGACTTCGATTGTGACCCACAAAGTCTTCTTCCTGTAGACGAGCAGTTTCAGTACTCACAGTCGAATGTGGCGGACGCCCAAATGCCATCTGCAACACAAGTAGCAGACGAGGCCGTTGCGTTTGCAATTCTCGAAGCCGACTCTACTGATCAGAACCTGTACGAGATTCTGAGCACTGATCACGCGTTGGCGGATTTCACCAGGGCTTTGAACGACGTCCGATACATGACGAAAGTGCTGCGCATAGCCAAATCCGCTTGGCAGGAAATATTTCCTGGGTTAAGTGTGAAAGCACTTGAAGTGTTTGAAATGAGGTATTCTGTTGAGTGGAACGGAACGGATGCCATTTGCGACGCTTGGCTAATCAGGGGCAACAGGGAAAGACGAGCTTTCCCGTTGACCACTTTTACGCATCGATTACCTGATTGGAAACAACAGTTTTTCCCTGTTGACAGTGCAGACGAACGGAAGCCTTTCAAGATTAACATATTGCCTACATACACAATTGATATCAGCAGCGACAGTGACGGCGAAAGTTGCAACCAAGACAAAGATAAAGCTGTTTAGTCTAAATATTGTGAGCACTAACATCATTGAAATATCGGATAGTGAATAAAACACAACAAAAACAACAACTGTTGTCGTTTCAATTCATTTCCTTCCACAACTCAAATAATAACAGCTCCCCAATTTAGAGTCTTCTAATGACTAATCCAATTATTTAATTAATCTAATCCTGTCGCAGCTTATCACGCCACTATCACAAGCTATCACATGTTATCACCCACTATCACACTTTCAGGAAAATTAAATAAAGTTTCGGCAAGGTAGTACCTAATTCTTAAATATAACGAGTTGAGGTCTTGTCACTCGTTATCACACCACTATCACACGTTATCACATGTTATCACCGGCTATCACACATTTTAGAAGCATAAGTATCTTCTTCAATTCGATCACAAGTGAAAAATTAGAGACTTCCCTCAAGTCGTTTTCATGGACGAGTGGACGTCTAACAGCTTGTCGTGTGGACATAGACTAATTCAACATTAATAAATTATGGATTTTTCGCTTACGATAAATGCAGAGGGGGCAAGTTGAACTTTAGACCCTATAATGGTAGATGGTTACTCCGAAGTAAGCAAGTGCTGAAGTTCCAAAATGCGTAACCATAGATGTGCAGTTGGTGTATGTAACAATGATAGTCGTTATGTTGAACGTATGGAAATTCACACAAATGTAACTAGTGGTGTTATAAAATTTCACAAGGCTCCACTAAAGCGTGTCAAGGAATGGAAAAATACTGTGAGTAAAGGACGGAAAAATTTTGAACCACCGAAGGATTTTTGTGTTTGTTCAAATCATTTTGTTGAGGGGAGACCAACAGAGGAACATCCAGATCCAGTCTATTTTTTAACTCCTTCAATGAACTGTCAAGAGGCCCAAAAAAAAAGACGCTGCAATCTTCCAAAACGAATAACCACAACTCATCGCAGTTTGGCTGAGCATGATTATTTTGGGAGTGCATCTTCATTGTCTCTTGATCTTCCAATTTGTCAATCACCATCTTCTTCACGTGACAAGGTTTCTTTGATGCAAAATATGGAATTCACTCAAGTGTTGAAAGTATTGAAATGTTACTCCAATCACCAGATAATGATATCACTGAGAATTTCCTTCCAATGTTGAGATCTGGTCATGCAAGGAAGCTCACCCTTGAGCAAGAATTTTTGATGGTAATGATGAGATTGCGGCTTGGAATCCTTATTGACGATCTTGCATTTCGTTTTAATGTATCATGTAGTACTGTCTCTTCGATTGTCATTACATGGGTTATTTCACTGGATAAAGAGCTTAGTGCTCTTATTAAATGGCCATCTCGAAGAAAAATTAGAGCAACACACCCTCATTTGTTTCAAAAGACTGTACCCAAGAGTTCATTGATTCATTCAACAATCATTGACTGTACTGAGATATTTTTTGAAACACCTAGTGCATTGGATGTCTAAGCTTGTATGTGGAGCGATTACAAGCATCATGTCAAGTTTCTGCTTGCGATTACTCGGAATGGATCTATATGGAGGTCGAGCATCAGATCAATTTATTGTTATGAACTCTTTTTTCTTGAAAATGCTTGAACTTTTTGATCATGTTATGGCTGATAGAGGCTTCAAAATCAAAACAGAACTTGCCTTCGTACAATGTTCACTGGCTATCCCACCTTCAGCAGCTAAAGGTGCCCAAATGCGCCCATCTGATGTCAGAGAGACATGGAACATTGCTAATGTTAGAATCTACGTGGAACAGGGAATTAAAAGAGTGAAAGAGTTTCGTATTTTGAAGAAGACTCTGCCTATGTTATATTTGCCTGTGATTACAAGTATTGTGCGAGTGTGTTCAGCACTAACAAATTTAAAACAGCCTCTCGCATAACACTTAAACTGTTCTTTTCTTGCAAAAATAATAAAAAATACAACGATCTATCTATATTCTAATACGCCCTGTGCATCCGCTTTTTTCACACTTTCACTTTCTAAAATTTCAGGTCATTTTTGCGGTCACTTATTCATAAAGGTGTTTAAGACCACGGTTAATATTTTTCTACGATTACATTGCATTTTATTTTTATCCTTTCGAACGTTTTGTAAACATAGCAACTAAGTTCGTTCAAAATGTAAACAAATTCATTTTCGTATTGAAAAGTGAAGGAGGTGATTACTCAAAAACAAAAAAAGGAAAAAGAAAAGAAAAGAAAGCGAAATCCAGTAAAGTTGAGGTCACTTTGTATTGTTGTTTATTTCGATAGTAATGAAATGGAAAATGAAAGTGTCTTACTTTAATTCTTATTCAGAGAAGCAGAAAACAGAAAAAGAAGTGCGATAAAGATTAAAGATTAAAGAGTCAAGATTAAAGCCAGTAAAGTTTACGAGGTAATTCATTATTGTTGTTAATTTCGAAAGATGATTTATGGAAAATGAAAGTGTGTTTTTATGATTCTTTATTCAGAGTTGATATATGAATTAAAAAGCAGAAAGTTAAAAAGAGTGTGGCAATATTTTAAGAACAGTTCAGAGTTTTCTCAGGTGATTGTTACAATGTGTTACAGTTATCTTTTTCTTTCACGAAACCTATATTTTAATTGCGTGTTAATTTTCATAAAAGTCAAACTTTTATTTTATTCAGGGTTGGGAGTTAATCAACAATTTGGTAGTTATATTTATTCTAGAAAAGAAAATATATAATGTTGGAAGCGAAATGCTTCTTACTTCAAGTACAACATTTGCAAAACTTCTTCATTTCGCCAACGTTCTTTACTTGCAAAGGACAGGCATATATTCGACAGTGACATTTTCCATTATAAAGCCGAATTATTGTGTGGTTTGATGCAACTTTGGTCGAGGAAGGAAGCAAAGTAAACTATTGGTATAGAGAGGAAATTTGGAGCAGATTGGTTTTATATATTTTTGCTGCTGTTATCAATCAAGTCTCTCATAAAGCCCTGATAGAAACCATGTCCTTAAAGTATGTGATGTTGTTTTTAATGTTAATGTTAAGTTGGTTATTGATATTATCACCTATGGATCAAGGTAATTACATCAACCCTACTGAGATTAATATCAGTCATTATAAAGAAATAAAAAACATCAAAATCAAAAGAGCAAAAGCACCACTATTATATTACAGCAATTCTATCATCACTTTTAATTTGATTCTATCAGGCGATATTGAATGTAACCCTGGACCTGGTTTCCTTGCACCAAAATGCACAGAATGTAACAAAACTGTAAAATGTAATCAAAAGTGTTTTTTATGTGACTAGTGTATGGAGTCTTCTCATGCAAAGTGTATTGATAAATTACACCTAATCAACCAATCGGAATGTGCTTCTCAATGGACTTGTCCGAATTGCATTTACAGAGTTCTCCCGTTTGCTTGCATACCTGATTTGGACTCTAATGTCTCCTGCAACGAACCCTGCTTGACAAATGAAAAGAATAAAATGTTATCTTCAAATCATCTTAAATTTTTACATTTGAATGCGCAATCTTTGGTATCAAGTTTCGACGAGTTTCGCTATATGCTAGACACCTATCGCTTTGATATCGTTGCTCTATCAGAGACTTGGTTAAAAGATAACAAAGCCCTGATTGATTATGTAAACATCCCAGCTTACGATCTGCACTGAAAAAAACGCCCTAACATGAAAGGCGGAGGCGTGGCTTTTTATGTAAACTCAGAGCTCAATGTCAAAAGGAGAAAAGACCTTGATAACTTTGATACTCAATTGGAACATCTATGGTTGGAAGTACCAGTTAAAAACAACCATAGTAAACTTTTAATCGGGGTTATCTACCGACCTCAGTCTTTGCTACAATTTCCAGAGTGGCTAGAGCGCTTCGAAGATATCTTAGTTCGTGTAAAATCTACATGGAATGGGCCAGTGATGCTTACAGGAGATTTTAACATCGACCTCTTAAAATCCAGCACGGAAAAATCGCAATATTTATCAATTTTGGATCAATTTGAGTTGACACAAATTATAACTAGCCCAACAAGAACAACAGAGATTTCTTGTACACTCATAGATCATATTGCAGTAGACAATGTTGACATTGTATCGAACTCAGGCATTCTTCCTTGTACCTCTATTAGTGATCACGATGGAACTTTTGCTCTGCTTAACATCAAGGTACCGAGATATGAACCGAGATTGAAATTAATAAGATCAGAAAAAACATTTGATCAAGCAGCTTATGTATCTGATGTTGCAAATTTACCGTTCAGTATAATATATGGAGTTGACGATCCCTCCCTGAAACTCGATTTATTTAACAACTTGATTTTATCATGTATTGACAACCACGCGCCATTAAGAAAGATGAAAGTAACAAGACCTCCTGCTCCATGGATGAACAATGCTGAGCTAATATCACTGAGACAAAAACGTGATGCATTACGCTTAAAAGCACACGAAACCAAGGACCCAATGATTTGGAAGGAATTCAGAAAAGTGAGAAACCTTTCTAAAAAGAAAATCCGCCATTCAAAAATGTCATACTATAGAAAATCACTATCATCTACAAACTCTAAAAATGTGTGGAAAATCATACATAGTATTTTACATCCACCGCCAAAACGGAACACGATGAATCCAGACTCATTGAACTCGTTTTTCGCAACTACTGCATCGCGTACCACTGGTAAAGATCCAATATCTCCAACCGAAACTAAAACTTTTAGAGCAACTTTACCGAATGACAATGAGCATAAATTTAAGCTGCATTCAGTCACATATAACCAGGTAATGAAAGAACTGCCCAATCTTAAAAAGAACTGCTCTACTGGTCCTGACGCAATCCCAGTTCGTTTTTTAAAACCCATTGCTGAGTTTATTTGCTCGCCATTGACACACATTCTTAACGAATTCATACGCATAAATGAATTCCCACGTGTTTAGAAAACTGCAAGAATCTTACCGATTAATAAAGTGCCAAATGCTACTGAATTTTCCGATTTTCGACTGATATCAATACTATCATCTTTATCCAAAATATACGAAAAAGTCGTGCTAAAACAACTTTTAGAATTCATCGAGTCAAGCAATATTTATAAAGATACTGTAAATGGTTTTCGCAAAGGTTGCAGTACAAGCACCACACTAATGAAATTGAAGGACAATATAAAACGAGCTATGAAAGCGAAAGAAGTAACATTAATGGTCCTGATCGACTTTTCAAAGGCCTTCGACACCATTTGCCACAATACTCTTATCAGAAAAATGGCTAACCAAGGGTTTTCATCAGGCTTTCTGAAGTGGACATTGTCTTATTTATCGCATAGACAGCAGTTTGTGCAAATTGACAGCAAAAATTCAAAAAAACTACCATCTTTGTTCGGAGTACCGCAAGGCTCTATCCTTGGACCCATACTGTTCAATCTATACGTCAATGACTTACAGGATGCTTTTGATACCTCAACTATCCAGTACGCAGACGATACAACGATTTATAAATCACGCAAACCTATAAATATTGTGAACACTGAAGATTCTATCAATGAAACATTAAATACGCTTGGTAGATGGGCCGAAAGAAATTCTCTTGCCGCTAATGCAACTAAGACGAACTTTATGTTGATTTCTACCAAACGCTTGTCCACTATTCATACACTGAATGAACACAACTCAACAATCAAGTTAGGGAGTACTCCTCTCAACCGTGTAGCAACTTGTTCACTATTGGGACTGACCATCGATGAAAATTTAAAATGGAACTCACAGATCGAAAAAATGCTATGGGAAATTATCTGTCCTACGAAAGTTAAAAAATTTCACAAGTTTCAAACTTGGGAAACAGCTAATCGAAACATGGATATTTTCCCAAATTGACTATAACGATTTTATCATGTCGCTCACAGAGACACAAATGAAAAGATTACAGAAACTTCAAAAAGTAGCATGCAGTTTCGCTATAGGACAAAAGCGTTCAACAATCTACCAGTTAACATTCGTACGGCTGATTCCTTTAACATATTTTCGAGAAATATTAAATCGTATCTATTAGATAAATCCGTTGCTCGTTTGTCTGATAGCTTATTCTTATAGCTTATTCTTATAGTTGATTCCCATTGTTTATATTTATTAAGAGTTCTATATAACATTGTAAATTATTCCCAATTTTCTCCTTTTTTTTCAGTTTCCAATCAATTAGTACGCAGCCATTACCATTCCACTCTTCATTTGTATTGCTAGATTTTTATTTTCATTTTCTTTGTCTTCACATTAACATTTTTGCCTTTTTGACATATTTTGAGTTATACTGCTTTTTCCACTCTGTCCCTTACTACACTCTCCCAGAATTTATGTATCTACTGCGGTTTGGAATACTAACTATGTTCTCCCTAAACTGTCCTTTTTTAAATTTAGTTAATGTTTTGTTTTTTTTTTATGAATAGTATTTCATATTCATATCGTTTGTTTTGCGTAGGAATGAACATGTTGTCCACCTACATATTGCTCTCTTAATTCATTGACCTTGAGGTTGCATCTCTTCTCCAACATGCTATTTGAACCCCTCTAACTTGTGATGCTACTCATTAACTTTCTTTGTTAGTTTCTTTTTTTGTTAATAGTTATAATATATTTTAAATTTTATTTATTGATAATATTTGAATTTTCTTTTATAATGTTAACATTTTACGGGTTGAAGAGCCATTGTATATATGGATACCCTGCAATACATTTTACTTACTTACTTACTTACTTACTAAGTTTCCTTATTATTACTACTGTCTGTCATGTATAATATAGGAAGAGGCAATGCTATTGCCCCTGCCATTCCAGCAACTTTCAGGAATGGACAATTTGTTTTGCAACCACCTGATCAACAACAAATTCGATCAGTAATCCAACGTAGGTTTGCACACGAAGATGCCGCTATTGCGCGACGTCGCGAAACGCATGATAACACGGATGATCTCCATAATTCTCAAGGTATTTCTGAGAATGGGCGCCGTAGGAATCGCGATGCTGAAAGACGCGTTCAGAACCGTCAAAATGAAAACACTGACGAAAGATTAGCTAGGCGGAATAGAAATATGCAACGTATGCGAACTAGACGGGCTGCATTAAGTTTGCATTGTGCTGCGCGTCAACCTGATCAATTGCCTGAGCAACATTACTTAGGCCCCATGGACAAGGTTTGTCAACGTTGTAGTGCTAAAATGTTTGCCGATGAAAGTAATTTCAAATGTTGTCATAACGGCAAGATACACCTTAATGACATTAATTATCCTAATGATCTTAAAGATCTTTTAGTAGGCAATACAAATCAAGCAAAGAACTTTCAAGAAAATATTCGAAAATTTAACAGTTCTGCCGCTTTTGCGTCGATGGGTGCAAAAATGGCTGTACCACCAGGTCGAGGACCACCTGTCTTTCGTATTAATGGTCAGGTATGTCACCGTACAGGGAATCTGCATTCGTCAGAAGGTGTTCCTCCATCATATGGTCAGTTGTACATTTATGATCGGATGGATGCATTCAATGAAAGAATGGCAAGACCTGAAAATCAAGGTTGCTTACCTGAGGTTATGCAAAATTTACAAGACATCATTATAAGAGAAAGTCCTTACGCTGCTGCATATAAATACATGAGTGAGGTAGAAACTGAGGAATTAAGGCTTGCCCAAGAGCAAAATCGCCAACCATCTTTGGTAAAATTTTGAGTTATCAATCAGTTATCTTTGTAGGTTTTTTTAAAACGTTTTTGATTTTTAAAATCTTTCATTTTAAAATTAAGGTTAGAATGCATCTGAGGAGTGGTGGCGATCGGCGTCGTTACAATCTACCCCACCATGATGAAGTAGCAGCTGTTTTTGTTGGTGAAGGTGGTGCACCACCTGCCTTTCGGGATATTAGGGAGTTTTAGCAACGAGACGCGTACGGGGTTGAAGACGTCGTCTGATAAATAATTCATGACTAGCCGCCAAGGCGGCGTCGCTCATGTCCACCTGCTCTGTATCACTGTATCAATAAACGTCAAATTTCCTTATAAACGCCTCGTACAACTTGTGTTCAATGATTCGAAGTCACAACCTCTGGTAAAACCAATCTTTTATCAGTGTAACAATACACTCAAAACGTAGAGAGAGAAAACTTCAACTTTTTATTAGCTTTTGTTTTAAAAAAGTTACGCGCTCTAACATGGGTGCTATCAAACGTAAGGGGGAAATGGTTTCTCTTCTTAAAAAGATCACACGGGAGGAGAGAAAAAAAGGCACGTGCTAAATGAATAAAGTGAATAAAAAAAACGTTCGATCTGAAGCGCATAACAATTAAAAAAAAGAAATTAAATTATTAAAAGAAAAGCAAAAAAATATTTTGTTTCATGATACTCTTTTTTTACCTATCAGTTTTTAAACATTTTGATTGCTCGAAAATAAAGTTTACCCGTCTGAGACAGTCAGGCAAGGATACATTTGGATACACTGGCAAACATGCTGCCACGTTCTGCCACTGCTACTTTTTGTCCAAACTGTTTAATCAGTTAGTTTCTTTGTATTCAGTTGATGTATTGTTTTCAAAGCCAACGTAGTCAACGTAGTCCTTGGAATATAAAACTAAAAATAATAATAAAAACAAAACGTTATTCCTATTAGTTCATCAGCCAAAAAAAGTCACGTTCGATTGGGGTTGCAATGTATTTGCTTCAAAATCACGTCGCACACAAAAAAATAAATAATTTCGCTCACAACTCAATCTACCGTTTTGCGTGACTTACAAACAAACAGACAGACGGAGAATCGGCTATTAATATATAGATGTCGCGTCTTGTAATTAAATGTAGTTTTAGCTACCAAGTAAACAACAACATGGCGGAAAGAGGATTGAAAAATCTGCGTGATGTATCTTTATACGCTTATGTTGAAGATATAATCGATGATTCAGAATTTGTACTTATTTATGATTATGCCTACTCCAGAGAGACATATCCCTACAGCTTTTTTGAGCGATTTGATATAGAAAACTTTGATAATACTCAATGTTTAACTGAATTTCGGAGTGCTAAAAACGACTTGGAACGACTGATGAATGTTCTAAGAATTCCTGACAAATAGATATGTGACCAAAGAACTGTTGCCACTGGTCTGGAGGCGTTGTGTATATTTTTAAAACGACTTGCATATCCTTGTCGATATACAGATATGATTCCACTTTTTGGAAGAAATCATCGCTATCATCGCTTGCAGATGGAGACTCTTTAGACGGACGGAGCACGGACGGACGTGTTGGTTGATTGTTGATAAAAGTTATTGATAAAGTTACGATAAACCAAGATTTTACTCATATTTATTACAGATTTTAACACAGATTTACTTTGTTATTGACACATGATAACCAAGAAGACATTTTGTGGATTAATTCATAATTTGGAAGGAATTTACAAAATAAGTCGTTGCTCTGAAAATTCATTGCGGGAGAATTTTCTACACTAGCTTCTTACATTCCATCTAATAGAAACCAGGTGATATGAGAAAAATTCTATTTTACACATTAATATTAGCAACATTCGTAATTAGTTCCAGTGTTCAACAAGTACATTATGATACTTCATTACCGTCGTTACCAAAGAATACCCAAGCGAGACATCTTAAAAGAGGGAAATCACGGGTATTGTATTATTCAAATTGCATTGCCACGTTTAATCTTATTCTTGATGGTGATATTGAAGTAAATCCAGGACCTGGTTTCGTCGCTCCTAAATGCAGTACTTGTTCTAAAGTAGTGAGATGCAACCAAAAACGTCTATTATGTAGTCAATGCCTCGATGTTTCTCATGCAGTATGCCAAAATAAATATCACTTGGTTACAAATTCTCGAGTGCCGTACGAAACAATGTGTGATCGATGTCTTCATACTGTTCTCCCGTTTCTCAATGTTTCACTAAATACATCCTATGTAGAAAGTGAGAACGACGTATCAATGACTGACTACCATCTTGAAACGCTGAACCAAAACAAGCATTTGTTAAAAATATCTCATTTGAACACTCAATCCTTGATATCTTCTTTCGCAGAATTTCAAGTATTTGCCCATACATATAACTTCGATATAATGACACTGTCTGAAACTTGGTTGAAAAATAATAAACACATTATCGAATATGTAGATTTACCAGGTTTCAAGCTAGTTTATAAAAACCGGGAAGGAAGGCGAGGAGGTGGAGTGGCAGCGTATGTTAAAGATGATATTGACTTTAAATTACGAAATGACATCACAACTTTACATAACGAACTTGAACACATATGGATAGAGATAAATGGTCGCAACAGACATAACAAAATTCTGTTGGGTGTTTTTTATCAACCGAACTTTGACGATGTAAGCAAAGCTGAATGGCTCAGTAAAATGGATATTATATTAGATAAAGTCGTGTCCCAGTGGAGAGGTCACATTGTTATTACCGGTGATATGAACATCAACTTGTTGGAGAATTCACAGATCACAACATTGTACAACGACATTCTTGACTCTCATAACTTAGTACAACATGTTACGAAGCCAACCAGAAGAGGGAGTACGCTAATTGACCATTTTATAACAAATGCTCAATGTAAAGTAAAACTTTGTGATGTTACTCCAACACCAGAAATAAGTGATCATGATGCTATATATGCCTGTATCAACACAAGATTTACAAGATTTCAGCCTCGTTTTAAATATATACGTGATTACAAGAATTACATTTTAAATGATTATGTCACAGACTTTTCGCAATTACCATTGAGTCTTGTTTATTCTTCAGAATCTGCAGATGACAAACTAGATATTCTCAATGAATTAATATCTTCATGTATAGAACGACATGCACCATTGAAGCGGATCAAAGTTACCAGACCTCCAGCACCGTGGCTAAAAGATCTCCACATTAATGATATGCAAAACAAATGCAGAGAATTGCGTCACAAAGCTCACCTGACACAATCTGGTAGTGACTGGGATAATTTCAGAGATATTCGAAATAAACTGAAACGTACGATCAAGCACACTAGGAAAACGTTTTTCAAGAAAGCTCTAAGCTCGAAAAGACCTGCAGATGTGTGGAAGTTTATTCACCGTATTTTGAATCCGAAGAAAGATAAAATTCTCCTGGATCCAAACACGCTGAATAATCACTATATATCAACCGCCAATAGAATTTTGAACGCTGTTCAAACTACACAGGATGACTTATTGAATCATATTAACAATTTCCAACTACGTAATGACCGTTCAGAGTTGCATTTTAGACATGCGACCTATGCAGAAGTTGAAACAGAACTGAAATCGCTTCGCATGGATTGTTCCGCTGGATTTGATAATATACCAGTTGCTCTTATAAAACCTGTATTAGAATACCTCATTTCTCCTTTAACACATGTTATTAATTCTGGTATTGATAAGCAAAAATTTCACACGCAATGGAAAATCGGAAAGGTTTCTCCAATTCCAAAATGTGACAATGCTACTTCTCCAGATCAGTATCGACCTGTTTCAGTTTTGCCGATCTTGTCTAAAGTGTACGAAAGATGTATCGCAAAACAAATATGTGAATACATCTCATCTGAGAATGTACTCAAAGACACCATGTCCGGATTTAGAAAGCATCACTCGACTACCACCTTACTGCTGAAAATACGCGATGATATCATAAAAGCCATGGAAAAGGGTGAAGTGACACTAGCAATGTTTTTAGATTATTCCAAGGCATTTGATACAGTTGACTTCAAAACTATCATAACTAAGCTGTATCACCTTGGCTTTTCTAAACCAGCTGTTCTATGGATGTTTTCCTACCTCAATGATCGATTGCAGTACGTTCAAATCGATGACTGTTCATCAACGATGGAGACCGTCCAATTTGGTGTGCCACAGGGTTCCGTTCTAGGGCCGATTCTTTTCAACTTGTACGTGACTGACCTACAAGATGCAGTTCATGGGACAATTTGTCAATTCGCTGACGACACATCTTGCTACGATCATTGTAAACAAAACGAATTACCAAATGCCATTGAACAACTCACACAACGTTTGGACAACTTGTGTGACTGGTCTTCCAACAACAATCTTGCTTTCAACCAAGGCAAGACTAAAATCATGCTGTTTCCGGGAAGCAGAATGTCACAAACACATAACTTAGATGATGACACACATCCAACCTTCAATATTAAACATTGTGATAAACTTATTGAAAGAGTTGCAAGTTATAAGTTACTTGGTGTGCATTTTGATGAACATTTAGCCTGGGACACTCATTTGAACCAGCTTTTGAAATCTACTTACTGTAAGCTTTCTGTATTGCGCAAATTGAAACATTCAGCTCCTCAGTACTTACGTAAACAGTTAGCGGAGACACTGTTACTCTCTAGACTTGACTACTGCAATGTGGTGTTTTCCAACACACCAGATTACAAACTTAACCGTATCAACAAAGTTTTAAGATGTGCAGCCGCCTTTGTTACAGCGCACTACTGTACCACAGCAGATATTTTGAATTTGAAATGGTTGCCCTCCAGAGAGAGAATTAACTTGAACATGTTGAAACTCGCTCACAAATCTTTGCACGAAACAGAATTTCCCACATACCTGAAAGGGCTGGAAATGAAGAAAACAGAAAGAACGACAAGAAGTTCTGAGAGATGTATGTCCGAATTCAAAGTTAACGCATCGGATAAAACTTTTATTGGAAGAAGTAGTCGACAACTGAACGATCTTCCCACCAGTCTACGAAAAGAAGTAGTTTATAAAAAATTTGTTTACGGAGCTAAATGTTATTTATTAGATAGAGCTCTTGCAAAATATATAAATAAACATTAATTTGTTCAATATATACACACACTGTTCACTTTAATTTACGACTCTACAATTGCATGTTTATTTTGTCTTGTTCTTATATTTTCCATCAACAGCCTCGATTCTACACAGTATGTCCCCTTTGCGCATTGCTCCAGTCAATCAAGTCACCAATCCGCCCAGGCTATTTTTTTTATTCTCACTGCTTGTTCTACTTGTTCTATTGTGTATTGTTTATACTAATACTAATTGTTTTTACTAATATATTTTATGCTTTTTAACTTTTTCTTTAATTTTTATTGTTAATAGCTGTTTTTAATTAGGGATGAAGAGCCATTGTAAAATATGGATATGCCCGAAATACACCATTATTATTATTATTAAATCAAACTGAATTATGTCTTATTTTCAACAAAGTCCTGGATCTCGTATTTGAAAATCATGGTCATCATTTAAAGTCTTGGCAGCAAGGGTTTTTGCAACCAAATGCCCTTGCAAACTATGCACATGCAATTCACCATAAAGGGGCCCCTCTTGATAATTGTTTTGGCTTCATAGATGGGACTGTCTTAAGGATTTCTAGACCTGATAAAGACTAAAGAATTGTATATAATGGGAACAAACGGGTCCATGCAATTAAATTCCAGAGCCTTGCTTTACCCAATGGACTGATTGGTAATCTGAGTGGACCATATGAAGGTCGTAGACATGATAGCACAATGTTAAACGAGTCTGGTTTATTGAGAGACCTTCAAAGAGTAGTATGGTATCAAGGAAACCCCTTATGTATATATGGAGACCCTGCATATCCTCTCCAAGTTCATCTTCAAGCCCCTTATCAGAAAGGAAATCTTAATCATCAACAAATACAATACAACAAAGCAATGAGTGAAGTAAGAATTAGTGTTGAATGGCTATTTGGGGAAATCAAGAACTACTTCAAATTTGTTACACTGAAGTCCCAAATGAAGTTAGGCCTCAGTGCAATTGGGAAAATTTTCAAAGTTTGTGCACTGTTACAAAATGCACGAACATGTTTATATGGAAATAAAATTTCTGAATATAAATATAAATATTCTGAAGCCTTGAAAACTATTTTCAATAACTTGAGACATATATATACTGTAAAATTCTGTTATGTGGAAGAAAGTCTGTCTTAAAAACAAAAAGTTACTAGATTTTGTTTAGTTGTACTTCTTGGAAAAATTCTTGGTATTTTTGGAATTGTTCAATGCACAAAGCAATCTGATTCGTTAAAAACAACCAGCTTTTTACTTTTTAGTCTTGAATACAACAAATAATAAAAACTATCCCTAATGTTAACACTAACTAACAACAAAAGTATTTTTACATTTCAATGTTTACCATCTTCTTTTTATCACTGGTTACCATTGTTATTATTACTGTTCATTTGTTGCAAAAGAAGAGCCATGAATTGTTGATGTTGTTGTTGTTGTTGTTGCATCAACATGTTCATTGATCTCTGGTTTTCAAGAAACAATTCAGTCTGCTGACGCTCTCTTTCCATCACTTGTCGTCGATTTTCGTTATCGTTGTCCATTTTCTCACGGAGAAAAGTTAGTAGATCGGAACTTGACCTTCTTTTTTTTTCTTTGGGTTCATCATCTTCACATTTATTACATTTTCTTGTTTCCCCAACTCTTTCCATGGCAGCATCTCTGATTTCTTGAGCTTTTTCTTTATCCTCTCCAGCTTTTGATTTCTTGTTGTTATTTTCCTCAGCAGTTTTTCTTTCACTTTCCTCGTACCGTTCTATAAGATCTTCTGTAATCATTTCATATTCAGTAAGCTCTTGACCTCCTAATCCTGTTCCAGTAATTTCTTTATTTACCTTTGCTTTATACTTTTTCATTATAGAAGTAAACCGATCTCTTACTCCTCGATTAGTCACGTTGAAATTGTTTTCAATGTTTAATGCTGTAGCAATTTCTTGCCATGCGTTCCCCCTCTCTCTGCTTCCTGATTTATATTCAAAAATTCCCCTAGCTGCCATCTCTCTCATCATCATGACATCTCTTTCTTCATTCCAATGCATGTTTACTCTAAAAAAACAGACGATAAATATTTTTCAGCAATGCTCTTGATCATCACCTTCAGAATACCAGAAATACACATAAAACAATAAACTTTATGGTTATTTACCTTCGCTCTGATTCCATGTTTACAAATAAATTTCACGTCTTCTTCAGAACGTCAAAATGGCTATTTTGAGGTTGTGAACGAAACTTTATAAAACAACAAGCGACAAAGATAGTGGAGCCCAGTTTCTTTGTGGGGTTTCCCCGGGAGTTTTTTGACGTCCGCGTTGTGTTGCTAAAACTCCCTATTGTTGTTTATCCTCGAGACAGACCATTGCAATGTCTACCAACAGCTTCACCGCATTTGGATCCAATGGTTTATCCAGTCTTTTTTCCAAGGGGAGAGTCTGGATGGACTACAGATATTCCTCATGTAGCTGAATATGCTACAGGTAGTCGGTGCCGTACAACTGCATTACAATATTATACTTATAGGTTTTCATACAGAAGCAATTTTAATCCCATCTTCAAAGGTAAAAGATTATTTCAACAATTCGCGGTTGACTGTAACTGTAAGGTGGAATCTGATCGTCTCAACTATATTCGGAGCAATATCAAGGGTTGATTGATCATCTTGCCAATGTTGCAGGAAATAGGGGTTAAATGCAGGCAGACCTGTGATATTACCATCGTCTTTTCAGGGCAGTCCAAGACCTATGCAACAAAATTACCAAGATGCAATGGCTATGGTGACTAAAATGGGAAAACCTGATTTGTTCTGCACTTTTACGTGTAATTTAAATTGGAAGGAAATTACCGAAAATTTAGATAATGAGCCTGCACATTATCGACCTGACTTGGTTGCACGTGTTTTTAATTTGAAATTGAAAGCACTTTTAAATGATGTCATAAAAAATGGTGTATTGGGGAAAACAATTTCTCACCTTTATGTGATTGAATTTCTAAAGCGTTCTTTACCTCATGCACATATTCTTATTCATTTAGCACAAGAGGATAAATTACAAAATGCTGATGATGTTGTAAGCTTGATATGTGCTGAAATTCCTGATCCCGATGAGGAGCCAGAACTACACAACATCATCAAATCATGTATGATACATGGTCCATGTGGGATTTATAATGAGACTTCTATTTGTATGGGAGATGATGGCAACTGTACCAAAGATTTTCCCAAATCATTCTGTGATTCAACACAAATGAATGTTAATGGCTATCCTTTGTATCGCAGACGAAATAATGGTCGAACTGTGAGGGTTAAAAATGTAGATTTAGATAATCGATGGGTAGTTCCATACTGTCCCTGGTTATCAAAGAAATATAATTCACATATAAATTTAGAGGCCTGTACTTCTATGAAAAGTGTTAAATATTTATTCAAATATGTATATAAAGGACATGATCGAGCGCATGTTGAAATTAACGAACAATTGCAATATGATAAAATTAAAACTTTTTTAGATGCTCGATATGTTAGTGCACCTGAAGCTCTGTGGAGAATATTTGAGTTCTCCATGCATGAGAAATCACACTTTATCAAAGGATTGGCATTGCATTTGCCAGATCTTCAACAGGTTTATTTTCAACCTGGTGAAGAGTATGCAGCTGCAGACAGGGCATTTATGAGAGACACTCACCTCACAGCATGGTTTAAATTGAATGTTGAAGATCCTGATGCCCGACAATATCTGTTTCCTGACATTCCATGTCATTATGTATTTCACTAGCCGCCAAGGCGGCGTCGCTCGCCGCCCATGTTCAGCCTGCGTTGTATCACCACCTGCTCCAAATTATTGCACTTAAAACCAGCGATAAGACTTCCTTTGCTGCTGGCTTTATCGATTAATAAAGCTCGTTTGCACGTGAAGAGAAATACCTTCCTGGTGTTTCAAATCTTGCATGTTCTTTACTCAGCCGTTCATTGTCGCAGTCGCATTTAAAATGTCAGTAGACTTTCTTGTTTTACACAATGCATTCCAAACGTGAACTTCACGTGTTTTTTATTTACTATTTTAAACCAATCAAATATCACTTTGACAATACACTCAAAACGCAGAGAGAAAAAACTTTTCAACTTATTATTAGCTTTTGTTTTACGCGCTCTAACATGGGTGCTGTCAGAAGCAGGTGAAAAAATGGTTTCTTTTCTTAAAAAGATCACACGGGAGGAGAAAAGAATGCACGTGCTAAATGAATGAAGTGAATAAAAAACGTTCGATCAGATTTAAATAGATTAAAAGAAATCGATTAAAAGAAATTAAGACAACTATTAAGACAAAAGCAAAAAAAAATATTTTGTTTCATGAATCTCTTTTTTTTACCTATCGGTTTTTAAGCATTTTGATTGTTCGAAAAAAAGTTCACCCGTCTCAGACAGTCAGGAAAGCATTAGGATACACTGGCAAACCGCACATGCTGCCACGTTGTGCCACTGCTGCTTTTTGTCCAAAATGTTTAATCAGTTAGTTTCTTAGTTGATGGATTGTTTTCAAAGCCAAGTCAACGTGGAATATAAAACTGACAATAATAATAAAAACAAAACGTTATTCCTATTAGTTCATCAGCCAAAAAAAAGTCACGTTCGATTGGGGTTGCAATGTATTTATTGCTTCAAACTCACGTCGCACACAAAAAAAGAAATAATTTCACTCACAACTCAATCTACCATTTTGCGTGACTTACAAACAAACAAACAAACAAACAAACAAACAGACAGAGAATCGGCTATTAATATATAGATGATAAGGAAAAAAAATGGAAAGCAAGAGATAAAACATATAAGCCAATAATTTCTCAACTATACAATGCAAGACCAACAGAAGGAGAAAGATTTTTCCTTCGTGTTTTATTGCTTCATGTTCCTGGTGCCACATCATTTGAGTATTTGCGCACGTTCAATGGGGTTGTTTATGATACATTTCGTGAAGCATGTATTGCAAGAGGTCTTCTTCAAGATGATGACGAATGGCACAATACATTGGAAGAGGCATCTACATTCCAAATGCCACAACAATTGAGGCAACTGTTCGTCACAATATTGACACACTGTGAGCCATTGAATCCGTTGGATCTGTGGAATACATTCAAGGGTCAATTGTGCGAGGATTATGCGCGTGCATTGCCTGCTACTCAAGCTGAGCAAAAAGTTTTGGGATATATCGATAACATACTCAAACAATTTGGTATGTCCTTAACGCAATTAAACCTTCCTGAGTTAATTGAACAAATTGACGAGGATGAGGTTGATGTAAACTTATACATTGACCAGACACAACAGGTAAGGCCTCTGCTTAATGAGCAGCAGGTGGCTTTGACTGATGCAATATTATGTGCTGTTTCAAATGTAAAAAACGCTTTGGCGCAACCTGATACATTGTGATGGACCAGCTGGCACAGGTAAAATATTTACATACAACTATGTTATAGCAGCATGTAGGGCCAGAGGTTGGAAAGTCGCTACTGCTGCATATACAGGTATTGCAGCCACTTCCTTCTTATTTCTTATTTCAGAGACAAAGCTAGATGATTCTTTTCCTTCAAATCAATTTCTAATACAAGGGTATGGTCTTCCATATCGTTTTGACAGAAATGGAAACGGAGGAGGAATGATCCTCTACATACGTGAAGACATTCCATCTAGAATCTTAAAACCAAACTGTGAGAATGATGAATATGAAAATTTATATGTTGAATTAAATTTAAGAATCAAAAAATGGCTAATTATATGTATATATAATCCAAAAACAAATCTTATTGCAAGAAATTTGGATAATATAAGTAAAAACATAGATATCTTTTCCTGCAAATACGAAAATTACATAATATTAGGGGACTTTAACGCAGAAATTCAAAACCAATACATGAATGAATTCATGACTGCATATAAGCTGAAATCTTTAAATAAAGAGCCCACATGTTTCAAAAGTATTGATAACCCTACAAATATTGATCTTATTCTAACAAACCACCCAGGATCCTTTTGTCACTCTAAAACTGTAGAAACTGACTTGTCTGATTTTCATCAAATGACAGTTACAGTCTTAAAGTCACATTTCTCAAAAAAGAAACCTAAGATAATAAATTTTAGTTCATACAGGAATTTCAGTTGTTCTCAATTTTGGGATGATCTTATCAATACTTTAAATAATGACATCACTCTTGGAGATTTGGAATCCTTTAAAAAGACATGTGTTAGTATATTAGATAAACATGCTCCGCAAAAGAAAAAATCTGTGCGTCATAATCAGGCACCTTTTATGAATAAAGAGCTTAACAAAGCTATTATGACAAGATCAAGACTACTTAACAAATACAGAAAAGAGAAGACCCCAGAAAATAAATCTGCATATAACAAACAAAGAAACCTATGTGTTTCCCTAGTTAAGAAAACAAAACAAAAGTTTTACAATAATCTTGATGTTAAACATGTCACTGATAACAAACTATTTTGGAAAACAGTCAAACCATGCTTTTCCAATAAATAAAATAAAAATGAAAATATCACGTTAATCGAAAATGGAGTAACTGTATCCAACGAAAAAGAAATAGCCAATACCTTCAATAACTATTTTGGGAACATTGTTGATGATCTAGGTATAAACCGACCCCCTGAAACGGATAATGCTTGTATAGATCACAATCTGAACTCCATTATTTGTAGGTTCATGACCCATCCAAGCATAAAAAAGAGCACTAACCTCAATAATAGTTTTTCATTCAAACCAGTTGAGAGAAGAGAAATTGAAAAATATATCCGTAAACTTGATCCTAAAAAATCTCAACAGCAAGATGATATTCCAACAAACATTATTAAAGAAAATATTGATATTTTTTCCAGTTTCTTATCAGGAAACTTTAATGTGTCTCTAAATAAGAACGAATTTCCACAGTCTCTTAAAAACGCAGATATAACACCAACTCATAAAAAGAATTCGAGGACAGATAAAGAAAACTATAGACCTATAAGTATCTTATCAAATATCTCCAAAATCTACGAAAGGTGTATGTACAATCAGATGTACGCATTCTTCGAATCAAAATTTTCTAAATATCAATTCGGCTTCCGAAAAGGGCATAGTCCCCAGCAGTGTCTTTTATATATGATAGAAAAATTAAAAGAAAGTATTGACAAAAGAGGGACGTTCGGAGCTCTCCTTACTGACTTATCCAAGGCGTTTGACTGTATACCCCACGATTTACTACTAGCAAAATTACATACATACGGATTTGATATAAATTCGTTATTATTCTTAAAATCGTACTTAACAAATAGAAAGCAAAGGGTAAGGATAAATAATAAGTACAGCTCGTGGACAAATATCAGATATGGGGTACCGCAAGGTTCAATTTTAGGTCCCTTGCTCTTCAATATTTTCATATGTGACCTGTTCCTTTTTGTACCAAACATAGACATTGCGAATTATGCTGATGACACTACCCCGTTTTCAACAGGTAGAAATGTGAAGGAAGTTGTAAATCATGTAGAAGAAGCCGCTAAATTAATATTTGATTGGTTCGATAATAACGGAATGAAGGCCAATCCAGAGAAATCACAATTTTTCACAAACGACGACACTAAAATCGGTCTAAAAGTGTACAACAAAACTATAGACAGTTCTTAATTGGAAGGACTGCTTGGCATAACTATCGGTAATAAACTCTCTTTTGAGGAACATATCAACCAACTCTGTAACAAAGCTAGTCAAAAAGTAAGTGCTTTAGCTAGATTATCAAATATAATGTCATTTCAACAGCGAAAACTCCTTATTAATGCATTTGTCACCTCACAGTTCTCTTACTGCCCTCTTGTTTGGATGTTCCATAATCGAAAATTGAATAACAGAATTAATCACATACATGAACGGGCATTAAGAATTATCTATCAGGATTATCAGTCATCTTTTGATGACCTGCTGTCAACAAACAATAGTGTGACAGCCCATCATAAGAACTTACGCACTCTTGTAACAGAGTTGTACAAAGTAAAAACAGGTATTAGCCCGGAACTAATATGTGAACTCTCTAAATTTACTGAGCCTATTTACAACCTAAGAAATGAAAAGCTAGAATCACGAAATATCCATACAGTAAAATATGGAACTGAAACACTCGCCAATGCTGGAGCTAAGTTGTGGAACTCCCTCCCAAGCGAGTATAAAATCGAGGAATTCAAAAGCAAAATAAATGTATAATTGGATTCCAACTAATTGTCCCTGCAGAATATGTAAAACTTACGTTAAAGTTCTTGGATTTATATAAACTTGTGAATTTGGTATTTTTATAGGGTTTTTTTTATGGGGTATTTATTCATTGTACTTTTTAATATCTTGTTTTATTATTATTATTACTTTTATCAGTTGACTTTAATTAGCATATGATGATGATGGTCGGTGGGAGGGGGATACGTAGATGTTTTTCTATAGTAAAGTCTTATATTTTCATAAAAAAGCGCTCTAATTTTCTCTCACCCTCCGTTGCGGATGTTCCGACTAAATTCCACAGTTTGAGTCCACCCTTTTGTGAAAAGTTGCGCATGCGCACATGTGTTTTTTTTTATTTATTGTTTGACGTGGTATGCAGGTGGTATGTTTTGAAGTATAACTTATAGTCAGCAAATTGTGAATGAATGGTTGCTAGGTGTAGGATGTATTACAATAGGTTTTGGTTCATTGTTTATTTTTAAAAGTTAATGTTACAATGAAAGTAAAACATAACAAGTAAATAATGATATATAACCTTAGTAACCAAGAGTAAATAACTTTATCGTCGTAAAACAAATTAAAACCAAATTAAAAATAAAATTATCATCCATACAATCATAAATACAATCATAAATATTTCTTCACACTCCATATATTTCTTTAAAAATGTTTGTTTCCAGCAATAAATGTTTTGATTTATGTAGTTGATGTGTTTCCATAAACTTCAATGGATTCTTTTGAATTTGTTGGTTTAATACTTTAAGACAATCTTCGTCACTTTTTCCAGGCATAAACACAGTACCTGAAAGTAAAATCTCATTTTTTATTTCATTATTAACTGTTTTTGGACAATATGGTCGACCACGATAATGAAAAATTAACTTGCAATTGCAATATTCACAAAAACATGATGTACATGCCTGAGAATTTAAAAAATTCACAGGTTTTAATGAATTTAAACAAACATGGCATTTTGGGATAAGTTTGTTTCTTTTCATTCTATTCCACAGTTGTAGAGTTTCACCATTAATATCAATAAGATCATCTTCATCCCCCCCATCCTCATTACCCTCATATGCTTCTGTTATAAAGTATGATGCATGAAAACGACATTGTTTTTTTATTTTATCATCTGCTTGACAAAGTTCATTGACAGTGACATTGTTTTCTTCTTCCTTTCTTGTTAGCTTTGTCAAGGTTGATCCCATTGTTGTTGTTATTGTTGTTGCTATTGTTTTGTTTAATGTAATACTTCAGTAATTCCGTTCTGTCAATAAGTGGTACTGGTAGATATTGAAAACAATAGTTACAACGTTTATCTCTATTTAAATAGTAATTTAATTGAATTTCTTTTGGTGTGTTAACTTCGTCGTATTTTGTAATTTCATCTGACACCTGTATTTATTTTTTATGGTATTTTTGTTAATACTTTCTTTGTCACTGCCTTACCGACTCTATTTAACCTTCTGTTTGTTGCATTATCTTTATACTTTTGTAAATAAAAAATACACGTTTTCATTTATATATTATTTAATCACGGTGTGTAAATACTTTACTTATTTATTTCTATTGTTTTAAAACACTATAAAAAGGGTGAAATTTGGAACCAAAAAAGACATAATCAATTGTAGAACTTAGTTGTGTGTCAACTAATTATGTCAAGTATAATGGATGTTGCTGACGAAGTAGGTGTAGTTAATATGAATACACAAATGACAAAAGCACGTAAACACTTTGCAATTACGAAAGCAATATGGGAGAAATTAACTGAAAGTGAAAAATTAACTACTTTAAATAAATACAAACAGGAAGTTGGTAAAGTTGAAAAAGTTAAAAGAAAAAGTAATTTAAAAAAGAAGACAAAGAAGGGGAAAAAGATTGGTGATGCTGATGATGATGATGATGATAATATTGACATTGATTTTAATAATGATGATGATGATGTTGATGTGGATGATGGTGAAGATGATGGTAATGATGATAATGAGGACAATATTATTGTTGTTAAAAAGAAGAAGAAAATCGTTAAAAAGAATGGTAAAAGAAATAGTAAGAAAAGAAAAAGAGTTGTTGTAATAGATGATTCTGATGCTGACGATGATGATGATGATGATGATGATGATGATGATGATGGTAATGATGATGATGATGTTGTTGGAATCAACAAAAAAAGGGGTGGTGGTGAGTCGGTAGTAATTAAAAAGAAAGCAAAACGACAAAATATTTTTGATGAAAACGGAAATGTTGCTCAGTCTTTTGTTATGTCTGAACAATTAAAATTAACTGATAAGTCTATCAATGTTGATTTAATAGTTGGGTCTAATTACTTTAATGATGATGTTGAAGTTCCAGGTTCCGTTTTTGACACTTCTGATGGTAGGAAAGAAACACCTTTTAGAACGCTATTTGCTTTAAAAAATGCGTATAAGTGTAAGGCGAAAAAAGATGGTCAATTGTTTTACATGTGTGAAACATATATTATCGGACAGATTGTTGAATTGAATAAAGATTGTGATGTAACACAATATAATGTTGAATCTCTAGTTGATTTAGTTAAATTTGTTTTCAACCCTGCTACTAAAAAATATGATAAGCTTATTGTCAAGGGTAGGATAATTTTGTTTACTGACAAGGATAGGCAATTCGTTGACGATTTGGGTCAATGTATCCCAGCAGGTGTAAAAATGTCTGCTCCTAACTTGTTAAAGCAAGAATTGTTTTTGGAAAAGCTAGACAAATCTATAAATGTTAATCCTTATTTACTTTCTTTTGCACCTCAATGCGATCGTATGCATAAATTAAATACGTACATGAAGTCTGTACATATAAAACAATTACAACATTCATCATTATTGCGAAACATATGTGGTGGAATGACAACACAACAGCTGTTGGATATGGAATATGATGACGACAATGACGAATTAAAATTAAAAAGAATTGCTGCACTGTATGGTGAAATGAAGAAATTGTCGAATATTTGGAACAAATTATTAACAGAAAACGGCAGTAAATTAAATCGTGGTGAAGTAACTGAATAAATTTAATTGTGACAATTTACTTTTTATTTATTTTAGTGATAAATAAATAAATTAATTAATTAATTATACAAAAATCAATTATGGTAGATATTAATAATTTTAATGGTGTTATGATTAAATATTGTGGTTTATGTAAGAAAAAGTATGACACATTTGATAATTTGGAAACGATAATCCATCACTTTGAAGTGCAACATAAAGATAAAGATGTTGATAGTCAATTATATCGTGTTATTTATTCACTTAATAAGTCGCTGGTAAAGAAACGTTTTTCATGTTTTGTCTGTGGTTCGATATTTAAAAGTAATAGACACTTGACCATTCATAATCTATTGTATCATTTTCAATTATTATTTACAAACACTAGTGATGTATATATGTTGCATAAACGGTCAATACAATTAGCGACTATTGATATTATAAATTTAATATTTGATAGACAACTGGTGGGTAATCAACATGGTCAATTATTTAATTGGAAAGATCCAAGTATTGTGCATGTCTTTTTATTATTGTGTATGAAAGTCTTTTAACGTGATGTTATTGTCAAACAATTGAAATTAACCATTCCTGCAATAATAAATTTTAAACTCCAAACAGAGGTAGGTATTATAAATCAAACAATAGTTCGTGATGAAGATGGAAATCGAATTGGTGTAGAATATTCACCTGTGCGAAACTTTTCCAGTATGGTATATACTCATAGTGCATGGAAATCGATACATAATTTGTTACTCTCTGATATAAATCAACGTATTTTACATTCTAATTTTGAGAAGGGATATAATTTTTATTTTTATAAATTTCAATATTTACGTTGTCATCTATTTCTTGGTGATGTATTTTAACACATATATATTAAGGGTTTTTGTTTTCATTATAGTTACTAAAGTAGTTAAATAAATTTGTGATTATTATGGAAGATGATAATGATGATACATCAATTGTAATTTCTGTTTGTCCAGCATCTTATCAATTATACCTTATGTGTTTGCAAAAGTATATGACTAATACGTATGGATCGTATACCTTTACTATCTTCGTTGCTATAAAATATTGGGAATCGTCACCATTTTGCAGAAGAGTTTTTGATGAACTGAAATCATTAATTAAAAATTGTTTGTCTTCAAATAACATGTACGTGTTAATTTATAAGGAACAATATTATGCATTCTCTAACTTTGGAAATTTTTTAGTTGATCATTATTCAATTAATAATAATGGCATGTAATCGATCATCAGACAAAACAATGACAACAAAAGAAATAGAAATGATTGCTGTTCCTATTTGTACACCATCTACACCACGTAGAAAACAAAGAGCAATTAACAACGATGCTGAAATTTTGAAAGTTCAATTATCACAAGATGATTTGTTGAATCGATTTTGTCAGCAAGAGTACATAAAATGTCAACAATTTAAATCATTATTTAACGGCTACAATCATGCAAAAAGAGGTGTTAAATTCATTGATGGTGATTATTTTGCATTCTGTAAGGAATGTGATTGTGTTCTTGCAGTGAATAAAGCAACTGAAGAATTTCAACATATTGTTTATCGTGCTAAGAAAACTCAAGATGGCAACGATGATGGTGTTGATTGTGGGTATGCTATTGTCAATAAAGAAGCAATGTACTTCAGCGATTGTCCTGTAATGAAGGGAGATGACGGTGATACAAATAATGGTTATGAAGCGTATGTTGACGATTCAACGGTTTTACTTATGTCATTTATTAATGACAAATTAGTTAAGTCATTAAATGATGAAAAAATTTTCGTCTATGTTAAGTTACCTGTTGGTGAGATTGTGGAAGATGTTATATTTATGGAGTATCGTTCAAACCAACATTATTATTCAACCCCATCATCTAGTTATTTATGTGGATTGATGACGGGTACAAGTGTGTCTGTTTCTAAACGTCATGTTCATGACGAGTCCTTGATTATCTATTTTAAAGCAATGATGCGTGAGTTTTTGGATGAATATTTTTCCTGTAATAATAATATGAAAAGACGACGTATTCGATAATATAATGTACTAGTATCCCGGGTAAAAACTTTTTACCGAACTTAACTTTCGAAAACATTAGGTCAAATCCACCATTCCCGTGTACGTACCCCGTGAAGAAAAAATAAATCATAGAATCGCAACTCATCCCAGGTGGCGTCGCTCGCCAGCCATGTTCAGTATGCGTTGTGTCGCAGAATTTAACTCTTGCAAAAGTTTCTTTTCAGGCAGTTTCTTTTCTTTTCTTAATTCATTTCTTACATTCAGAAAACAAATAGCAACATGGGTCAGAATATATATTCATACGCAGAAGAGAAGTAACTTTAATGTAAAAATATTTAATATATAACACAGAACCATTTACCCAGACATAATACATAAGACATAATAAATATTACAAAATGTGAATTGAAAACAAATTGATACCTTCTAACTGTGTTTCTTTTGTGCGGAAGTTACATTGGACAGCAACTATTAATGAATTTTTGAAATGATATATATACAATCTGTTCTTCCCAAAACCATCAACATCATGATAAGAACCATGAGTTTCATTTCTTTAACGGTTTACATGCTGTTTTATTATTATTAATCTTACCTAAAAAATATTTCAATTGTATAAAAATGCAGAAAAAGATAATCATACTATGAAATAGTTGAAATAAAAAACAAAACAAAAAACAAAAAGTAAATTCATGTACGCATTTATCCTAAAAATAATTAATTAAAAACACAAATTCAATGACAGAATTTGTAAAGCTTTTGATTGGAAAGTCTATAAAATCAACCAATGCTATAAGTTAATACGGGTTCAACACTCAACACTGGAGCTGAACTACATTAAGACTTTTAACGTGGGATACACAGCCAAACATCAAAATAATAAAAATAATTGAAACAATGAAATGCCCTACCAAAGTCATAATTTAATACCGAAAAGATAAAAAGTAACAACAGTAAAACATAATGCGAAACTTATATAGTACCCAGGCATAGTACGTAAACAATTACCATAACACAAAATAATGTGTAATCATCACAAAATATAAGAATCCATCCAGCAATGCAATGCAATGCTTCTTATTTGTATAGCACAGTTAGAGTTAGTAGTCATATCACATCACAGCAATAATTAATGAATTTATGAAATACATAATCCATTCTTCTCTTAACTATCCCTCACAACATCATAATTTAACCATCTGCTTCATTTCTTTAATGGTTATACACCTTTTCTTTTCTGACCTAAAAGAAAAAGATTTCAGTGAAGAACAGCTAGCTACAATCCACACTACTGCAACAACCATATTGAAGCAAACAAAAGCAAAAGATATAAATGACAGACAGGCACCAAAGAGACCAGAGAGACAAAGCACCAAACATCGTCAATAAAATATACAGTGAAATTTAATAAAAAGCAGACATGGTTGAGATGAGATAAGACAGCATGACACGTTCCCCATTTCCACAGTCATGAGAACCATTTTTAATTGATCTGTAAATAAAATCTTCTTTGCTAACTAATGGCGCGCGTTACCAAAACAAATTTTTACTGCGCTCCCCCTTCGTTGTTCCATAACGTTCGCTGTCATCCAGCTTTCAACCAAACGATTGAATTACGTTTGACTCTTACACTCTTTCACATTAATAATTCAAAACAAACTTAAAATTGAAATTAAAACCATTCGTTACCGTCGTGTAAATAAACATCTTTTTGTTCTAAACTTCTTCACTGCACTTTCTTCTGTATAGCGATATTGGATAGCTAAAACGTAAACAAACATTAAAATACATACATAACTTACTTACGAATGTGTCACCTGTTCTTTTATTAATCTATTAAAAGTTAATCTTATTAGTTAATCTTAATTAATCTTATTAAAAGTTTTATAATAATACTTTCGTACAGACCTGTTCGTTCATTCTGCACAGCCAATTTTTAAAAACTTCACTGCACTTCCTCTGTATTCTCACCATACATTGTAAACAAACAACTAATCACTTACGCATGCAATTCCTGTTCTTTTAATAATCTAAAATACAATAATAGTTTAACAATAAACAGTTTAATAATCAGCATGTATACAAACCTGTGTTTCTTCGTCAAGCTCACAACAGAAGTTTCTTGCTCACGAAATGATCGTTGACAAATTTCGAACGAAGAAATTGCATTGCTCGCACTCCTCCAAAGACGTTTTTCGGCTGATTTCCACTGCGCAAACCAAAAATAACAAAACGGAGGAGCATATACTAATCGCGAAAAATCAAAAAAATCACTCTCGCTTTGGCGTGGTTTTACGACGAAAAGGGAAAAAATAAGGTTTTGACCGTGCAAAAAAAACAAATATATCACTCTCTAAAATAAAAGTGGGATGCACAATTGCGAATTAGTATAATAAGATGTACAACAGTACTGCCATTGTTATATTTAAAATTGGGTAATGATTATTTTTGTCTATTGTTGTTATTTAAAAATGAATAATTATTCTTTGAAATATATAGACTACCTTCCTTTGGAAAATGTATTGTTTTGTTTTTATTGTTATTGTTTGTAACAATATGTTGTTTACAAAATAATAAAACATATCACTATTGATTATGTTTTTAGATAATATAAAACAACAATTATAATGAATTACCGCAAGTGGATATTAACAATATTGGATTTTTCGCATATTGATGATCCACAATTTCTATTTGCTTTGGTAATTGCGGCATTATATGATGAAAAGATAAATAGACAGAAAATGTATCAATTGAAAATAAAGTTGATGTATCCAGAGGAAAGAGACTGTTCGGTAAAAGAATATTGGAAAATGGATGCAAATCTCCGTAATTTCTTCATTAACTTATTTAATGATATCAAAGGTAGAAACTTAAAAAGTGTACATATTGATTTATATAATATTCAATATTGCTTGTGTAAACGTAATATTCTTGTTGACGCTCGATTTTTTAATTTGTTGACCATGTATGAAGCGCAATGGGCAATGTATTATACACACTTACTTTTTTTCAAAGGTGTTGAAAAACGATATTTAATGACCGTTGAACAATATGTAAGGACACATATGTTGTCTCATTTATTTAAATTGTCATATGATATTTGAATAATATTATATAAATATTATTTAACTATATTATATAATAATTTGTATATTATTGTTTCATTTAGTTGTGATTATAAATAATATAAAATATGGCAACATCATCTACACCACCAGCGATAACAATGCCAACCTTAAAACGACAATGTGATGAAAATATCTATAAAAAAAATAAATATATATTTATTTTATCATCTATAATTTTTTTTAACTGATGTATGTTTTTTTTTAACTGATGTATGTTTTTTTTAACTAATGTATGTTTTTTTTTGAAGACACTTGTTTTTTTTTGGATAAATGTCTTTTTTTTTAAATCTCTGTTTTTTTTTGAAGAGATACCTATTTTTTTTGAAGATGTCTGGTTTTTTTTTGATAGTACTGTTTTTTTTTTAGAAAAAAAATGAAATATTTTCAAAAGAAGCAAGTTCAAAACCCATATTGGTTATATGTTTTAGACGTCAGTTTGTATACTTTTGCGACACCATATCAATTGAAAAATCTTACAACTATTGATGAAATGTGGTCCCAAGAAAAAGTACGATTGTTTTTTAAACAGTTTCGAGTAGAAATACTCCAGTTAATTGAAAAACATGGCTTTTTCGAAAGAAATATGCTTGAAGAATATCCATTTGAGGATCAGTTTTTCGATCGTTGTGATGACGAAATGAAGCATATTCAACACGCGATGAAGGAGATAAAGAACAGTGATAGTAAAGACGTTAATGATTTTGTTGATTTTTTACAAGACTGTTACCGATAATTTATAATATTGTAAATATAAATTTTTTTTTTGATATATTGTTGTTTTTTTTGATATATTGTTTTTTTTTGAAGAATACACTATTTTTTTTTGACATGTCGTTTTTTTTTTTGAATATACTGTTTTTTTTTAAGGAAACTATTAAAAATAAAGGTGACATTTCAACATATGAAATGGTAGACATGTTTGTTGACACTGTTGCAGAACATTATATATGTGATGGTTATTAATAATATATATTCTATAAATAATTGTATTAATATATATTTAGGATTTATTTAGTTTGTTTTTCTTGTATTAGTAGTATCATGTGTTGTTTCTTCTTATATAATAATAAAATATTATTGTGTTTTTGATTATGTATATAATTAATTGTTATGAAATATATTATATTTTAGATGACAAAAATAATACACAACCACAATGAGTAAATTTATAGAATACGAATGCGCAGGACAGGAAAGTGGTAATAATGATATTGACAATGATGATGTGGAGGAACTTATGGAATTGGAAAAAGATGAACTCAGAAACCATGCTGACTTTATAAATGACGAATCGGAAGAATCTAATTATTCAAGCAGTGACGATGGTAATGACAATAATAATAATGATGGTAATAATGATGATGCTGATGATTATAATGATGACAAAAATGAAGATAATTATAATTTTATTGCAAAATTTAATGATGAAAATGATGAGGTTATGGAATTGAAACAACAACAACAACAAAATAAGGAAGTCGTAAGTATAATAAATAATAATAATAACAATTATTTGGAAATGGTAAGTGATATTGATTATACTTATGATGATACCAATGCTGATACGTTGACATATAAGAGTTCGCTTTTAAGATGTAAAAAGGTAATTGCAAATGTTGTTAAAAAGGAGATGACATGGATGAGAGATATAAGAGAATTGTTATTGATATGTATTAAAAAGAAAGTTTTGAAAAAAAAAGAACAAAATAGTCATCAAACAACAAATGTCGAAGATAATAATATCGTAAAGAAAGTTTATAATCTTTTGTATAATGTACATGATTTGGGTGAACCAAATATTGATTTAAGTTTGTCCTATCTATTAAAAGTTCTTCATGATTTGAATTATCTTTTAAATGAAGAGTGTAATGTTCTGTATAGCGTAAATGTTTACGAATTGTCATTGAAGTTAAAACGTGTACAAAATAATTTTCAATTCGCACAACAAATTGATTCAGCGATAATAACAACAACTACAAATAGAAATGGGAAAGAATTGTTTTCGTTTCTTACACCTTTTCACGCAGACAATAGATTAAGTAGAAAAATAAATATTATTATGAAAATAGTTAATCAAATACCCACTTTTTCGTATGTTGAATGTTTAGATGATTTCTTTAAGATTTTGGAAAAAGATAAATATTTAGCAAAAGTCAGCGTTTGCAATGTTTGTCGTGGAATCTTAAATTGTAAACGTGGAAGTAAAAAGAATGAAAACCACATGAAAGCTTGTAAAAAAAAGTGGATGAGGAAAACTGTTTCGCAATATGACTTGTATGCAAGAAGGTGTACAGACAAAGTGTTGTGTTATGAAACTGATTTGTATAGATTGAAAAATACTTATTTCCTTTTTTTTTATGATTTTGAGACGACATCATCATTGGATTTAAATTTACAAGACGATGATGATAGTAAAAAGAAACAGAAAAACAAAGTAAAATATTTTGAAAACATGACACCTATGCGTGTCATGTCGTATTGTGTGGGTATTATGTTTCATCCACAATTAAATATCAAACCCATCGTATGGTATAAGTCTTGTATTTATAATAAAAAAAAACTTGGTAATGTAGATTTTTTGCCTGACTTTATATATAGATATATAACAGATAGGTGTTTTAAAAATATGGCACGAATTTTAAATGCATATACTGATGGTAATGCATCTTTAGCTACTGTCATGAGCAGCGAAATTGCCCTTATTGGAATAGCAATTAAGCGATATTTAAAAATAGAAGTTGTTATTGTCAATAAGGAACTAACAATGCAGGAGAAGAAAGCATATCATAATCAAAATATTATAACAAAATGTTGCATTTGTGATTTTCCAATTACCAATTGTAATAGTAATAATGACATTTGTCATAATTATGAATTCGTTTGTTTTAAGATGAAATATTTTATGTTTTGTAAAATTGAGGAATTTGCTAGATTAATAGATCAGTATGATGATAGAATGTTTGACAGTGCATTCAATGAAATAGTTTACCTATTGACTAAACGCTATTGTTCGTTTATGAACTTTATTTTATTTATTCAAAATCAAAGGAAACCCAATGATGAAACAACTTGTTATTGTCATTCTGAGTATGTACAATCTTTACTGCTTGTAATAGGTTTAACAAATGTAGAGGACATTTTTGATGTTTTAAGTTATTAAGAAGTTGATAAGTTTTATGTAGGTTGGGAAGACGATTTGATTTTGAAGGTTAGCAATTCAAATTTGTGGTTAACGACATGTTGTGTGATGGGATTTTTCCAGAATGATTTTATTAGGAAAACATTGGAAAATGTTCGAGACTACAATGTTGTAATACATCATGATCACGTGACTCGTGACATTTATGGTTATGCGCATGACGTATGTAATAAGCGATTACAAGATAAAAGCGATTATAGCGACGATGTATTAAATTGTATTGTTCCAGTATATGCACATAATTCAGCTAGATTTGATGTAAAGTTTATTGTAAAGTATTTAGACGTACAAATGTTTAATACTTCTGAAATTAAGTTCTTAGGTGGTAGTATGTATAATGTAACAGACATAGTTGTAGGGGATTTCCATTTTAAAGATACTTTAAAGTTTTTTGCGACATCATTAGCTAACTTCTCTAAGAATAAAGACAATACACACGTGCAACAAATAGTAGAAATATTTGAAACTTTTTTCTTCAATGATACTGTTTTTAACAAACCCTATAGTCAATTGACTGATGAAGATGAAAAAAAGTTGTTCTCGATTATTCTAGATAAAGGATGTATGCCATACGATTATTTTGTTTATTTTTGGTACTGAATTGTCTAAACCGTTTTTACCTTCTAAGGAAAACTTTACTAATAAATTAAAATTTGAATTTTTGAGTAGTGAAACATACGAAAATGTTCAATATTTGTGGGAAGCATTAGGTATGGGGAAGTTAGATGATTTGATTCGTAGTTATAATGTAGGTGATGTTGTCTTGTTAATGGTAATTGCATTTGATTATTTTAATAAATTACAACTATTTTTTAAACTCAATCCACATTTATTTACGTCAATGACTACTTTCTCCAAATCTGCCAGCTTGTTTAGATCTAAGGCTTTACTGAAACGATTACCAGACACAGAAAAAATAAATATGTTTGAAAGTGCAACATTTGGTGGTTTTTCACAAACTTCTTTACGATTAGCATTTGATACCAGATATTTGATTAATTATTTGTATACTTGTGGTATATTAAATAAACAACATATTGACAAAGGAATATTGCGTTATGATTATGCGGGTATGATTTGTCGTGTTTACTCTCATATACTTATGCTTGATGAAAATAACCAATACGGTAATGCTATGAAATATCCAATGCCAATAGGTAATTTCGTTGACGTAGAATCGTCTTTAGACGAATACAAACAATTGTTAGATACCTATGATGTTAATAATGATAAATACGGATATTTGTCATATGTCTCTCTTAAAGCACCACCTGTTGGTCACATTGGTGACATTTACAATCAATTTTTTGTACCATGTTTTGAGAGAAGTGTTGTATGTGGTAATAAGGTCTCTCTTTTGCAACAGGTTCATGGTAAAGGAAAATCAACAACTAAAAAAACTCATATGAGAAGTGGCGATATAAATTACATTCCAATGTTTATACATACAATACAATATTTGGTACATGAGATGGGATACAAATTAACTAATGTATTTCATACTATATCTTATTATCAATCGCCTTTTTTGCGAGATTACGTTGTAGGAAATCAAGTACTTCGACAGAACTCGAAAAATGCTGACGAATCACAATTGTATAAAGACATGAATAACAAATGTTATGGATCATGGATGATACGTGCAGATAAACCGAAACTTAGTGCGTTGATAAATCGAGAAAAAGAAAGTCTGCAATTCGACGACAGCAATCGTAATAATAATGTCAATAATTACATTAATCCTTTTGACAGGTTAATAATAATAATATATAGTTTAAATTAATTGTATCGATATTATATTGTTTAATTATATTAATTCAGATATATATTATTAATGTTGTTGTAGTCTTGAAGATGCATTACGTAAATTGCAAGATGAAAGACTTCGTGAGAAACATATGGTATTAGAAGATGTGAATTTAACAGGAGATACTCGACTTGGTATGTTGGAAATGGTAAATGAAAAGTATGATAAGCAAGCATACATCATGGAGAAACGTATAAACAACAAAAGGAAGAATAAGAAACGCGTATCAAATGAACCACATGCAAACGAAATGTTAGCACGCGCAATTATGAAACCTACCTTTAATGGTTACAATGAAATTGACCATCGTAGGTACGGTGGAAGCATACAAGGTATAATTTCAGAAAAGAAAGAATTTCCTGATGGTGGTACTACTGACACAGATTCTTGTAGCTATCAGTTCCACTTACTTGTTAATGATAATGAAAAAAATCATCAACCTATTAGTGAACAAAGTATGTATGAATGGCTTATTCACCAGATATGTTTAGAATTTCCAGACACAATCGATACGTCATCACCTTTCTTTGATCGATTTGGTATTCGTGATGAAAGTTTGCGTAAACGTATTGGTTATTACGCATTCGAACATGCTTTTAATTTTAACGATAAAGTTAAGGAAAAGTATGCCTACACAGATCTTGCAATTGCAACCCAACCAAAGGAATACTATTTGAAGTTATCCGATGAGTCGTTTGTGTTTAAGAATAAAGGAAATAAAACACGTCGTGACGATTCTGCTACCGGTGGGAATGAAGTGCGCGTATTGGATAAAAAAGGATATCTGTCTCGTGTTTACGGATTTGATGAATATCAAAAAGGTGGATACAATGATAACATCGTAACCGTACAAACGAATCGATTACAATTGATTAAAAACGACATGAAAAAGGTGACGTACATGAAGAAGATTTTTTGTAACATGGGAGAGAAGAACTTTTTATTTTCAAATAACGGCATAACGACGTTACCACATGGACATAGATTATTGCATAAAGTTTATGAATTTTGTTCTGACGCAAAATATCAACAATACATTGCGTTGAAATTTAACAAACGAAATAAGAAGAAAGTGCTTGCTGAAATCGGTGGTGTACATAAAGCAAATGATTTCGTCACGCAATATGAAATGGAACTTTTGAAACTTGAAAATGACATTATAAATAATGATGAAAGATTGTCATTTATTAATAAGATTTTGTATTCTTCTATCAGCGGCAATTTTTCGCTGTATACAATTGATATTTTAAAATATTGTGATTTGTAAAGAAAACATGCAGAAATGCCCTACTAATGTATTAGGTAATTATATTAAAGATTATATATTTATGTTAATTATTATGTTGTTGTTGTTGTTGTTGTTGTTGTTGTTGGTTGTTGTCTTAAGTATAATAGTTATTATTCTTTTATTTTTAGTTGATCTCATAAAAGAATATTTAACGAAATGGGTGTTGCACATAGTTCAATACTTAAAGGCGAAAAAGAATTGTTCACATTCCTGATTAAATATGCACAAAGACGATTAGAATCCACAACATGTAAGTGTACAGTATGTCAAAGAATAGCAAGTGATGGTGAATTGAATGATGATTTAATGCATGTAATTAATGAAATTGAAAAACATGAATTGCTGTGTGATGATGATCCAGCTGAAAGGGTAAATTATAAAATATCCATTGAAAAGGTAACGATAGAAGAAGAAAAAGAAGAAGAAGAAGAACATGATATTGATGGCTATGATATTGTAGATGAATATTACAATGATGATGATAGTGATGTTTATGATAATGATGATGATGTTGATGATGGTACTGTTTCTATTGATGAAGGATGTGTTACACAGGAAGAGGAACTTGTCGATGATGATGATGATGATGATGATTATGCAGTGCATCAAATGCTTTTACCGAGCGGCTACACAATGGATACACGTGATTTCGACTTTATGGTAAATGAAATGATTACTAGGACAAGACTATCAACAATATTGAATGATATTTGTACTGATTTTTGTGAATTTATACATTTACGTTGTGATGCATTACCTTTGGTAAATAATAATAATAACGATGATGATGTTGTAGATAGATAATATATTAATTTCTTTTTGTTGACATAGTGTAGGTAGAAAAAAATGAATAGTGCAATAGCTATTTATGCTAAAGGGAAACCAACTGCCTTTCAAGTATTTTGCGCAACATTACGTCGTTGTTGTACCAACCTATATGAACATCAACTTTATGGTTTGAAATGCGTAAAGGATTATTGGCAGAATGATGAAAGAGAAGTACGTAATTATTATAAACAATTACGATATGATATGATAAAAGGAGGTAAATCATTAGATGATGTATTTGCTGAATTTGAATTCGTCTCTGGTGGTGTAATAAGTGAAAAGCTACTTGAAGATATTAGTAAAGAAGTTTATAATGATTATCATCGAAATAATACCTTTACAAAACAAAAAGGTGAATGTTGTTGTAAACAATTGTTCTTTTAAAGAATATATATATTTTTTTTTGTGTACATGTTACTTTTTTTTTCAATTGTTTGTTTTTTTCAATTGTTTGTTTTTTTTTCAATTGTTTGTTTTTTTTTAATGTGCAGGTGTTTTTTTTTAACATTATAAAGCTTTTTTTTTTAAAACTGGCATAATAATGTTTTATTTCATTGTAACTATTACACAATCGTATATTATTTATAGACTTGTGAAAGAAAAAATCAAAAGTGATTTTGAAAGAAATCATTTGCATAAAAAAATAATAAGGATGGAAAAAATTATGAATGAGATTGAAATTGGAAAAAAAGAACAACAAGAAGAAGTAGTTGATGATACAGAAAAACAAAAACAACAAGACAAAGAAGAAACAAACGACGACGAAGTTATTATTGTTGAATCACCACCAATTCAAAGAATAAGATTTTTTAAAGGAAGAGATGGGTCTAGTATTATTGAGAAGAAAATTTTTAAAGCAGGAGGAGGTATACGTTATTTTCAGTTACTGTTGATGTTTCTTTATATACATTATTATTCATTATTAACAATGATCAATGTTGTAAGTGTAATTGTTTATTATAATATTTCGGAATTTGTGTGTTAAGTGTTGTTTGTGTATTGTCTGATGATGCTGCTGGTGTGTGTTGTGGATGAATTGTCATCGGACATGTAGATTGTGTAAGAGTAGTATGCAGATGCTGCTTCAATTTTTTAAATTGCTGTTGCAGCATTTGTTAATGGCAACAGCCATTATTTTGATTATTGTGTGTTGATTGTGTGCACATTGTTTATTGTCAGTGATGAATAATAATGTATATATTTATATCAACACTGATGAAAATAACGTATGTATTATTAATATTTTATAGTTGCATGTGATGATGATGATGATGATGATGATGATCTTGATGGTAATATAGTAACGAAACACAACAGCAAAAATCGTAAACGACAACGACGTTCGTTATTGCCATACAACATAAAATTGTTTATCAGAGTATTATGTGATGTTGATGGAGACAGTGATGACGATTGTGGTGTTCTTAGAAAAGAAAAATGTGAAAATGATGAATCAAAAAAAAAACAATAACAATAGATAAAGTCGAATGTTGATGATGATATTATTATATGATATTCTGTAATAAATATATTATATGTTAACTATTACATTATTTTGTTATTATTTTATTGTAACTGTAACAACAATATATTATGTGATGTTGCTGTGGTGATAATGTGAAAAAAAGAAAATTGTTATGTCAACAACAATAGAAACTACTTCTTACTTTAGTCCTTTAATAACAGGAAACGTTGGTGTGATAGGTAGAGATGGAACAGGTAAAACCAGTATTATTCAAAGATGGGGTGAACAAAATATGCTTATTGGAAATATTGTATTTTGGTTAACACCTATTGATTTGTCCGACAAACGAAAAAGTGAGATAAACAACAGCTTTAAAAGACAATGTAATTTTATAAAGGTAAAGGATGTAGAGAGATTAGAGGTGGTTTTACGTGAACTGCTTGCTTTTGCACATCATCATGACAACAACAACAACAACAACAACAATAAAAATGATAATGTTGATGATGATAGTAATGAAGAAAAAGGTTCTTCAATTTTAAGTGGTGGTAAAGGTGAAGCACGCATAGCAAAATATATATTAGTTTTAGATGACATGACAGGAATATTAGACAAGAGTAATCAATTTGTTCAATTCTTAACAGTCTGTCGAAAGTCTGGGTTCACAACAATATATGTCATGCATAATTTACGAAATAGTGAACGGACAGAAAATATATCTAATTCACACATTATGGTTTTATTTCGTACTGGTACTGTATCCAATCTTTTATCTAAATTAATTTCTGAATGGTGTGTCCGTGGTTCAAATAAATACGTAAGCAAACGAAACGTTTGGCTGTATAAATTATACGTAAACACTTTAGAAAAAGAATATGCTGATAAAAAAGACGTTGAAATATTCCCTGAATCTGGTAAATATTTACCACATTTACTATTAGACAATAGACAAGGCATAAATGTTTTATCAAAATTTAGAATTGATACGACCAATAAAAAAACACAATGGTGTTATGTTCCTAAACAAACAGGTGATAATGAATACAACAGACTTGAAGCAATTTGGGATTTAAAATCAAATGCATTTCGAATTGCACGTTTATTCGGAGGAAGAGCATCTAGAGGTAACACATACGAACAAGAAATATCGAAATCAGCAGACATATTAGAAAATTACGATAACGAAATAATTAATGATGACGACAGTGCAAGTAGATCAACACAACAACGTTATGATGGATCTGGACGATCTGTTGAGGGAATCAATGATTCAAGTAGTGGAAGAAGAGAGTGCACCACCACCAGTCATCATATTAGACGAAATGTTGGAAGAAAAACCGCAAGGTGTGAGCGACGAACACCATACTACTGTTTCATCAACAGAACGAAACAACAACAACGTGGAAAAAGAAGGAAAATTAAAAAAGCAAGCAACAACGGTTGGAGTGAAAGCAGCGACGATGGTGAATAATAATAATAATGAAGGGAAATGTTCAGCAAATGGCAGTGTCACTGCACGTAATTCATTAACAAATCCATTAATGAAAAGAATGGAGTTGGAATTGCATTGGGCAGACGTTATATATTTTATTATTCGTAATTTCTTTTGTTTTAACATGGAAGGAAGAAATTTACGAGAAGAAACTAAAGTATTAGTGTCATTATTGTGGAACAATTATTTGCCTAAGTCATTGAACAATGCTGTTCATTCAAACGATGCATGCTTGCGTACACTTTTTCAAGAACCAAGTTCTAAGACAGCACGTAAATTCGTAGAGTCAATATTACATAACAAACAAATTATGGAGGAAAGTAAACTATATGTGTTTACAAATTGGTCAATGATTCGTGCCATCTGTAATTATATATCGTACGATATGATTACGTCAAATGCTTACCAACATCAAATAGAAAATGAAATGCGTAGTAATATTTTATTTTTACTTCGCAAATATAATTACCAACAACAACAACAACAACAACAACAACAAAATAACGTTACATCATCACAGCCAATGATAAATAACAATACAAATAATATTCAACAACAACAACAACAAAATGTTGAACAACAGGTACAACAGAGTAACGTTTATTATAATATGATGCAGCATGAAAAATTACGAGTTGAAATGAATGAACGATTAACAAAGATAGAAAATTGTATGGGATCAATACAACGCATAAATCAAAGTATTGTAAATTATTTAAAAATCGGTAATAATAAGAAATAAAATTATTTATGATATAGAATTCGTATTAATATGTTGAATCTGCCTGACTTTACGATTGTCAATAGTGCTTTGTCACTTTCTGATAATTCGTTGTCACCGTATGTGTCATTGAGCAGACCAGATAATGTAACACAAATGGGTTTACAACCTTTTAACATTAACAATGTTAAAGATAGATTCGATAAAGGACAGGTGAGTGATGGTGAGGTGCGAAATTATTTTAATCAACAGGAGGAAGGAACAATGGTTGGAAATGCACATAACAATATTGATCGCATGAAGTTGCTTATGAAGGAAAGACAACTTGCTGATGCGTACCAACAGGATATGGATTTTATGTTCGAAACACATACGCACGCACCGAATTTACGTGCTGGTTTGACACGTGCTGATATGATTCCTAGTTTAATGTCTGATTCCAGTATATATAATTTAGCATTAGGTAACGGAAACTATTCAAACGTTAAAGTTGACCCGTCATTATTTTCTAATACTAGAGGAATTGACATAAACGGTACACTAGACAGTGAACTTAAACGACGCAAAGGTCAATTGAAAACTCAATTATATTCTAAATTGTTAAAAGACGAAAAGTTTAAAAAAACTTTAACACCAGCAGTTTCAGATAAGGACGATAGTAATGTTATACTTAGTCGATTAGACGATTTAGCGAATAAACTAGTAGAATTAAACGATAAAGCTGGAACATTGGAAAGAAATATATTGACAACTAAAAGTAGCACTAACAATTTAAATAATGATAACTTGCAACAATTCCTTTCTAATTTAAAAACCGTTTTAAATAAACAATCGTACCCACCTAATGTTGAAAATGACAACACTGGTGATTATAATGATTCAGATGATGATAATGATGATGATGATTACAAAAATAATGATAATGATTACCAAACAAAAATTGTCAATGATTTCAGTGAATTTATGGACGTCGAGGATATTGTTGATACTTTAGCTGGAAATAATGTAGAGGGACAGTTAGAGTGGGATAACGAAAATATACTTCCCGAACCGAAAAGTGATGATGTAATAGCTAAAAACTTCTTTCCGTCACAAACTGGAAATAACGAATATGTTAATCCAATTGTTAACAAATCCGTTGTTAAGGTAAAGTCATTGGAAATGAGGTATTTAGATTTGGTAATGTCTAATCCTATGGTTATTGATATACTTCAAAATAACGGAATAGTTGTCACAAGTTTAAATGGTGGCATTTTGGTAAATGGACAAATAGTATCAGAAAATGTATTACAATTTTTGGAAGTTTGTTTCGATGAACGTAGAAAACGTTATCCAATCGCATGGAAATTTAACATGCCAATACAGGATTACGATGTTTGGTTAATGGCAAATACCGACTATTTGTTACAAGAAGAGAAATTTATTAATTTCTATTATTGTAAATACATATTTGGTGTCGTTAATCATTTTATCGATGGTGATTTCGCCGACGATAATTCGATTGAAGGTTTACCACCTGTACTACAATACCGATATTTTAACGAGAAAACATTTGAAAGCAGTTTAGAAGGTGTCACGTGGACACAATTTCTGGAGCGAATAATGACCGAAGGTGGAATAGCCGATGTTTCAAATAATCATAACCTTATACAAAGCATGCCCGAGATAAATATATTTTTAGCTCAATTTCGTAGAGTCGTTTCAGACTTTATAACGCAAATTAATGAATTACACTATCTAGTAACTTGTGTGTTCACGCGGAATGAACGATTGGATAGGGAAAAAGTACGTTTGTATTTAAAATCATTAAAATCAAGAATCGATGGATATTTTCATACAGATGTGGATTCCCTTTTACAAAGATTATGTAAAGATAGTGGAAATGACATTGTTGATTATTATTACAATAGTGAAGATAATATCGGTGCAATTTTCATTCGTTTATTTGCGTATATGAGTGCTAATAACATTAATTGTGGATTCATACAGAAACATTTTGAATTACCAATTGGTGATGATTCAGTTGATTATATACAAGAAAAATATGGGTTTAAATCACCCATCAATTTTCAACGTTTATTTAACAATTATGTTGATGACTCTGCATACTCTAAATTCCTATCATTTCCAATGATTACAAAAGTTATTTTTTCGTTATCTACATTAGACGGAAATCAACAATACATTAATTCCACATTGGTAATGTATAACAATTTCTTATCAAATATAACACCACATTCATTAAAGAATAATAGCAGTAGAATAGACGTACATATATGCAGATCTACATTTACATACTTTTCGAATTTGATTAGACAATACTTTTATAAGGATGATATAATTAATAATCAATTACCACCTCATTATCCACCTTCCAATAAAATAGAAATAACTACTCGAACAACTGAAGATGATATATTTCTAAACAATAATAACGATGTGGATGATGGTGATGATGATGATGAGGATTATGATAATGACAGCATTGGTAGAAATGTTTTTATTTCAAATAATAATAATAATCAACAGTTTCAAAGAAAGAAACCAATATTGTCTAGATCCGATATAACACAAGTGGAGGAAGTAATACCAACAGAAATAAAGCAACCCTCATCATTATTAGGATATAGTGGTATTATTAATGAACATAATATAGAATCAGAAGATATACCAGAAAGGAAAACAAAACCTATTCAATATGATGCAGCATTGTCATTTTATAAATTCTTTAATACTCTAGATAGTAATATTGATAAAACATATTTAGATAATGATAATGATACTATTATGGTTACAAATAATAATAATGATGATGATAATGATGATGATGATGATGATGATAATGATGATAGAATATTAATTCGTAAAGGTAAACTAGATGAAATTGCAGAGAAAGCAGAAAGTAGAGTGTTACGAATGAAAGAGATATATAATAAACAATTAAACATAAATAAAAACAAGATGGAAGAATTAATATCTAACGCTAATCAAACAATAGACAACAATAAGAATGAATATGAAGAAGCATTACAAAATGAACAACAACGATTATTAACAATACAACAACAGATGTTACAACAACAAATGAATTCACAAGTACGCGAACGTGAATTGCGAGACGCGTTAGATAATGAAAATAGAATTGCACGTGAACGTGTAATGTCCTTACAATTACAAGCTGATTCTGCATTAAAAAATACGGAGATGACATACAAAGATAAACAGGAAAAACTCAATAGTAGATTAGAAGAAAGTAATAACTTAATTACTAATTTGGAAAATGATCTACAAAATGACAGAAATGAAATTGAAAGATTGAATGATAGTTTACAAGAACAAATTGGACAAACAGAACAACAAAAATTAGAATTGTGTAAACGCGATGAACTGCTAGCAAGTACAAAAGAACAATTATCTGCCTTAACAATATTAAAACAAAATCAGGAAGAGATAATAGGAAGACAAAAAACACAATTTGAAGAGGAAATAGCTAGACAAAAAAAACATTATGTTGAAGAACTAACTAATAACAACGAGCATAATAAATTGGAAACAGAAGAATTACTTAGACAAAATGAAATTTTAATTAGGGAAAAATTAAGTAGTGAACATTACAATATTATTTCTCAATTAAAATCAACACACGAAGAAATTGTAGGAAAAGGAAATGAACAGATAAATTCATTAAAAGATGCAGTTGACAAATTAACAAATCAAAGGCAATTGTTAGAAGATCAAAGTGCATTAGTTGCAAAAACATGGGAAAGTCTTTTGTCAGATAAAGAGATACAATTAGAAGAACAAAAACTAAATTATGAAAATACAAATAATGAATTACGTGAACAATTAAAATTATTACAAGAACAATCGACACAATTAAGTGAAAAACTAGGACAAAAATCCATTATTGTTAATAACCAACGTAAAGTTGCAAAACGAAAAGTCAAAGACGATGCATTAACGAATAGTGTAAACAATCAAGATAAAGATTTCCTTGAAAGACTTGAAAAAGAAGCAGAATTTAAAGCAAAAGCTAAATTCCTACAAAAAAATAATGACATTGTGGGAAAGGATATATTAGATGCAATATTTACAGAAGAAGAGAAAACGAAAAAAGTGTATGATGAAAATAATACAGGTGTAAATATAGCACGTGACGGATACGACAGTTTAATTAATAGAACAATTAGAGAAGAAGAACATGTTAAGGAAATGGAATTTAATAATTACGATGACGATGATTTTGGTCAAGCACAAGAGGAATATAGTGAAAAGATAATCGCTGATGCGTTAGCGAAAAGTAATACGTTAACTGCACGTGTTGATATTCAAAATCAATTTGATAATGGTCTTGATATTGACAGTGTCAAGTTAATTGTTAAATTGGTAAATTCAAATGGTAAAATGTATCCATTAGTTAAGAATGTAAAACGGGTATTAAGTAAACAATCAGAATTACGCAGCATTAGTGGATTTAGTTATATGGTTATGAAATTATTGAAAATGAAGTTAGTAAAACTTGGAGAAGAAGCATTGAATAGATATGAATTATCAATTATAAAAAATGTCGACATTAGTTTGGCTAACTTATTAGATGAAGATAAAAGTGGAAATGGTATAAGTGTAGATGTTGCACAGACTTTTTTAGATGATTTTAAAAACTTTGAATATTTATTAATGAGGAATAATGTCAAAGAATAATAACGAAAAAGAAGTGTCAGTGGAGAGATTACGAAGAACATTAACAAACGACCCAAAAAGTGCTTTATTTTTGGAAGATAAAAATGTAAATATTAGAAAGCTAAAACGATCAACATATTTAAAAGATAAACAATTATTAGAATTATTAAATAATAATAATAATAATAATAATAATAATAATAATAATAATAATAATAATAATAATAATAATATATAACCGTATAAGAAAAAATGTGTTCCTCTCACTGTACGTAAAACATCTAAAAGAAGGAACAAAAATGGATACTGCTACTTTTAAAGGTAATCTTTCTTTGCGAGAAGAACCTTTAAAAAGGGCGTTACGTAGTTTTATTGTGTCTCCATTTGCTTTAAAATACCGCGTTGTCGCTGTTCGAACACTTTGGAAGTGCGAAGATGCTTTTCATAGATTGTGGGGAAAGCGAGAACAACTACAGAAGATTTTAAAATCGATACCGCAGGTTGTAGCGTTTTTTAGTTGTGTTACCGCGCTGGAAAATCGGAATAGTGATGCAGCAAATCGATCCTCCGATCCTGGGTTTTCTTTCTGGATCGTATTTGACTGGCCAGAAATCAGTGGTACTGTGGTCGAAGATAGGATAGTTCAAAAGCTTTTGACAGCTGGCTTAGACGTCAGTTCTTGCAAGATTGTGAGAGGAAGAGGTTTGTTACGTTGAGAAATATTAAACAGTCATTTCGTAAATGTCCCTTTCAAGAAGTCAAATTGCTTTTCCACTTTGTTTATATCCATATAGGTGAAAGTAATCAATCAGCTGAAGATGCATATGCAAGTAGCCTGTACATCACATTGAAGGACCACAAGTGTCAGGAGGCTCTGCAAGCACTTGTTCTCAGTAAAACGCGTCTAGTCAGGAGTGTCGCTCAAGAGGAGGGTTACGAAATGAATTTCGTGGCTGTGGAAGAAGATACAGTCAAACCAGTGCAGTTATATTTGCTGTCCACGCTTGATGACTGCGTACGTGAAGTTGTTCTTAACGCCGTCGAAAAAATCAAATTTACCGGTATCTCGTTGCAGGTCATCAATGAAAAGTCTCACGGTATGTCGTAACTTTACCATTAGTTCTTTCTGGAAAATGGTGAAATGATAAAATTGCACATGTGATTTCATTTACAGGCGCTGGTGAATTGTCGATACCTGATCGGCCTCGATCAAAAATCGGTCAGGCCATTGACGTGATTCGGCGTGTGATGTCGGAGAAAGGGTACAACATATGTAATGGTGGCATCTACAAGAAACCACCTGAAGCAACAAAAACATTCATCTACTGTAGCTCAGTGAAAGAGTTTTTGCTAAGTCTGCTGGGAGACGTTGTATTTGCTGATGTAGTTGCTCCATACATCAACCAAGTTACCTGTCTTCTGTCAGAGCCAGCTTGCCGAGCCATTACGCCAATGGTCATTGACTACAATTTCATTGAAGTTCTGGACGGGTACTTTTTCAATATCAAGCGAAAGGGGTTTCAACGACATCCGAAAATGGCAGGATCACCACGGGCTTTTGTGAAATACAAATATACCGGCAACGTTCCCTATCCGAAACATTTTGTGGAAGGTTAGTGTACCATGTTTTTCTTTGAGTGAGTGTTGACATTTGGAATTAACTTTGTCACATTGGTTTTAGGAGTTGAAAATAGTTTTCCCGATGAAAAGATTCGCATAATGTTCTATAAGAAGTATTACCAGTTGTTGTGCCATCAACAATTTCCTGTAAAAGAATCGAAGCTGATGCTGGTAGGTCCATCCGACAGTGGAAAGACAAGCTGGTTTTCTCCCTTTCAAGGTACGACAGTCTGTCTCTTGCTTCAACATGTAGTTTATGAGTTGCACTTAACTTTGTGACTTTTGCGTTAAGGAATTATACCGTCAAAGTATATCGCTACCGTTGTAGCCGATGGACGCTTCTCTGCTGCTAACATCAACGAGAACACACAGATCGTGTTAATGGACGAGTGGACCAGCGATTCGCTCAGCTGCGAAGATGCCAAAAGAGTACTACAAGGTTAACCGTTTACTTATACCTGCATTTTTGTTAATGGTACCATATTTGCGTTAATTTATCACTGTTGAGTTTTATTTGCAGGTGGGTTAATGGCAGTGTCGAGGAAACACAAAGACTCGTTCCAATTCAAATACAACAGTGGCTTTTTCATTACCACAAACGAGTACCCTGACTTTGGAGATGGAAGAGATGGCCAGGCGATTAGAAATCGGTTGTGCGTATTTAGCACAAAACCTCTGCCGAAGAAAAATGCTACAATAAGTGGTAATGCCAACTTTTAGTTCTTAATCAAACATTGATATGTGTATGTTAACAACTGAATTTCTCTCATCATTTTACTAGCCTGGTTACGAACACACTGCATGGACGTCTTCCATTATGTGTCCCACCAAATACGCCGTAAGTCGATATTTGAAAATGGCTGTCCCACTTCTGCAAATGGCGAAGGTTCCGTATACAACGACTTTGATTACAACTGCCGTCAATTATTATTTGATGACAATAGCTCGATCAGCTTCTCGCAAATCAGTCGGTTTGAGTCTGACGAAGAACTAGCCGATGCTACTGTGCCTCAGTCAGCCGTCGACCATGCTGTACTTGAAGCAGATAGAACCGAAGGTATTCTATACGAGGAGCTAACGTTTACAACGCCGGATTTCGACTGCGAGTCGGTCGTTCCAGATGAGCAATACCAACAAAAAGTATACAGTCTGGTGAAGAGAAACCTTTGCGACGTACCGATCAGCGCAGCCACGAGAAAGGCATTTCTCATGCGACATCGCTCGGGATGGGTGGGCGCTGATTCAGTTTACGACGCATGGTTGTGCCTGAATGCCATGGAACGAAGCTGGTTCCCAATGGCCCAGTTTAGAGAGTCCTTTATCGATACGGTTGACGCAAGTACGTCCGATGGCGACAACTGTGGCAAAAACGATGACGATATCGGTGAAAGGAAAAACGATAGCCGGGAAGATATGGAGACGAAACCCGTTTTTGAACGTTTCGTCGCTCGTAGCAAACCAGCTGAAGCTATTGTCATCAGCAGTGACGAGGAGTGCGAAATACAACCTGAATTGTTACGCGCATATCAGGCATGTTTCGGGACTACAGAAGTTTTGTCGTCGGACGAAGGAGCGATTGAAGTCGTAGAGGCAACCAAACGTAAGTTGTGTGGTGACGGTAACGATTTGTCACCGAAACGATCGAAACAAAACGAGATGTGTGAAGACGTCAAGCCGAGCACCGAAACTCTACAGCGCTTCGCATCTGTCAATAATGTAAAAGACACTATTGTAATCAGTAGTGATGAAGAATAAACAAAAACGTTTAGTGTTATGTCTCAATTTCATTAAAAACAGCCCCACCTATTCGACAGTTATGTCTACACGCCCTTACATTTGGAAAAATTCCTGTTGCTATAGACATCACTTCACATTTCAGCTGATTTCACTTACATGTTGCAGATAGCTACACGTTGTTACATGTTGTTACATGTTGTTACACCTTGTTACAAGTTCTGAGAGAGTAAAGTGACGCATTACGTCACTTTCTGTGACGTCATTGCAACATCGGAGTGTCAGCTGTTTATAGTTACACGTTGTTGCATGTTGTTACACCTTGTTACACCTTGTTACAGGTTCTGAGAGAGTAAAGTGATGCTATACGTCACTTTCTGTGACGTCATTGCAACATCAGATTGTCTGCTGTTTATAGTTACACGTTGTTACGTGTTGTTACACCTTGTTACACATTGTTACAGGTTCTGAGAGAGTAAAGTGACGCATTACGTCACTGTCTGTGACGTCATTGCAACATCGGAGTGTCAGCTGTTTATAGTTACACGTTGTTGCATGTTGTTACACCTTGTTACACCTTGTTACAGGTTCTGAGAGAGTAAAGTGATGCATTACGTCACTTTCTGTGACGTAATTGCAACATCAGATTGTCAGCTGTTTATAGTTACACGTTGTTACATGTTGTTACACCTTGTTACACCTTGTTACAGGTTCTGAGAGAGTAAAGTGATGCATTACGTCACTTTCTGTGACGTAATTGCAACATCAGATTGTCAGCTGTTTATAGTTACACGTTGTTACCTGTTGTTACACCTTGTTACACCTTGTTACAGGTTCTGAGAGAGTAAAGTGATGCATTACGTCACTTTCTGTGACGTAATTGCAACATCAGATTGTCAGCTGTTTATAGTTACACGTTGTTACATGTTGTTACACCTTGTTACACCTTGTTACAGGTTCTGAGAGAGTAAAGTGACGCATTACGTCACTTTCTGTGACGTCACTGCAACATCGGATTGTCAGCTGTTGCAAAGGTCAGCTGAGATCTCGCAAATGACGACATAGCCGGGAATGACGCATTGTTATGCTTTATTGATCAAAAGCATGTAACAAGATGTAACTAGATGTAACAAGGTGTAACTATGTGTAACTAATATCAGCTGATTATAGAGTGATGTTAGCAGAAGTGACGTAGATTGAACTTTTCCATTCTGTAGAACTGTAACAAGATGTAACTAAATGTAACAAGGTGTAACTACGTGTAACTAATATCAGCTGATTCGGGAGTCAAATGACGTCAGTAGAAGAAGTGACGTAGTTTGTACTTTTCCATTCTGTAGAACTGTAACAAGATGTAACTAGATGTAACAAGGTGTAACTACGTGTAACTAATATCAGCTGATTCGGGAGTCAAATGACGTCAGTAGAAGAAGTGACGTAGTTTGAACTTTTCCATTCTGTAGAACTGTAACAAGACGTAACTAGATGTAACAAGGTGTAACTACGTGTAACTAATATCAGCTGATTCTGGAATCAAATGACGTCAGAAAAAGAAGTGACGTAGATTGAACTTTTCCATTCTGTAGAACTGTAACAAGACGTAACTAGATGTAACAAGGTGTAACTACGTGTAACTAATATCAGCTGATTCGGGAGTCAAATGACGTCAGAAAAAGAAGTGACGTAGATTGAACTTTTCCATTCTGTAGAACTGTAACAAGACGTAACTAGATGTAACAAGGTGTAACTACGTGTAACTAATATCAGCTGATTCGGGAGTCAAATGACGTCAGTAGAAGAAGTGACGTAGTTTGAACTTTTCCATTCTGTAGAACTGTAACAAGACGTAACTAGATGTAACAAGGTGTAACTACGTGTAACTAATATCAGCTGATTCTGGAATCAAATGACGTCAGAAAAAGAAGTGACGTAGATTGAACTTTTCCATTCTGTAGAACTGTAACAAGACGTAACTAGATGTAACAAGGTGTAACTACGTGTAACTAATATCAGCTGATTCGGGAGTCAAATGACGTCAGTAGAAGAAGTGACGTAGATTGAACTTTTCTATTCTGTAGAACTGTAACAAGATATAACTAAATGTAACAAGGTGTAACTGCCTGTAACTAATATCAGCTGATTCTGGAGTCAAATGACGTCAGTAAAAGAAGTGACGTAGATTGAACTTTTCGTTTCTCTGGAACTGTAATAACATGTAACTAGATGTAACAAGGTGTAACTGCCTGTAACTAATATCAGCTGATTTGAAGGCCAATAGAGTCTTTCTCACAAAGGAAGAATGACAAGCTTGAGAGTAGAAGACAATATTTTTGGAGATGGAAGGTGGGGCAGTGGGGATTTTAATTAGTCCTTGTTTACGTACTATCTTTATATTTGTTTCCAAATAATTTTCTACATCTGTTTGGCCTTGATCTAATAGCAATCATAAATGTTGTGTCTCTATGTAAAAACAGCTTAAGACAGTCTTGCTTTCTTAGCATTGACAGTTTCGCCATTACACCCGTACAATTTTCCAATTCGGTAAATCTAAACGTGATGCCAGGCTTTAGTTCGTGTGTCTTTATCATGTCTTTTAAAACATCCTTCTCGTGCTCGTTTAAGCTGTGTTTTGATGTTATTTGCAGGTCTTTGGTGTACGTACACCTCTTGAATTTGAAGAACATGTTACCTCTAGCAGAAACGAAAAGGACCAAAAACCTCTTGCTTCAATTTCTTATATGGTTAATAAATCAATAAATGCCAACAATGAAAATCAAATCAACTTAATCGTCTTAGCTCTAATCATCAATGTACTCGGCTTCCGTGAAGAATGAAAGCTGTACTCTGGATCTCGCAATATTGCCGTCCATTTACCAATTCCGTGTTTCTTGATGCCGTACGATAGAAACGAATCTTCTTTAGACGAAAACGAAACCTTGCTCTGTCGTTTTGAAACGGTTTCAATGCGTCCTTCTGTTGGTTTCTGCTTTCTCGTTGTAACATCACCACGAGAATGTACGGCCAAACTTTGAAATTCAATGCTTTGATCTTCAACTCTATTGTGCGATTCGTTGATTGTCGATACTGTCAAATGTTCGTTCAAACCGTCGTTTGGTAAGCCCATCAATTTTTCCATACACTGTTGTCCTTGACGTGCAACTTCGGCTGATTGAAGCTTTTGATAGTGTACTCGAGCTACGTGCGACGTATGTTTTTGATCGCGAGATAGAGCCGCTTGTTCACTTTCGGTAAGTTTGGATAAACCTTCTGTTTCGATAATCTGCCTGTATCGGGTTGGATTAATGTGCTTTCCTATGGCCTGGTATACAATTCTGCCAAATACGTCAGTTAATTGTTTCAATTGCGTACCATTCTTTGTTATTAGCAAATAGTCGCAAACTGGATTTAATCGAGTCCTTATACAAGTTGTGTACCCATTTAGAATGTCAACGACCCGTTTTGTTATTATGAGAGTGTCAAATCCGTACTTGTAATTTGTCTTAAATCTGGTCTGGTCGATAATGCCACCTTCGCATCCCAGTTCACGTACCATTGCCACTGTTAAGTACTGATAGGTCATAGGACGACTCGCCTTTACCATTAAGAAAAGCACGGCAACCACAAAGGAAGTACAAAACGATAAATCGTGTGCAGGAATAATTGCTGTTCCGTGACTAGCATTAAGAATGATCTGCGAAAACTTTTCGGCATGAAATGGAATGACGTTTTGCATATCTTCTAGGGTCGCCCAACAGTTGATACTCGTAAGATATTCCATACTCAACACTGTATTCCATTCTATTCTCATTTTCTTTGCTAAGCATTTCTTTACCCTATCCAAGTAGATCTCTGCGGCAATGAATACGGGTATATTTTCAGCATTAATGCCATTGCTTCTTCTGTAATCCAGCATGTGAGATATTGCGTGCATGTAGCCGATAATTCCGGAACGGCCAACGTTCCATGTGTTCTGCAAGTAGTCAACGAAATCCGAGAGCAAAGTAACGCATCCAACGCAATAGTCTATCACACATTCCGGTACGTCCCAGGCGGTTGAGACATCGTCACAACAATATTTCGCATACTTTAAGACTTTTGCTGTTAATTGTTCTGCTTGAGAATGACATTTGGCTCCTCCACCTGGGCTTTGCAGCCATCTGCTGAATAACCGTCCAACAGTACAGGTCTTTAGAAACATCGGCATCGAAGCAGTGCAACACCTCTTTTTCTTTCCTTCTGTTGACAAGCGAGTTGCTAATTCAGGAAATATCGTATTAACATCTGGTTTTTCGTCGAAAAAGTAAAACCAACCATGTTTTGTGAAAACGTGCTTTCTGCAACCTCTCTGTGTCTTAAAATGTTCACTTTCACACACTTTCACAGGGCAAACATAAACACTATCAGCGTTCGGTCTTAAAACCAATCTTCTCGGCTTTTTATTACTTCCCACAGCCTTTTGCCACTTTTTCTTCGATAAAATTCGTCTCTGCGACATGTCAGTCGATTACTGATATTTGTGACTAACACGGTCCTCTTTTTATGTGATAATTCAGTGACACTACATTAAAATTTACCAGCCAATCACATCTAAGATTCCTAATGACAATCGTGCGGGCTGTAACGGACTGCCTTAGGCAGGTCTGCAAAACAAACTTTTTAGCTCTTCATTTAGGTTCTGTATTTTGAACAATCTCTTTTACTTTATAAAGAACTATTTAAAGGGAACATATTGGCCAATCTGTGAAGGAACAGAGTCGTCCGTTTCTTTTAACGAGATCTTAATAGTTAACAGAACAAGAAAGACCTTTTACGATATAAATTGTCGGTCTTCCAACGACCGTTTTGTCATTAAGGGAATTATTAACACATCAATAATGTAAAGAGTCTCAAGTGAGCCTCGTGAAATGTTCCTTTTAAATAAAAAGGAACTTTTACAAACAGGAACACGCACTTTTATTATTATTTTATACTTGAATGATTCTAAAAATTAGATACACAAAGGAACAAAAAAAATGTATACGATATATAACCGTATAAGAAAAAATGTGTTCCTCTCACTGTACGTAAAACATCTAAAAGAAGGAACAAAAATGGATACTGCTACTTTTAAAGGTAATCTTTCTTTGCGAGAAGAACCTTTAAAAAGGGCGTTACGTAGTTTTATTGTGTCTCCATTTGCTTTAAAATACCGCGTTGTCGCTGTTCGAACACTTTGGAAGTGCGAAGATGCTTTTCATAGATTGTGGGGAAAGCGAGAACAACTACAGAAGATTTTAAAATCGATACCGCAGGTTGTAGCGTTTTTTAGTTGTGTTACCGCGCTGGAAAATCGGAATAGTGATGCAGCAAATCGATCCTCCGATCCTGGGTTTTCTTTCTGGATCGTATTTGACTGGCCAGAAATCAGTGGTACTGTGGTCGAAGATAGGATAGTTCAAAAGCTTTTGACAGCTGGCTTAGACGTCAGTTCTTGCAAGATTGTGAGAGGAAGAGGTTTGTTACGTTGAGAAATATTAAACAGTCATTTCGTAAATGTCCCTTTCAAGAAGTCAAATTGCTTTTCCACTTTGTTTATATCCATATAGGTGAAAGTAATCAATCAGCTGAAGATGCATATGCAAGTAGCCTGTACATCACATTGAAGGACCACAAGTGTCAGGAGGCTCTGCAAGCACTTGTTCTCAGTAAAACGCGTCTAGTCAGGAGTGTCGCTCAAGAGGAGGGTTACGAAATGAATTTCGTGGCTGTGGAAGAAGATACAGTCAAACCAGTGCAGTTATATTTGCTGTCCACGCTTGATGACTGCGTACGTGAAGTTGTTCTTAACGCCGTCGAAAAAATCAAATTTACCGGTATCTCGTTGCAGGTCATCAATGAAAAGTCTCACGGTATGTCGTAACTTTACCATTAGTTCTTTCTGGAAAATGGTGAAATGATAAAATTGCACATGTGATTTCATTTACAGGCGCTGGTGAATTGTCGATACCTGATCGGCCTCGATCAAAAATCGGTCAGGCCATTGACGTGATTCGGCGTGTGATGTCGGAGAAAGGGTACAACATATGTAATGGTGGCATCTACAAGAAACCACCTGAAGCAACAAAAACATTCATCTACTGTAGCTCAGTGAAAGAGTTTTTGCTAAGTCTGCTGGGAGACGTTGTATTTGCTGATGTAGTTGCTCCATACATCAACCAAGTTACCTGTCTTCTGTCAGAGCCAGCTTGCCGAGCCATTACGCCAATGGTCATTGACTACAATTTCATTGAAGTTCTGGACGGGTACTTTTTCAATATCAAGCGAAAGGGGTTTCAACGACATCCGAAAATGGCAGGATCACCACGGGCTTTTGTGAAATACAAATATACCGGCAACGTTCCCTATCCGAAACATTTTGTGGAAGGTTAGTGTACCATGTTTTTCTTTGAGTGAGTGTTGACATTTGGAATTAACTTTGTCACATTGGTTTTAGGAGTTGAAAATAGTTTTCCCGATGAAAAGATTCGCATAATGTTCTATAAGAAGTATTACCAGTTGTTGTGCCATCAACAATTTCCTGTAAAAGAATCGAAGCTGATGCTGGTAGGTCCATCCGACAGTGGAAAGACAAGCTGGTTTTCTCCCTTTCAAGGTACGACAGTCTGTCTCTTGCTTCAACATGTAGTTTATGAGTTGCACTTAACTTTGTGACTTTTGCGTTAAGGAATTATACCGTCAAAGTATATCGCTACCGTTGTAGCCGATGGACGCTTCTCTGCTGCTAACATCAACGAGAACACACAGATCGTGTTAATGGACGAGTGGACCAGCGATTCGCTCAGCTGCGAAGATGCCAAAAGAGTACTACAAGGTTAACCGTTTACTTATACCTGCATTTTTGTTAATGGTACCATATTTGCGTTAATTTATCACTGTTGAGTTTTATTTGCAGGTGGGTTAATGGCAGTGTCGAGGAAACACAAAGACTCGTTCCAATTCAAATACAACAGTGGCTTTTTCATTACCACAAACGAGTACCCTGACTTTGGAGATGGAAGAGATGGCCAGGCGATTAGAAATCGGTTGTGCGTATTTAGCACAAAACCTCTGCCGAAGAAAAATGCTACAATAAGTGGTAATGCCAACTTTTAGTTCTTAATCAAACATTGATATGTGTATGTTAACAACTGAATTTCTCTCATCATTTTACTAGCCTGGTTACGAACACACTGCATGGACGTCTTCCATTATGTGTCCCACCAAATACGCCGTAAGTCGATATTCGAAAATGGCTGTCCCACTTCTGCAAATGGCGAAGGTTCCGTATACAACGACTTTGATTACAACTGCCGTCAATTATTATTTGATGACAATAGCTCGATCAGCTTCTCGCAAATCAGTCGGTTTGAGTCTGACGAAGAACTAGCCGATGCTACTGTGCCTCAGTCAGCCGTCGACCATGCTGTACTTGAAGCAGATAGAACCGAAGGTATTCTATACGAGGAGCTAACGTTTACAACGCCGGATTTCGACTGCGAGTCGGTCGTTCCAGATGAGCAATACCAACAAAAAGTATACAGTCTGGTGAAGAGAAACCTTTGCGACGTACCGATCAGCGCAGCCACGAGAAAGGCATTTCTCATGCGACATCGCTCGGGATGGGTGGGCGCTGATTCAGTTTACGACGCATGGTTGTGCCTGAATGCCATGGAACGAAGCTGGTTCCCAATGGCCCAGTTTAGAGAGTCCTTTATCGATACGGTTGACGCAAGTACGTCCGATGGCGACAACTGTGGCAAAAACGATGACGATATCGGTGAAAGGAAAAACGATAGCCGGGAAGATATGGAGACGAAACCCGTTTTTGAACGTTTCGTCGCTCGTAGCAAACCAGCTGAAGCTATTGTCATCAGCAGTGACGAGGAGTGCGAAATACAACCTGAATTGTTACGCGCATATCAGGCATGTTTCGGGACTACAGAAGTTTTGTCGTCGGACGAAGGAGCGATTGAAGTCGTAGAGGCAACCAAACGTAAGTTGTGTGGTGACGGTAACGATTTGTCACCGAAACGATCGAAACAAAACGAGATGTGTGAAGACGTCAAGCCGAGCACCGAAACTCTACAGCGCTTCGCATCTGTCAATAATGTAAAAGACACTATTGTAATCAGTAGTGATGAAGAATAAACAAAAACGTTTAGTGTTATGTCTCAATTTCATTAAAAACAGCCCCACCTATTCGACAGTTATGTCTACACGCCCTTACATTTGGAAAAATTCCTGTTGCTATAGACATCACTTCACATTTCAGCTGATTTCACTTACATGTTGCAGATAGCTACACGTTGTTACATGTTGTTACATGTTGTTACACCTTGTTACAAGTTCTGAGAGAGTAAAGTGACGCATTACGTCACTTTCTGTGACGTCATTGCAACATCGGAGTGTCAGCTGTTTATAGTTACACGTTGTTGCATGTTGTTACACCTTGTTACACCTTGTTACAGGTTCTGAGAGAGTAAAGTGATGCTATACGTCACTTTCTGTGACGTCATTGCAACATCAGATTGTCTGCTGTTTATAGTTACACGTTGTTACGTGTTGTTACACCTTGTTACACATTGTTACAGGTTCTGAGAGAGTAAAGTGACGCATTACGTCACTGTCTGTGACGTCATTGCAACATCGGAGTGTCAGCTGTTTATAGTTACACGTTGTTGCATGTTGTTACACCTTGTTACACCTTGTTACAGGTTCTGAGAGAGTAAAGTGATGCATTACGTCACTTTCTGTGACGTAATTGCAACATCAGATTGTCAGCTGTTTATAGTTACACGTTGTTACATGTTGTTACACCTTGTTACACCTTGTTACAGGTTCTGAGAGAGTAAAGTGATGCATTACGTCACTTTCTGTGACGTAATTGCAACATCAGATTGTCAGCTGTTTATAGTTACACGTTGTTACCTGTTGTTACACCTTGTTACACCTTGTTACAGGTTCTGAGAGAGTAAAGTGATGCATTACGTCACTTTCTGTGACGTAATTGCAACATCAGATTGTCAGCTGTTTATAGTTACACGTTGTTACATGTTGTTACACCTTGTTACACCTTGTTACAGGTTCTGAGAGAGTAAAGTGACGCATTACGTCACTTTCTGTGACGTCACTGCAACATCGCATTGTCAGCTGATGCAAAGGTCAGCTGAGATCTCGCAAATGACGACATAGCCGGGAATATGACACATTTCTATGCTTTATTGGTCAAAAGCATGTAACAAGATGTAACTAGATGTAACAAGGTGTAACTATGTGTAAATAATATCAGCTGATTCTGTTTCTAGTTACACGTTGTTACATGTTGTTACATGTTGTTACACCTTGTTACAGGTTCTGAGAGAGTAAAGTGACGCATTACGTCACTTTCTGTGACGTCATTGCAACATCAGATTGTCAGCTGTTTATAGTTACACGTTGTTACATGTTGTTACACCTTGTTACACCTTGTTACAGGTTCTGAGAGAGTAAAGTGACGCATTACGTCACTTTCTGTGACGTCACTGCAACATCGGATTGTCAGCTGTTGCAAAGGTCAGCTGAGATCTCGCAAATGACGACATAGCCGGGAATGACGCATTGTTATGCTTTATTGATCAAAAGCATGTAACAAGATGTAACTAGATGTAACAAGGTGTAACTATGTGTAACTAATATCAGCTGATTATAGAGTGATGTTAGCAGAAGTGACGTAGATTGAACTTTTCCATTCTGTAGAACTGTAACAAGATGTAACTAAATGTAACAAGGTGTAACTACGTGTAACTAATATCAGCTGATTCGGGAGTCAAATGACGTCAGTAGAAGAAGTGACGTAGTTTGTACTTTTCCATTCTGTAGAACTGTAACAAGATGTAACTAGATGTAACAAGGTGTAACTACGTGTAACTAATATCAGCTGATTCGGGAGTCAAATGACGTCAGTAGAAGAAGTGACGTAGTTTGAACTTTTCCATTCTGTAGAACTGTAACAAGACGTAACTAGATGTAACAAGGTGTAACTACGTGTAACTAATATCAGCTGATTCTGGAATCAAATGACGTCAGAAAAAGAAGTGACGTAGATTGAACTTTTCCATTCTGTAGAACTGTAACAAGACGTAACTAGATGTAACAAGGTGTAACTACGTGTAACTAATATCAGCTGATTCGGGAGTCAAATGACGTCAGAAAAAGAAGTGACGTAGATTGAACTTTTCCATTCTGTAGAACTGTAACAAGACGTAACTAGATGTAACAAGGTGTAACTACGTGTAACTAATATCAGCTGATTCGGGAGTCAAATGACGTCAGTAGAAGAAGTGACGTAGTTTGAACTTTTCCATTCTGTAGAACTGTAACAAGACGTAACTAGATGTAACAAGGTGTAACTACGTGTAACTAATATCAGCTGATTCTGGAATCAAATGACGTCAGAAAAAGAAGTGACGTAGATTGAACTTTTCCATTCTGTAGAACTGTAACAAGACGTAACTAGATGTAACAAGGTGTAACTACGTGTAACTAATATCAGCTGATTCGGGAGTCAAATGACGTCAGTAGAAGAAGTGACGTAGATTGAACTTTTCTATTCTGTAGAACTGTAACAAGATATAACTAAATGTAACAAGGTGTAACTGCCTGTAACTAATATCAGCTGATTCTGGAGTCAAATGACGTCAGTAAAAGAAGTGACGTAGATTGAACTTTTCGTTTCTCTGGAACTGTAACAACATGTAACTAGATGTAACAAGGTGTAACTGCCTGTAACTAATATCAGCTGATTCTGGAGTCAAATGACGTCAGTAAAAGAAGTGACGTAGATTGAACTTTTCGTTTCTCTGGAACTGTAATAACATGTAACTAGATGTAACAAGGTGTAACTGCCTGTAACTAATATCAGCTGATTTGAAGGCCAATAGAGTCTTTCTCACAAAGGAAGAATGACAAGCTTGAGAGTAGAAGACAATATTTTTGGAGATGGAAGGTGGGGCAGTGGGGATTTTAATTAGTCCTTGTTTACGTACTATCTTTGTATTTGTTTCCAAATAATTTTCTACATCTGTTTGGCCTTGATCTAATAGCAATCATAAATGTTGTGTCTCTATGTAAAAACAGCTTAAGACAGTCTTGCTTTCTTAGCATTGACAGTTTCGCCATTACACCCGTACAATTTTCCAATTCGGTAAATCTAAACGTGATGCCAGGCTTTAGTTCGTGTGTCTTTATCATGTCTTTTAAAACATCCTTCTCGTGCTCGTTTAAGCTGTGTTTTGATGTTATTTGCAGGTCTTTGGTGTACGTACACCTCTTGAATTTGAAGAACATGTTACCTCTAGCAGAAACGAAAAGGACCAAAAACCTCTTGCTTCAATTTCTTATATGGTTAATAAATCAATAAATGCCAACAATGAAAATCAAATCAACTTAATCGTCTTAGCTCTAATCATCAATGTACTCGGCTTCCGTGAAGAATGAAAGCTGTACTCTGGATCTCGCAATATTGCCGTCCATTTACCAATTCCGTGTTTCTTGATGCCGTACGATAGAAACGAATCTTCTTTAGACGAAAACGAAACCTTGCTCTGTCGTTTTGAAACGGTTTCAATGCGTCCTTCTGTTGGTTTCTGCTTTCTCGTTGTAACATTACCACGAGAATGTACGGCCAAACTTTGAAATTCAATGCTTTGATCTTCAACTCTATTGTGCGATTCGTTGATTGTCGATACTGTCAAATGTTCGTTCAAACCGTCGTTTGGTAAGCCCATCAATTTTTCCATACACTGTTGTCCTTGACGTGCAACTTCGGCTGATTGAAGCTTTTGATAGTGTACTCGAGCTACGTGCGACGTATGTTTTTGATCGCGAGATAGAGCCGCTTGTTCACTTTCGGTAAGTTTGGATAAACCTTCTGTTTCGATAATCTGCCTGTATCGGGTTGGATTAATGTGCTTTCCTATGGCCTGGTATACAATTCTGCCAAATACGTCAGTTAATTGTTTCAATTGCGTACCATTCTTTGTTATTAGCAAATAGTCGCAAACTGGATTTAATCGAGTCCTTATACAAGTTGTGTACCCATTTAGAATGTCAACGACCCGTTTTGTTATTATGAGAGTGTCAAATCCGTACTTGTAATTTGTCTTAAATCTGGTCTGGTCGATAATGCCACCTTCGCATCCCAGTTCACGTACCATTGCCACTGTTAAGTACTGATAGGTCATAGGACGACTCGCCTTTACCATTAAGAAAAGCACGGCAACCACAAAGGAAGTACAAAACGATAAATCGTGTGCAGGAATAATTGCTGTTCCGTGACTAGCATTAAGAATGATCTGCGAAAACTTTTCGGCATGAAATGGAATGACGTTTTGCATATCTTCTAGGGTCGCCCAACAGTTGATACTCGTAAGATATTCCATACTCAACACTGTATTCCATTCTATTCTCATTTTCTTTGCTAAGCATTTCTTTACCCTATCCAAGTAGATCTCTGCGGCAATGAATACGGGTATATTTTCAGCATTAATGCCATTGCTTCTTCTGTAATCCAGCATGTGAGATATTGCGTGCATGTAGCCGATAATTCCGGAACGGCCAACGTTCCATGTGTTCTGCAAGTAGTCAACGAAATCCGAGAGCAAAGTAACGCATCCAACGCAATAGTCTATCACACATTCCGGTACGTCCCAGGCGGTTGAGACATCGTCACAACAATATTTCGCATACTTTAAGACTTTTGCTGTTAATTGTTCTGCTTGAGAATGACATTTGGCTCCTCCACCTGGGCTTTGCAGCCATCTGCTGAATAACCGTCCAACAGTACAGGTCTTTAGAAACATCGGCATCGAAGCAGTGCAACACCTCTTTTTCTTTCCTTCTGTTGACAAGCGAGTTGCTAATTCAGGAAATATCGTATTAACATCTGGTTTTTCGTCGAAAAAGTAAAACCAACCATGTTTTGTGAAAACGTGCTTTCTGCAACCTCTCTGTGTCTTAAAATGTTCACTTTCACACACTTTCACAGGGCAAACATAAACACTATCAGCGTTCGGTCTTAAAACCAATCTTCTCGGCTTTTTATTACTTCCCACAGCCTTTTGCCACTTTTTCTTCGATAAAATTCGTCTCTGCGACATGTCAGTCGATTACTGATATTTGTGACTAACACGGTCCTCTTTTTATGTGATAATTCAGTGACACTACATTAAAATTTACCAGCCAATCACATCTAAGATTCCTAATGACAATCGTGCGGGCTGTAACGGACTGCCTTAGGCAGGTCTGCAAAACAAACTTTTTAGCTCTTCATTTAGGTTCTGTATTTTGAACAATCTCTTTTACTTTATAAAGAACTATTTAAAGGGAACATATTGGCCAATCTGTGAAGGAACAGAGTCGTCCGTTTCTTTTAACGAGATCTTAATAGTTAACAGAACAAGAAAGACCTTTTACGATATAAATTGTCGGTCTTCCAACGACCGTTTTGTCATTAAGGGAATTATTAACACATCAATAATGTAAAGAGTCTCAAGTGAGCCTCGTGAAATGTTCCTTTTAAATAAAAAGGAACTTTTACAAACAGGAACACGCACTTTTATTATTATTTTATACTTGAATGATTCTAAAAATTAGATACACAAAGGAACAAAAAAAATGTATACGATATATAACCGTATAAGAAAAAATGTGTTCCTCTCACTGTACGTAAAACATCTAAAAGAAGGAACAAAAATGGATACTGCTACTTTTAAAGGTAATCTTTCTTTGCGAGAAGAACCTTTAAAAAGGGCGTTACGTAGTTTTATTGTGTCTCCATTTGCTTTAAAATACCGCGTTGTCGCTGTTCGAACACTTTGGAAGTGCGAAGATGCTTTTCATAGATTGTGGGGAAAGCGAGAACAACTACAGAAGATTTTAAAATCGATACCGCAGGTTGTAGCGTTTTTTAGTTGTGTTACCGCGCTGGAAAATCGGAATAGTGATGCAGCAAATCGATCCTCCGATCCTGGGTTTTCTTTCTGGATCGTATTTGACTGGCCAGAAATCAGTGGTACTGTGGTCGAAGATAGGATAGTTCAAAAGCTTTTGACAGCTGGCTTAGACGTCAGTTCTTGCAAGATTGTGAGAGGAAGAGGTTTGTTACGTTGAGAAATATTAAACAGTCATTTCGTAAATGTCCCTTTCAAGAAGTCAAATTGCTTTTCCACTTTGTTTATATCCATATAGGTGAAAGTAATCAATCAGCTGAAGATGCATATGCAAGTAGCCTGTACATCACATTGAAGGACCACAAGTGTCAGGAGGCTCTGCAAGCACTTGTTCTCAGTAAAACGCGTCTAGTCAGGAGTGTCGCTCAAGAGGAGGGTTACGAAATGAATTTCGTGGCTGTGGAAGAAGATACAGTCAAACCAGTGCAGTTATATTTGCTGTCCACGCTTGATGACTGCGTACGTGAAGTTGTTCTTAACGCCGTCGAAAAAATCAAATTTACCGGTATCTCGTTGCAGGTCATCAATGAAAAGTCTCACGGTATGTCGTAACTTTACCATTAGTTCTTTCTGGAAAATGGTGAAATGATAAAATTGCACATGTGATTTCATTTACAGGCGCTGGTGAATTGTCGATACCTGATCGGCCTCGATCAAAAATCGGTCAGGCCATTGACGTGATTCGGCGTGTGATGTCGGAGAAAGGGTACAACATATGTAATGGTGGCATCTACAAGAAACCACCTGAAGCAACAAAAACATTCATCTACTGTAGCTCAGTGAAAGAGTTTTTGCTAAGTCTGCTGGGAGACGTTGTATTTGCTGATGTAGTTGCTCCATACATCAACCAAGTTACCTGTCTTCTGTCAGAGCCAGCTTGCCGAGCCATTACGCCAATGGTCATTGACTACAATTTCATTGAAGTTCTGGACGGGTACTTTTTCAATATCAAGCGAAAGGGGTTTCAACGACATCCGAAAATGGCAGGATCACCACGGGCTTTTGTGAAATACAAATATACCGGCAACGTTCCCTATCCGAAACATTTTGTGGAAGGTTAGTGTACCATGTTTTTCTTTGAGTGAGTGTTGACATTTGGAATTAACTTTGTCACATTGGTTTTAGGAGTTGAAAATAGTTTTCCCGATGAAAAGATTCGCATAATGTTCTATAAGAAGTATTACCAGTTGTTGTGCCATCAACAATTTCCTGTAAAAGAATCGAAGCTGATGCTGGTAGGTCCATCCGACAGTGGAAAGACAAGCTGGTTTTCTCCCTTTCAAGGTACGACAGTCTGTCTCTTGCTTCAACATGTAGTTTATGAGTTGCACTTAACTTTGTGACTTTTGCGTTAAGGAATTATACCGTCAAAGTATATCGCTACCGTTGTAGCCGATGGACGCTTCTCTGCTGCTAACATCAACGAGAACACACAGATCGTGTTAATGGACGAGTGGACCAGCGATTCGCTCAGCTGCGAAGATGCCAAAAGAGTACTACAAGGTTAACCGTTTACTTATACCTGCATTTTTGTTAATGGTACCATATTTGCGTTAATTTATCACTGTTGAGTTTTATTTGCAGGTGGGTTAATGGCAGTGTCGAGGAAACACAAAGACTCGTTCCAATTCAAATACAACAGTGGCTTTTTCATTACCACAAACGAGTACCCTGACTTTGGAGATGGAAGAGATGGCCAGGCGATTAGAAATCGGTTGTGCGTATTTAGCACAAAACCTCTGCCGAAGAAAAATGCTACAATAAGTGGTAATGCCAACTTTTAGTTCTTAATCAAACATTGATATGTGTATGTTAACAACTGAATTTCTCTCATCATTTTACTAGCCTGGTTACGAACACACTGCATGGACGTCTTCCATTATGTGTCCCACCAAATACGCCGTAAGTCGATATTTGAAAATGGCTGTCCCACTTCTGCAAATGGCGAAGGTTCCGTATACAACGACTTTGATTACAACTGCCGTCAATTATTATTTGATGACAATAGCTCGATCAGCTTCTCGCAAATCAGTCGGTTTGAGTCTGACGAAGAACTAGCCGATGCTACTGTGCCTCAGTCAGCCGTCGACCATGCTGTACTTGAAGCAGATAGAACCGAAGGTATTCTATACGAGGAGCTAACGTTTACAACGCCGGATTTCGACTGCGAGTCGGTCGTTCCAGATGAGCAATACCAACAAAAAGTATACAGTCTGGTGAAGAGAAACCTTTGCGACGTACCGATCAGCGCAGCCACGAGAAAGGCATTTCTCATGCGACATCGCTCGGGATGGGTGGGCGCTGATTCAGTTTACGACGCATGGTTGTGCCTGAATGCCATGGAACGAAGCTGGTTCCCAATGGCCCAGTTTAGAGAGTCCTTTATCGATACGGTTGACGCAAGTACGTCCGATGGCGACAACTGTGGCAAAAACGATGACGATATCGGTGAAAGGAAAAACGATAGCCGGGAAGATATGGAGACGAAACCCGTTTTTGAACGTTTCGTCGCTCGTAGCAAACCAGCTGAAGCTATTGTCATCAGCAGTGACGAGGAGTGCGAAATACAACCTGAATTGTTACGCGCATATCAGGCATGTTTCGGGACTACAGAAGTTTTGTCGTCGGACGAAGGAGCGATTGAAGTCGTAGAGGCAACCAAACGTAAGTTGTGTGGTGACGGTAACGATTTGTCACCGAAACGATCGAAACAAAACGAGATGTGTGAAGACGTCAAGCCGAGCACCGAAACTCTACAGCGCTTCGCATCTGTCAATAATGTAAAAGACACTATTGTAATCAGTAGTGATGAAGAATAAACAAAAACGTTTAGTGTTATGTCTCAATTTCATTAAAAACAGCCCCACCTATTCGACAGTTATGTCTACACGCCCTTACATTTGGAAAAATTCCTGTTGCTATAGACATCACTTCACATTTCAGCTGATTTCACTTACATGTTGCAGATAGCTACACGTTGTTACATGTTGTTACATGTTGTTACACCTTGTTACAAGTTCTGAGAGAGTAAAGTGACGCATTACGTCACTTTCTGTGACGTCATTGCAACATCGGAGTGTCAGCTGTTTATAGTTACACGTTGTTGCATGTTGTTACACCTTGTTACACCTTGTTACAGGTTCTGAGAGAGTAAAGTGATGCTATACGTCACTTTCTGTGACGTCATTGCAACATCAGATTGTCTGCTGTTTATAGTTACACGTTGTTACGTGTTGTTACACCTTGTTACACATTGTTACAGGTTCTGAGAGAGTAAAGTGACGCATTACGTCACTGTCTGTGACGTCATTGCAACATCGGAGTGTCAGCTGTTTATAGTTACACGTTGTTGCATGTTGTTACACCTTGTTACACCTTGTTACAGGTTCTGAGAGAGTAAAGTGATGCATTACGTCACTTTCTGTGACGTAATTGCAACATCAGATTGTCAGCTGTTTATAGTTACACGTTGTTACCTGTTGTTACACCTTGTTACACCTTGTTACAGGTTCTGAGAGAGTAAAGTGATGCATTACGTCACTTTCTGTGACGTAATTGCAACATCAGATTGTCAGCTGTTTATAGTTACACGTTGTTACATGTTGTTACACCTTGTTACACCTTGTTACAGGTTCTGAGAGAGTAAAGTGACGCATTACGTCACTTTCTGTGACGTCACTGCAACATCGCATTGTCAGCTGATGCAAAGGTCAGCTGAGATCTCGCAAATGACGACATAGCCGGGAATATGACACATTTCTATGCTTTATTGGTCAAAAGCATGTAACAAGATGTAACTAGATGTAACAAGGTGTAACTATGTGTAAATAATATCAGCTGATTCTGTTTCTAGTTACACGTTGTTACATGTTGTTACATGTTGTTACACCTTGTTACAGGTTCTGAGAGAGTAAAGTGACGCATTACGTCACTTTCTGTGACGTCATTGCAACATCAGATTGTCAGCTGTTTATAGTTACACGTTGTTACATGTTGTTACACCTTGTTACACCTTGTTACAGGTTCTGAGAGAGTAAAGTGACGCATTACGTCACTTTCTGTGACGTCACTGCAACATCGGATTGTCAGCTGTTGCAAAGGTCAGCTGAGATCTCGCAAATGACGACATAGCCGGGAATGACGCATTGTTATGCTTTATTGATCAAAAGCATGTAACAAGATGTAACTAGATGTAACAAGGTGTAACTATGTGTAACTAATATCAGCTGATTATAGAGTGATGTTAGCAGAAGTGACGTAGATTGAACTTTTCCATTCTGTAGAACTGTAACAAGATGTAACTAAATGTAACAAGGTGTAACTACGTGTAACTAATATCAGCTGATTCGGGAGTCAAATGACGTCAGTAGAAGAAGTGACGTAGTTTGTACTTTTCCATTCTGTAGAACTGTAACAAGATGTAACTAGATGTAACAAGGTGTAACTACGTGTAACTAATATCAGCTGATTCGGGAGTCAAATGACGTCAGTAGAAGAAGTGACGTAGTTTGAACTTTTCCATTCTGTAGAACTGTAACAAGACGTAACTAGATGTAACAAGGTGTAACTACGTGTAACTAATATCAGCTGATTCGGGAGTCAAATGACGTCAGAAAAAGAAGTGACGTAGATTGAACTTTTCCATTCTGTAGAACTGTAACAAGACGTAACTAGATGTAACAAGGTGTAACTACGTGTAACTAATATCAGCTGATTCGGGAGTCAAATGACGTCAGTAGAAGAAGTGACGTAGTTTGAACTTTTCCATTCTGTAGAACTGTAACAAGACGTAACTAGATGTAACAAGGTGTAACTACGTGTAACTAATATCAGCTGATTCTGGAATCAAATGACGTCAGAAAAAGAAGTGACGTAGATTGAACTTTTCCATTCTGTAGAACTGTAACAAGACGTAACTAGATGTAACAAGGTGTAACTACGTGTAACTAATATCAGCTGATTCGGGAGTCAAATGACGTCAGTAGAAGAAGTGACGTAGATTGAACTTTTCTATTCTGTAGAACTGTAACAAGATATAACTAAATGTAACAAGGTGTAACTGCCTGTAACTAATATCAGCTGATTCTGGAGTCAAATGACGTCAGTAAAAGAAGTGACGTAGATTGAACTTTTCGTTTCTCTGGAACTGTAACAACATGTAACTAGATGTAACAAGGTGTAACTGCCTGTAACTAATATCAGCTGATTCTGGAGTCAAATGACGTCAGTAAAAGAAGTGACGTAGATTGAACTTTTCGTTTCTCTGGAACTGTAATAACATGTAACTAGATGTAACAAGGTGTAACTGCCTGTAACTAATATCAGCTGATTTGAAGGCCAATAGAGTCTTTCTCACAAAGGAAGAATGACAAGCTTGAGAGTAGAAGACAATATTTTTGGAGATGGAAGGTGGGGCAGTGGGGATTTTAATTAGTCCTTGTTTACGTACTATCTTTGTATTTGTTTCCAAATAATTTTCTACATCTGTTTGGCCTTGATCTAATAGCAATCATAAATGTTGTGTCTCTATGTAAAAACAGCTTAAGACAGTCTTGCTTTCTTAGCATTGACAGTTTCGCCATTACACCCGTACAATTTTCCAATTCGGTAAATCTAAACGTGATGCCAGGCTTTAGTTCGTGTGTCTTTATCATGTCTTTTAAAACATCCTTCTCGTGCTCGTTTAAGCTGTGTTTTGATGTTATTTGCAGGTCTTTGGTGTACGTACACCTCTTGAATTTGAAGAACATGTTACCTCTAGCAGAAACGAAAAGGACCAAAAACCTCTTGCTTCAATTTCTTATATGGTTAATAAATCAATAAATGCCAACAATGAAAATCAAATCAACTTAATCGTCTTAGCTCTAATCATCAATGTACTCGGCTTCCGTGAAGAATGAAAGCTGTACTCTGGATCTCGCAATATTGCCGTCCATTTACCAATTCCGTGTTTCTTGATGCCGTACGATAGAAACGAATCTTCTTTAGACGAAAACGAAACCTTGCTCTGTCGTTTTGAAACGGTTTCAATGCGTCCTTCTGTTGGTTTCTGCTTTCTCGTTGTAACATCACCACGAGAATGTACGGCCAAACTTTGAAATTCAATGCTTTGATCTTCAACTCTATTGTGCGATTCGTTGATTGTCGATACTGTCAAATGTTCGTTCAAACCGTCGTTTGGTAAGCCCATCAATTTTTCCATACACTGTTGTCCTTGACGTGCAACTTCGGCTGATTGAAGCTTTTGATAGTGTACTCGAGCTACGTGCGACGTATGTTTTTGATCGCGAGATAGAGCCGCTTGTTCACTTTCGGTAAGTTTGGATAAACCTTCTGTTTCGATAATCTGCCTGTATCGGGTTGGATTAATGTGCTTTCCTATGGCCTGGTATACAATTCTGCCAAATACGTCAGTTAATTGTTTCAATTGCGTACCATTCTTTGTTATTAGCAAATAGTCGCAAACTGGATTTAATCGAGTCCTTATACAAGTTGTGTACCCATTTAGAATGTCAACGACCCGTTTTGTTATTATGAGAGTGTCAAATCCGTACTTGTAATTTGTCTTAAATCTGGTCTGGTCGATAATGCCACCTTCGCATCCCAGTTCACGTACCATTGCCACTGTTAAGTACTGATAGGTCATAGGACGACTCGCCTTTACCATTAAGAAAAGCACGGCAACCACAAAGGAAGTACAAAACGATAAATCGTGTGCAGGAATAATTGCTGTTCCGTGACTAGCATTAAGAATGATCTGCGAAAACTTTTCGGCATGAAATGGAATGACGTTTTGCATATCTTCTAGGGTCGCCCAACAGTTGATACTCGTAAGATATTCCATACTCAACACTGTATTCCATTCTATTCTCATTTTCTTTGCTAAGCATTTCTTTACCCTATCCAAGTAGATCTCTGCGGCAATGAATACGGGTATATTTTCAGCATTAATGCCATTGCTTCTTCTGTAATCCAGCATGTGAGATATTGCGTGCATGTAGCCGATAATTCCGGAACGGCCAACGTTCCATGTGTTCTGCAAGTAGTCAACGAAATCCGAGAGCAAAGTAACGCATCCAACGCAATAGTCTATCACACATTCCGGTACGTCCCAGGCGGTTGAGACATCGTCACAACAATATTTCGCATACTTTAAGACTTTTGCTGTTAATTGTTCTGCTTGAGAATGACATTTGGCTCCTCCACCTGGGCTTTGCAGCCATCTGCTGAATAACCGTCCAACAGTACAGGTCTTTAGAAACATCGGCATCGAAGCAGTGCAACACCTCTTTTTCTTTCCTTCTGTTGACAAGCGAGTTGCTAATTCAGGAAATATCGTATTAACATCTGGTTTTTCGTCGAAAAAGTAAAACCAACCATGTTTTGTGAAAACGTGCTTTCTGCAACCTCTCTGTGTCTTAAAATGTTCACTTTCACACACTTTCACAGGGCAAACATAAACACTATCAGCGTTCGGTCTTAAAACCAATCTTCTCGGCTTTTTATTACTTCCCACAGCCTTTTGCCACTTTTTCTTCGATAAAATTCGTCTCTGCGACATGTCAGTCGATTACTGATATTTGTGACTAACACGGTCCTCTTTTTATGTGATAATTCAGTGACACTACATTAAAATTTACCAGCCAATCACATCTAAGATTCCTAATGACAATCGTGCGGGCTGTAACGGACTGCCTTAGGCAGGTCTGCAAAACAAACTTTTTAGCTCTTCATTTAGGTTCTGTATTTTGAACAATCTCTTTTACTTTATAAAGAACTATTTAAAGGGAACATATTGGCCAATCTGTGAAGGAACAGAGTCGTCCGTTTCTTTTAACGAGATCTTAATAGTTAACAGAACAAGAAAGACCTTTTACGATATAAATTGTCGGTCTTCCAACGACCGTTTTGTCATTAAGGGAATTATTAACACATCAATAATGTAAAGAGTCTCAAGTGAGCCTCGTGAAATGTTCCTTTTAAATAAAAAGGAACTTTTACAAACAGGAACACGCACTTTTATTATTATTTTATACTTGAATGATTCTAAAAATTAGATACACAAAGGAACAAAAAAAATGTATACGATATATAATTATGAAAATAATAATTATAGAACAGTTTTAAAAAGAATAAGAAATGTGTATGATAATGATTATTCTACTCTTTACTCATTAAATGCACCTTTACAAAGAATGCAAGTTGATTTGGCAGATATTAGATATTATGGAATAGCTAGTGTTAATTATTTACTTGTTTGCGTAGATTTATTTTCTTCATATGTTTTCTGTTATCGTATGAATAAACGTTCTAGTATAGGTGAAAAAATGAAACAATTTTATATCGAACTACAAAAGTATAGAAACAATAATAATGATGTAATAAGTATACAAGGTGACGAGGAATTTACAAGAAATAATTTTATCGCTAATTTAAGTAAGCAATATAATATCGAATTGTATTCAACGAAAAAAATGGTGGACATGCATTCGCAGCTGAACAGAAGATTAGGGTAATAAAGGAAATGTTGACTAAATTAAACTTACAAAAGAAGCGAAAGAAGAGTGCAAGTATTTCACCTATTTTAGATGTTATCGAAAATATGAATCATAAGATTTCTGAGAAATACGGATTTTCACCTCATGAGATATTTAATAAGTCGTTAGAAAGTGATACACAAAGAGTGGTATTTAATTTCAATAGAGTAGAAAAATCACAAAAATTACATGGACGCTTGTCACGTTATTTTGACAAGAAAAATGTAAACGCAAGAAATAATCTATATGAATTAAATGTTGGAGACAGAGTGTTGGTTGCTATGCATAGATTAAAAAAGTCAAGTGTAGGGAGAACGGTATTTGTTAAATATACAACACAAAATGTGAAATTATTTGACGAAGATAATGTTTACATAATTAAATTTAAACGGAAAATGACAGATTTTAATGACTTAACAATTCATAAACAATATTATTATTAGTTAGAACACAGCGAAACAGGAAGAACTTTAACCGGTCGTTTCGCAAGGCGAGACCTTTACAAAATACGATGATTATATGTTTTGATAAAGTTGACATAGACGAAGTAACAGGCGAAGTAATATTTAACCTACAGAATACAGATATTGATCAACGAACAATTAACATAAAGGAGAATGAAAAGATATTTCTTCTTAAGGCATTAATACACAGACTTACAAGGTATATTATCGATTCAAACATTCGTGTTTATCAAAAACAATTAGCAAATATTAGTAAATACAATGAGACAAAACAATTTTATAATGCAAAATTAACTGCAATATCTCGTATTAAATGGATATGTCCATTATTTAAAACTATGGGAAGTTTTAAAGGAAGTGGAGTAAGTGTTAGTGAAATATATAGTTCTACTAAAACTTTCAATTTAACATATCCAATTGAAAAAAAATATATTTACAAATACGACAGAGTATTAAAAGACGATGACATTGAAATTGTCGATCCACTGTACGAATATTACGACATATATAGACAGTATAGAGATACTGATAATAATGTATTATGGTCAACAGTTGACAAAAATAGTGCGTCAATAGGTACAAGGATAACTGCTAAAATGGTACGTGGTGATGATGGGAGAATAAAAATTGAACAACAACTTGCTTTTATTATACCTGATTCTATAGCAAAAAATAACACATGGTGGAATATATATGGTACTAGTATCTCGCGTAAAAGTTTTTTACGGCTTTAATTTCGAAAAGGATGTGTCGAAAATAGGTGTCGAAAGATTAAATCACAAAATCGTGACTGGAAAGTGTTCCCATGTTGTAGAGCTCGAAAAACTGATCAAAAAAGTGTATGGGATCGATTCGCTAGGATCAACCGCTGCAGAGATATCGTCGATCAAAGATTTTGATGACGTCATATCCGTAGTACCAAATAAAATTTAGGCCCAAATGTTGGGTCACTCCATCACCCGTATCACCGACCCTGTAAAACGTCAGTTATCCCTATTGGTTCGCGAGATATTTCCCCAAAAACGTCGTGTTCGATTGGGGATGCAATGCAATGGTTCCTCTGCGATAAGATAAAAATAACTGACGTCACGCCGCGTGCTGTTATACTAATCGTCAATTATCAATGGTCTAACGAAAAAATGACCACGATTAAGAAGATTTTGACCGTAAATTTTTAAAAAACACAACACTCTCTAAAATAAAAGTGGGATGCACGATTGCGGATTAGTATAACTAGTATCCCGGGTAAAAACTTTTTACCGAACTTAACTTCGAAAAGGATGGGTCAAAATCGCCTTTCCCGTGGACGATCCCCGTGATGAAAATTTCAATTTAGGAATCGAAACTCAAAAGTGTACCCATGTTGTAGAGCTCGAAAAACTGAGCAAAAAAATGTATGGGATTGTTTCGCTACGACCAACCGTTGCAGAGATATCATTGGTCAAAGATTTCGATGACGTCATATCCGCAGTACCAAATAAAATTTAGGCCCAAATGATGCGTCACCCCATCACCCGTATCGTGGACCCTAAAAAACGTCAGTTATCCCTATTGGTTCTCGAGATATTTCCCCAAAAACGTTGCGTTCTATTGGGGATGCAATGCAATGATCCCCGTGATCATAAAAAACTGACGTCAAATGATGCCACGTGCTTTTGGAATGATCGTGAAAAAAGTGTCTCTCGCTTCTACGTGGTTTTACGCGCACATAAGAGGACGATGACCGTAAATTAAAAGTAAATATATCACTCTCTAAAATAAAAGTGGGATGCACAACGCGGATTATTATAATAAGATATATGATACATACAGTAAAATTACACGTAGTGACAATCGAACACAAATGTTCTATAATAATTTAAGTGTTGAAAGTGGTATTTACAATCCAACGTCAGAAATTTACAAATACAAAAACGAAATGGACTTCATATTAAGTGGAAAATTTGATTTTCCATATTCTAATGTATTTACGTACGAGAGAATTTCTACAGACGAAGAATTTTTTAGGAAGGTTTTACAAGGAAACGTTGATCCTTCTAATCGTGGTTTATTTTATATATTTGCGAAACAAAATAACAATGTCAAGCTCATGAAAAGTGACTTTTACTTAGCTATTATAAAAAACACAAAAACTGAATTATATGTAACAAAAAGACTTTTTGAAATATGGAAAAAGACATTTGTTTTTCTAAACTTATGTTTAAAAAGCGGAATTTTAAATGCAGACGACGTTACTGTTTCGGAAATGAAAGAAATAAATAAGAATGTTGACATTTCAAGTGGTGTAAGTAATATATATATCGAGTACGGACATTATCCAAATGATGAAAAACAACCAAGACAAAGATATTATTTAATGGACGGATACGTTAAAGTGTATTTTCCACCTACTGCACGTGCAGGACAACTTTTAGAAATTAACTTAAAAAAAAGCGATGTTGGTGAAAATTTAAATGGATTTTTTCCAATTATAATGCCAGCAACATGGAATGGATTTGAAAAGTGGGACACAAAAAAAAGTCGTTTTTCGCTACTTAACATATTGTCACAAACTTATACATTAACAACACCGCTTTTCAAGGATCAAACAATAGGCAAAAACTTTACAAAACAATATACAGACAAACAAAATGATAGTATATCCATCATAGTAAATGATATTGCAGGCAAAAACAAATTGTACGGATTAGAAGACCCATCATTTGTGTTCAATAGTAACACAAATAAATACGAAATTAATAATTCCATTTTAGTTGCATATCAAAAAGCAATAAAGACGTCTGTTTTAACGCAGGAAATTAACGGACAGGAAACAAGTACACAAGCTGTTATTGTAGATGTTATAAATCTACCTGTTGCTGAAAAAGACAATAATGAAATTAGTAAATGGTACAATTTATGTAAAGATAAGTCATTACAGTCACGTGCTGCATACAATTTCGATTTAAGTGAATTGTCTTATACATTGTTACAAGTTAATGGAAAACCATTTAAATTAGGAGAAAAAAAATATTTAAAGGACATTATTTTTTTCATAAACAACACATCATCATCATCATTATCACCATCAATACACCAACAACAGTTATTAAGAGTTGGTACTAAAAGAAAAACAACAATGGAGGAAAATAATAAATTAAAAATTGTTAAAGCAATCAATATTGATTTTTCAATTAATGATAGTAACAATATGTTCGTTTTTGATTTTGTAACAACGAGTAAAGAAGTGGAACAGTTTTTTCGTGACAATTCAAAAAAGGCAAGTAAATACGAAATGAAAAAAACAAGTATAATTTGTCCATCTAAAATGAAGACAACAACAACCACAAATAAGAAGACGGAACCACAAAATACTATTTTCGTGACATCATACGGATTAAACAATGCAATGAAAATTTTATTTCAAAAAGATAACAGTACAATAGAAGATAGAGTTTTATGCATCTTAAATTTAAGTGAAGACAAATCGTACACAGCATTACAAAACAAAGAAAATGAAAATTACGCATTCAATATTGTGGATAGTTTAGACAGTAGTGGTAGAATGCATCATCATTCATTTCCAATAGTATTTAAAAGCATGAGTGACATTAACAATTTCAGTTTGTCACTAAAAAATAGCAAATACGAAACTATTACTTTTGAAAAGTCAGACGCTTTAAATAAAATTATATTTATTTTTGAAATAATTGCATATGCGTAAATAAAGATGTTTGGGAAGCAAAGACGATATACAAATAGCAGTTCATCATCACAACAACATTTGTTTAGGAAGAATGTTAAAGGTGCTATATTTCAACAAATACGTAATGCATACGAAAAACATGCTAAAGATGTAAATAGACTGAATGAATTAATAAAAAAAAGTAATGAAGAAGCAAGCAATTATAAAAAACAATGTGAAGAAATGAAACAACGCGAAAAAAGTGCAGTAGCAGCGTTAAAAGAAAGATTTGATAGTTTATCAGGTGAATTACAAAGTAAACTTGCAATAATAAGAGAATTGCAAATGAAACAACGTAGAAACAATCAACATCAAGAACAACAACAACAAAAGAAGCATCAACAACGTTATAATAATAATAAAAAAATAAAGAAAATAAGGAGGAGAAAAAATTGTCATAATAATTTCACAGACGACGAACAAGAGGAAATCGAGTTTGTCGACGGTATTGATGATTACGGGTATGGAAATAGAAGCAGATGTAATTCAAGATATGATGATAATGGCGATATTTATAGTTCTTCTGATGATAACGATTATCAAGGTGGTGATGATAGCGATAATGATGATAATGTTGAACATACTGCAAAAAAAACAAAAGCAAAAAAACAAAGACCAAGGAGTATTAAACAAAGACCAACAACAAGCAAAAACGATACAAAGAAGAAGGCAAAGTGCACGGCTAATGAATCAAAATATTTGTACTACTGAGAAAGACATAGTATATTAATTTATTTTAAATAAATTGTGTTGATTTGACATCTTTTATTTTATTTGTGTTATTGTCTACCTACAAACATGGTACAAATGCAGACACCGAAAGGTGTCTTCGACACAGCAGAAACTAACAACATAGATAGTATGGAAACAGACGATGTTATGAGTAGAGCGGTTAACGTAAATGATATTCAGGCAATATTAAATAATGTAAATTCACTTATAAGTAAAGGTGAAGTACAACAAGGTGTTGTAGAAAAATATTTTCCTGGGTACTTAAATTTAAAACGTTCTGGTTTAATAGTATCTACAAAACGAAGGAAAGTTACTGCACAACCTGGTTACGGGTCAAAACAAAAATTAACGTTTAACATTGAAGTTGGACAAAATAAGAGGTTCGTACGAAAGACATGCAGGTTAATATTGCCAATAAAGTTTACAAAACCAGACGGTACAACAGCATTACCAGACACGGTTGCGTTAGCTAACTTTTGGACATCAAAATGGATACAGGACATTGTTGTCAAAAATCTTTACACTGACGACAATATAAATAAGCAAACTAATGAAAAAGACTGTGCAGAATTTGCAGACGAAAAAATGTCTGTTATACCAATTGATAAATTATACATGTTTGATGACTATCATTATTTACCTGATAGTCAAGCTGATAAAGGAAGGCGTGCATTTACTACACCTACTGACGTTAATATATCTAAGAGAATTACTAAATGGAAAAGCGATTGGCAAAATACCAATGGAAAAGAATATGAAATTTGCTTAGAACATCTGTCGGAATTTTTTAACATTGAAGATGTATTTAAAATAAGTATTAAAATAGAATGTAATCTGTGTGTCGATATGAACAAGATATTCGAAAGTATTAAGGTTCTAGCGTCAGGTTCAACAGCAACATCAAAACAGACAGTTGGAATGATACATTTCACACGTGCACCTTACATAGAATATGTTGAATTAACTATGGCACCAGTATTCTTAACTTACGATAACCAACTTGAAAAAACATTAAAAAATTACTACTACAAAATAAATAAAGTTTACGACAGGCGTATTGAAGAATTGAATACTAGTCAAAACATTAAAGAAATTAATTTCGCTGGTACGAATTACCAATTCGATTTTATCGTTATTTATGTTGAAAACAGACAATCAAAACAACATCTGTCTGCATACGATACATACGGAAGTGAAGTTGCATCCTTAAATCTAAAGACTATCGAATTGTCTAACAACAATTTACATAATGATGGAAATTCTTATTTTCTTTTAACAGATGATTCAGATAAAAGGGAATTGTATAGGCAATTCTGTGCATGGAAATTAGGTACATGTTCCATGTTAACAGGTAACCAAATGTTAGATTCAGAAAGTTTAACTAGATTACCAAATTATAACCAATATTGGAGTAGCGGCTACCCAATAGTTATAGATTTGAGACAATCACGCGGTTATTTATTCAATGAATTAGAAGGACTTAACTTAAACCACGGACGATTAGTTGTACGCTTAACATTTAAAGAAGCAGCAAAAGACAATTTCACAATAACAACCGTTGGTGAAACAATAAATGGTGCTTTCTTTAAATATATAGACAATGGTGTGTCAAAGGTTGGAAGTGATGTATACACACCAACAAGAGGATAAAAATACACATAATATTTTACAGAAACATAATACATTCTATTTAATATGTTGGTATTTTTTTCATTCAATTATTAATTAATTTGAAACAATCGTACAATGACAGTTTATGGGTACGGTAGATTAGGAGGAGGAAGTAGGCGAAGACAGGTCTAGACGTCGACGAATTGGTCGCAGAAGACTTCGTGGGAGAGGAAAAAAACTACAAGCGGTAGGACGATTCCTAAAAAAAGGTGGTCTTGCGTTATTTAAATCACTTAAAAATAATGCAAAGAATATTGCAAAAGAAACATACGCGAATTACCGCGCCTCTGCTTAAAAATACATATATTATATGCAAACAAAAAAAAATAAATATTTAATTACTTAAAAAAATGATGTGTAAACAAATGAAACATAATGACAATTAAACGGAAGAGAAGACAAAATGGACAAGGATTCTATGATTTCATGAATTTTACTGACAAGTATGTTAATCAAAAGTACGGACATAGAGGAAGAGGAATGAATCGACGTCGTCGTCGTCGTCAACGTCGTCGTCGTCAAACTGGTGGATTCTTAGGTGGGTTGATAAAAGGAATATTAAGAGTTGGTCAAACTGCAGAAAATTTTATTTCCAAAAAATACGGATGAATATTTATTAACCATGTAAATTATTTCTTAAAATATATAAAATATATAAATATGATAAGCAACAAAGAAAAATGTTTTAGATTTTTTTAACAATATAAATACGTTGAGCAAAATTAAAATTATTTATTATAAACAAATGAAACAATATGGTACGACGACGACGTAGAGTTTACAGAAAAAGAAAACGAAATGGGAAGAGACGGCAACAAAGTGGTGGATTTTTACCGCTACTAGCTGCTGCTGCACCATTAATACTAAACGCTTTTAAATAAATACATATGACAAAAAATTAAAAAAATATAAACACAATAATATGACAAAGGAAAAAGGTCAACAACGATTAGAGAAGAGATACAAAATGACTTCAGTGAAGATACTGATGATGACGATGATGATGGTGTTGGGATATCTGAAACAGGAATAAATACTTTCATAAGAAAATTTGGTGGAAAATACATGAAATTTAATCATGTTGGTAATTTAGCTATTGACGAATTAAAAGAATATTTTGTATTTATAAAAAATAAGATAACCGACAAACGGCAAAATGATGTATCAATACCATTCGCAATTGTTAATACAGACAGAAGAGACACACCCGGTACACATTGGTTTTCATTATGTAAATGTATTGATGGATTATTTCTATTTGATTCATTTGGACTGTACGGGTTCAGAAATTTCTTAGAAACTAATGACAGGAAAGAAATACATATGTATTTTAAAAATTTACCACCACACAATAAACAAACATCTTTTATTATGTGGAATGATGAAGAAATATCTTTGTCAAAATTAACTTTCAATGTTGCTAACAACTTCATCAAGTTGTTGCTTGCTTTTGCGTCATTTTGCGATACGAAAAGAGAACGAGAATGTGAGTTAACATTATGGATAGTAAATAACTGTTTACAAAGTAAATATAGTAAGTACTGTGGTATATTTCAACTTATGACGTACTATGAGATTTTTAATCCCTTAAAGTCAGTAGAATATGCGGAAAATGAAACTTTCAGCTCAAAAAATATGAAAAACTTATTAAAAATGTTATTTAAATGTGGAAGTGAAGCTGCTCTTAATGAAAACGATGCAAAATGTCAATTATTTGTAAATGATTTTAATATATCAGGAAATTACTTATGATGAAAATAGTTATATATAAACAGTAAAGTTATATGTTAGCACGATGATTGATTACGAGAAACGAAAAGCTACTATTCTTGTTTTTTTCATTTATACAATATTTATTTCGATTACAGTACATGGTTGTTTAATTGAGAAGAACGCGTGTATGAAATGTATTGACAAGTTTAGACTGCTGATTAATTTTAATTCGGATAATTGCACGAATGTAAATGTTAAATATTGCGTTCCGACGTTTGAAAATTACTTTTGGTTTAAAGCAAATAAGAGTGAATGGAAAGATGTTACTAACCAATGTTATTATAACAACATTACAAAGAATTGGAAATGTGATTTATATAAATTAATAACGAATAACTCTTGTGTTTACAAAGACTTTTTCAATTATAAGCTAACAAAATATGCTGTGTCGTTATCATTTTCACATAAATCAAATTCAAAGGTTATTTATACGAAGGAGTTATCTGTTTATCCGTCATACACATGTAAACAGTATATTGATGACATTAACGATATTACATTGTATAATTATTGTAATAATTAATTTTTTTTAAAGAAGAAGATGAATTGCTATAATATTTGTCAACATATTCGTACTGTTTATGTTGGTGACGTTATTGAAAAAAAAAGAAAAAGGAATAATAATGATGATGATGATAAAGAAGAACAAATAATTCGTATAAATTGTTATAATATTATGAATGATGACAATCCACACTCATTTTTTAAGGCAGAAAACGTAACTGTTATTCGAGTAGGTGAAAATTCATATACAGTTGTTTGCAATAGATGTTTTTATTTTGCAATTAATGCATATAAATTTAACAAATGTAAAGCCGTATATAACGATAGAAACGAAAAGTTAATCACTTGTATTTCATGTAACGAAGATGTTTGTGCTGACGTAATTGGTTATTATCATTTCCAAACAATAGATAAATTTGATGAACCATACAAGTTACTAGTACTATGTGCTGACAATAAATTAAAGATATGTCAACAATGTACTATAGAAAGTATAATTGAATATACAAATCCACAATCAAGTATGTCGTACAAAGAAATATTATTAAAACAGATAGTAACAAGTTGTGCACAAGAATGCAGGAAGAATACATACTGCATATGTGGTAAACATAATGACAAAAAAAACAATAGTTTAATCATTAACATTTCAATGCATAGTTTAGAAGAATTATGTAAACGTATATATAATGTGGTGGAATGTGGAAAGATTTAGCAGTAGAATATAACATAAGTGAAAACACTATACAGTCAATTAATAAAAGTAACAAAGGTTTCCTTAAAGTTATTGCAATATTTAGAATAATTAAAACAAACGAACCACTTGCAGGAATTCAACAATTGATTAATGTTATTAATGCATTCATGAAAAATGGTTGTTATATAAATATTAACACAAAAGATTTACTTGAATATTTTTTCAAGTTACATTACTTAGACTTTAAAATTTGTAAGATTAATAATAAAAGGGAAAAAGACGACAACGAAAAAGAAGTAACAACAACATTGGAAAGGGGATTATTAAATTAACAATTCACAGAGATGAAGATGGTAATTTATTATTTTACGACGAAATTGCTGAACGTTTCCTAAAGGATTATGAAAAACAAGTGGATAGCTGCAATAATAAAGAATGTGAAACTTGTAGAGAAAATAATAAGCGTATAGCAGAGGAACAACAACGCGACAATGAAATGGAAATACAAGAAGAGGAAAGAAAGGAAAATGAATCAGAATATAATAAAGAACGCTGGTATATTGACATGGACGAATATTTAACATGTGCACAATGTCATGAGAAAATATGTGACAATGGATATGAAATTTGTACACGATGTTTTTGCGGCAGATGTGAAGGATTTCTAACTGAGGAAGACGAAATAGGTGATGACTTATTGCGGAGTGTAGCTTTTTAGCGGAACGGAGCTCATTTGGCAAGATCAAATATTGTCATCAAAATACTAACAGAGAGATGCATTTCGGCTGCCGTAACTCGATGAAACCTCCTACAGGGTCATACAAAAAGTGCAATTTGGCTCACTTACATCAGATTTCCCAAGTAGAATTCACTCAGATAACACCTTGAATGCGCGAGCAAAAAAATTTTCAAAGTATGGCTTTTAGGCAAATTTTCCCGTTTCTACGGTACATGGACTGCTTACCAAAATGCAAAGTTGTCATTCTTAGTTAGAGTTAAGTAGACATTTTTCCCCTTTCCCCGGGAAGGCTTTGCTTTGAGGTTTGTTTCTGGGAAACCAATACCTTCAATGTAAGTTGAGGATGGGAATAGATTGTTTGTTGACCTTTTTGACAATCTCTTATATTCTAGAAGGTTTCTATACTTTTTAAAGCACACTAAAATTATTTGTTGACTGGGCATCAATGTGCTTGAAACAGCTGTGTGTTGTGTGCTAGTAGGAATATAATATCCATACGATCCATACGTATTTCTTATCCATTCCTTTTGCTTCTACGTTTCACCTATTTTTATTTAGCCTTTTGTGTTTTTTGAACCACTGGCACAAGAAAGAGTTTATTTCCACACAACAGACCGAACTAGTCAACACAACATCATTTGCATGCAATGAGACCACTTTTACACCACAAAATTTTGTTAATTGGTTCTTACAGATTTTGAATTCTTAAGGCTAGTTGGAAATGTAGCGTATTAGGCTTTACCCTCTGTTTGGGGTAGTAGGATATATATACAGAAAAAAATTGACCTTGATTATTTCTAATGTAATCCGCTCAGCAAAAATCAAAACAACATACATCATAATGGAATTTGAAAGGGTAAAATCTCTGTCACTTTGGGTAAATAATCAATCTATTAGGTATCTTATTTGCCATAAGTTTTTTAATATAATAAAAACATGAACATTCTATTATTAATTTATTTTACGAAACTTTTCGTAAGTATCTCTTACATCTTCAGGTTATAATACACTGTTGTACAGTTATTATTATCAAATTGAACTGCTTTACAATAAAAACTGTAAGCAACATTACCTACTCTTCCCTGCCAAATAAAAGGGGGGGGGGGGGGTGCGAATAAAAGGGGGGGTCTGACAATTTTTCAAAATACTAATAAACGGGGGGGTCCCAATAAAAGGGGGGGTCCGCAAAATTTGATATAAAGCTAAGATGCATGTTATTTTGTGTTTTAGCAATGATACATAAGAAAAACAAACCATACTTACTCAAAATTGCTATAACTAAGCCAATTTTCTCCCTTAATTTCTTTGTTTCTACAGTCCTATGTTGCGCATTGGCAAAGCAACGGCCACAGTGTCTAGAAAATCTTCAAATAAACTTCAAAGCTTCAAAACAACTGTTCAGAGGCTGTGTATTTGCAGGGGAAGTCTCCTTTTCAACAATCGTTTCCTGCACAAAATAAACTTTCTGTAAGCATGTCAATACACAACTCGATATCTTACATTTGAATGAATGAAATATTCGAATCTTATAAAGTTTTTATTCAATAATCGAATTCCGTAAGAATTCGAAATAAAGTTCGAAATTAAGATCACGCAAACGCTTTCATATAAAAACGGAATAACTTTCTGTAAACTAATACTGTTATACTAAAACTAAAATTCTTTGATTTTATAAGTTTTATTTCTACGAAATCTTCAAAATTTAATAAGCGGGGGGGTCCTAATAAGGGTGGGGGGGTCCGACAAAAAATTCAAAAATTAACAAGCGGGGGGGGGGGGGGGGGGGGGGGGACGCTTATTTGGCAGACAAGAGTACCTGTAATGGCAGAAAATTATTGTCTGATTTGCTATTCAATATACAGCAACTACATTGTAGTGTTAGAATTTATAACATTTGGCCAGGTGAAACTTTATAACATGTTTTTGTCTAATGATAATGTAATTTTCAAAATTCTTTAAATGAATTAGATAACTGAAAAGTAAATCAATAAATTGGTTTTTCTATAACTGTACGCCTTTGTGTTACTACTTGAGTTCATTCTAATAATATAACATTACATAAAATGATTTTACTTAGGAAAAATCACATTAATAACTTATTACTATCATTTTGTGAATGGGAAATTTTATGTTCTTATTAATTAATATGTTGTTTTACTATTTCAGGTGTATATATATCACATTATCAATGTATGAATGAAGAGGAAATGTATAATTGCTGGACATCTCGTACACTTGAAATGGAAGGGCTGAACCAAAGATAGGAGTAACTAATGTCAAAGTGAAGTGCTAAAAAATAATACTCCGGAAGCATTCATTCAAAGATATCTTCAGTGATAATTCATTTGAAAGGAACGACACATTAAAGCATGTTTTAAATTGAATTTTCTTTGACTTTTAAAGTTTCAATTAACTGAATGTTGATTGTCATCTCTGGGTTAATGTAAACATTTTTGGAAAAAGTTTGGAATATGCCTGTTGTATTTCTTGTTGGTTTCAACTTCCTGGTCTTCTTTATTTGATAATATTTGAGTGTGTATATCTACTATTTACGCAGGATACTTTTACAACTGTGAGTGTCAAAATTTTTTGAATCTGTACTTATGTATGAAAGAACTGAAAATTATTGATTCATAAAGTATTTTATTTTATTTTGTTATTCCTTCTCTTTTCCATCTCCATCTCACGTTCACATTATCAAATTCTTAAAAAAAAAACACTATCAGACTATTAAACCCAACCACATTTTGACTATTTATATTTTGATATGCTAGCTAATTGTGTAATTTTCATCAAATTACCACATCAAAACGAGGTGGGAGTACGGTTTGGTAAAATTTCGACATTTGAAATAATATACGGGAGTATTTTTAATAGCAATATAACTCAAAAGTACATTGTATTGATAGGCTTACATTGCATTAATTATTTTGCCAACAAAAGTAACATTCTTTTGGTTTGACATGGATACGCATTCACGCACACAGTTACGAATTTAACTCGCTCGGTTTGTCTTTGCTGAATGAAAATCCGGCTTTCACCCATTCCATATTTTCGCTGGCGAACGGGTGATTACACGCACCCACTCCGCAAACATTATATATTGATGTAAAAAATGTTTATATGAAACATGTCCAATAACACTTAATAAAACAAACAATGAAAACGAATGCAGCTGTTACGCACATTAGAGTGTTTTTTAAAACAAACAATGTTGGTTTTTCTTTTACGCGACGATACAGTTATTTACTCTTGGTTACTAAGGTTATATATCAATATTTACTTGTTATGTTTTACTTTCATTGTAACATTAACTTTTAAAAATAAACAATGAACCAAAACCTATTGTAATACATCCTACACCTAGCAACCATTCATTCACAATTTGCTGACTATAAGTTATACTTCAAAACATACCACCTGCATACCACGTCAAACAATAAATAAAAAAAAACACATGTGCGCATGCGCAACTTTTCACAAAAGGGTGGACTCAAACTGTGGAATTTAGTCGGAACATCCGCAACGGAGGGTGAGAGAAAATTAGAGCGCTTTTTTATGAAAATATAAGACTTTACTATAGAAAAACATCTACGTATCCCCCTCCCACCGACCATCATCATCACGATACAGTGGATACCCATTTGCATTCATTTGGGTTGCTTCACAAAATCGCTTTGGAAAATCCTTGGTGCAGTTGCCATCATCTCCAATACAAACTGCATTAGGGTTAGCATTCCCACAGGGACCATGAATCATGCATGACTTGATGATATTATGAAGTTCAGGTTCCTGTTCAGGATCTGGTATTTCAGCAGAAATTAAGCTGTCGATGTCATCAGCATTACGCAGTTTGTCCTCTTGTGCTAAATGGATAAGAATATGAGCATGAGGTAAAGAACGTTTATGAAATTCAATAACATACAAATGGGAAATGGCTTTCCCCGAAACACCATTCTTATTAATGTCCTCCAAAAGTGCTTTTAATTTCAAATTGAAGACACGTGCGATCAAATCAGGACGATAATGTGCAGGCTCATTATCTGAGTTTTCCGTGATTTCCTTCCATTTTGGATTGCAGGTAAATGTGCAAAACAAATCGGGTTTGCCCATTTTAGTTACCATGGCCATAGCATCTTGATAATTTTGCTGCATGGCCCTTGGACCACCCTGAAAAGAAGAAGGAAGAATCACCGGTCTGCCTGCTTGAAGGCCACGGTTTTCTGCAACATTTTCAAGATAATCAATGAGCCCTTGATATTGCTCAACCCGGAAATTACCCTGATTTCGACGAATGTAATTAAGACGGTCGGATTCAACTTTGCAATAACAATCTACAGCAAATTGTTGAAGTAATCTTTTACCTTTTAAGATGGGGCTAAAAGCATCTCTAAATGCAAACCTATAAGTATAATATTGCAACATGGTAGTACGACAATGCTGGCCTGTTGCATATTCTGCTACATGAGGAATGTCAGAACTCCAACCCAACTCTCCTCTTGGAAAAAATACAGGATTCACCATTGGATCAAGATTAGGTGAATGAACAGGCAAATCCTGCAATGGTCTATCTCGAGGGTAAACAACAATGTCTCGAGCCAATGGTGGTGCACCATCTTCACCAACAAAAACAGCAGCTACTTCATCATGATGAGGTAGATTGTATCGACGCCTGTCACCACCACTTCTCAAGTGCATTCTAACCTGAAAATCAAAAGCAAATTATCAAAAGCAGTTTAAAGATCAGTATTTAGTAAATATCTATTTCCACTTACCTCAGATGGGTGGCGATTCTGTTCATTTGCGCGATGCAGTTCCTCTGCTTCTACCTCACTCATGTGTTTATAAGCATCTGCATAAGGACTCTCCCGTAAAATGATATCTTGCAAAGTTTGCATGACTTCGGGGGAACAACCTTGATTTTCTGGTCTTGCCATTCGCTCATTGAATGCATCCATACCATCATAAATATATAGTTGACCATATGATGGAGGAACACCCGGCGGTGGGTGTAAATTACCTGTTCGGTGACATACCTGGCCATTTATACGAAAAACTGGTGGACCACGACCTGGCGGTACAGCCAATTTCGCACCCATAGAAGCAAAAGCAACCGAACTGTTGAACTTTCGGATATTTTCTTGAAAGTTCTTTGCTTGATTGTTATCGCCTACTAAAAGATCTTTAAGGTCATTAGGATAATAAATGTTATCTAAATGAACTTTACCATTGTGACAACACTTAAAATTAGTTTCATCAGCAAACATCCTGGCACCACAAAACTGACAGACCTTGTCCATAGCACCAAGATAATGTATCTCAGGCATTTGGTCTTGCCGAGCAGCACGATACAATTTTCATTCTGCCTGGCTAATCTTTCACCTGGCTGTTCAGCTTGACGATGTTCAACACTCCTTTGAGTATTATTAATTCTAAGTCTATCATTTTCTGATGGTGGTTGGATGTTATTCGCCTGAAGCTGTTGGCGCCTTGCTTCAGCTACATCCTCATTTGCATGTCTACGCTGAATAACAGAGCGAATTTGCTGCTGATCAGGTGGTTGCAAAACAAACTGACCATTCCTAAAAACTGCTTGGAAGCCAGGAATAATATTAGTGCCTCTTATATTAAACATCACGCCAGAGAAACACTAACAAAAATAGATAGAAGAAAGAAAAAATACCCCCAGTGAATAATGCACAGAACAAAAACTGGTGGAAGAAAAAATAAACCTTTCTTTCTACAAAATAACAGACACTGAAGGGGCAATAGCACCAAACAGATAGCTAAACAACCTAGTAGAAAGCGAAAAAACACGTAAAAGAGAATTACAGATATATATACATTTTATGTATATTTATAAGTTTTAAGTGACAAACCTTTCTACTTTCTCCTCGCTCTCTCTACTACACCGCACACAGCACACAGCACAGGGTCAAATGGACCTGAATAAAATGCAGATATAAAAGTTCTTAGGTAGTAGGTTCTCTTTTTGGTTTGGTTGGAGAAAAACCTCGGTGGAGTTTGCCATCTTTAAAATAATAAACACAATGTTACCTCGTTACGTAATTCTTTTGCTTTCGATAGACTTGACTTGATTAATATTGATTTATAGACAATTATATAACAAATATAGACAATTCCAATTGTTTATACGTATTGTCTATTATTTCTGAAGCGTAACCGCACCGAATAATAAAAAACTTAATTTGTTTACTTTTCCAACGAACGTCGTCGCCATAGTTTGTTCGATTTTGGCAACCAATAAAATCGGCGAAAAGGCGATCACGTGTCAAAACAAATGATGAAAAATAGGCATTTTGAGGGTTTCTTCAATGGTCGAACTGCCGCTATATGACCACGATTAAGAAGATTTTGACCATTAAAAAACAGAAAAACAAACACTCTCTAAGTTAAATGTGTTGCACACAATGCGAATTAGTATATATAGACTAGTATCTCGCGTAAAAGCTTTTTACGGCTATAATTTCGAAAAGAATATGTCGAAAATAGGTGACGAAAAATCAAATCACAAAATCGTGACTGGAAAGTGTTTCCATGTTGTAGAGCTCGAAAAGCTGATCAAAAACGTGTATGGGATCGTTTCGCTAGGATCAACCGTTGCAGAGATATCGTAGATCAAAGATTTTAATGACGTCATATCCGCAGTACCAAATAAAATTTAGGCCCAAATGTTGCGTCACCCTATCACCCGTATCGCGGACCCTAAAAAACGTCAGTTATCTTTATTGGTTCTCGAGATATTTCCCCAAAAACGTCGCGTTCGATTGGGAATGCAATGCAATGGTTCCCCGTGATCATAAAAACATCTGACGTCAAATGCCATGTGCTATTATACTAATCGTGAATGTGTCTTGCGTGGTCGAACTGCCGCTATATGACCACGATTATGAAGATTTTGACCATTAAGAGAACAAAAACAAAACACTCTCTAAGTTAAATGTGTTACACACTACGCGGATTAGTATAATAAGATAGATAGGCCAGATAGAACAGATATCGATTTATTTTTAAATGCTATACATTTTTATGAAGTGTCATATGATAACATCATAGTTGTTGGGAATTTTAACCTTAAACCCACTGACCCGAAAATCTCGAATATCCTTGATGCAAATGACATGAACAATGTCATGAAATCCAAAACGTGCTTTAAATCACCTCAGGGAACTTGCATCGATTTGATTTTTACTAATTCTTCAAATATTATCAAGAACACGGGTATAGTGGAGATGGGGTTTAGTGATTTTCATCAACTTATATATTTTATGCTTAGGATGAAGTATGTAAAATTAACACCTAGGATTGTAAAGTATCGAGATTATAAACATTTCAACGAAGATTCTTTTTTATACAAACTAAATCATTGTATTTCAAACAACAACTTACAAAATTATTGCGAATTTGAAAATGTCTTTACTAATATTTTATATAGACGTGCACTTTGAAGACTTAGTATCTCAGAGCTAATAATAAACTCTATATTTCAAAAGACCTCAGGAAAGCTATCATGAAGCGATCACATGTTAAAGCGCTGGCTGTAAAATCTAAGAGTTCAGAGGATTGGGCTAATTATAAGCTCCAGAGAAACCTAGTCGTCAAATTAAACAGGCAAACAAAGAAAACGTTTTTCAAAATTACTTCAAGAGAAACTAAACATTTTGGGATGCTATGAAACCTCAGTTCTCTGATAAATGTAGTGCCTCTGGAGAAAGGATTCAATTGCTTGAAAATAATATATTACATACTACTGATGAAGATGTTGTTAAAACTTTAAACTCATTTTAATAGGATCACAGAACATCTCAAGATTCCTAGCTGGGAATGTCAAACTTTACCTTTGAATTCTGAAGACTCACTTAAATTCAAATTTGAAACTCATCCTAGCATTAAGGTTATAAAATTGAATCAAGTCTCGCGCAACAAGTTTGATTTTACCCAGGTAGACGAACGAGATGTTCTAAAAGCAATCTTGAGCCTAAATAGTTCCAAATCTGTGAGTGGGAATATACCAACCCGTATGCTTAAAGTTGCTGAAAATATACTTGTGCTCCATTTCTAACTTCCTGCTTCAACGAGTGTATCAATTCTTGCACCTTTCCCGATAGACTTAAGCTTGCTTACATCATTCCAAGTTTCAAAAAAGGCTCCCTTACGGACAAAGCCAATTACAGGCCGATAAGTTTGCTCCCTGTGGTTTCCAAGGTTTTTGAACGGATATTAATAATAATAATAATAATAATAATAATAACAATACTGTCAACGGACTTCCTTGAACGGCACGAAATGTTAATGGACTCCTTTCCACTTTAAACGGACTCCTTTTCAACCGGCATACGGACTCCTTTGTAAAACTGACTCCTTTGACATACAAAGCGGACTCCTTTGACATATAAAAAGGACTCCTTTGAAACTTATCGGCTACCGTAACTATGACATTGTTAATATTGAAAAATGGCGACTTTGTGTGTGTGGAAAATGAATGGCAATTTATTTGTGTACAAAATATACTAGTATATTACTAATAATTAAAAGTGTTTTTAAATATTTTCAGTGGTTATCGGACTGCCTATTCTTTAGAGTTTACTTCATGCATTTTTTGTAACTGGCAAAGCAATATCAAGTTGTTACGTTGCAATTCTACAGATCTAGCTACATCACAGACAGAAAGTCTTATAAATTTAGAAACTTTACATGTACTTTCAGAAGAAAAAAGTTTCACATTTAAATTCACAACAGGTTATGTTTGCGAAACAAATTTGCTAAGGTTCATGTCTGAAAAATTGAAAGAAAGAAAGATTATATATAAAAATTTAATGTTTATTTCATGCTTGTTTGTTATTCATTCATTTCTTTTACATCACGTATTTTTAACCTGCATTAATAAGGAAATAAAGCTGTTTCCAAAGGCAGATTTGTTTAACATTCAAATATCAAAGTGGATGAAATGTCAAGTTTTTGTGTGAGCAAACAAAGAAACTTTTCTACAACAACAACTTGCTCAGAAGCAGGGATTTATTATAATATTATATATAATACAATTCTCTGACATACCAGTGAAAATCATGTAGATTAGTATAGTAGATTGCAACAGTAAAACCGAAAATATTTATCATTTATAGGAGGGAGTGTTATTAATTGTAGTGTATTTAGTTTCAAGATCGCAATTCATTTGCCATAGTTCGCATTTTGTTTTCGCTTAATTGCTTTTAAACTGAGATTATTATACGGTTTATTTAGTATTCCAAAAAAGACATTCGATTCAGTATTTTTCCTTCCTGATACGACTGTCTTTCTTAGAACACTATGGTTTATTCAAAAGTACGAAGAAAACTAATTTATACATGTTTTTGTAAGCAAGAATATTTTGAAAAGATCATACAGAATATAATTTCAAACACTACAGGTAAGGAATTAAAGAGCAACTTCCTTTGATATCAGACAAACAAGGTTTATAGAAAGTATAACACAATTTATATACACCAAGTGAAGTGTTTGAGCGAATGATCACCATTGAATAATCTTTGTTATTCAAAATGGTTCGCATTATTTTATGAAAACGTAATCTAAGTTATGCTTCTCAAAAAACAAAAAATTTTCGCCTGTGTCACACTTCTTTTTGCAAAGCTATTAAAAATCTATAGATAGAACCCTTTGATTAAATAAACATATGTTTATTTGCCGATTTCTCGATATGTTTTGTTAAAAAATAAGAAACATAATATATACCATTGTTCATTTAATTTTCGTGCTCATCTTTTCTTCGCACACACGGTGCTGTACAAAAAATAAGTTGCGCGAAAATACAAATCTAAAATTTATGACCCCTGAATCAAGCTAGTGTTTTTCAAAGTAGAAAATTAACACAGATTTTTTATGCAAGCATGTTTATACGTAACACTGCACAAAATCTGATGTTTTGTGTATAAAATAATTTGTGTGAAAAAATATATATAAGAAGGTTGATACTTTGTCAAATGTCTAGATTACACTTCTGCTTGGGGAATATTTTAACTGTATATCAATATTGGGCTATTTAAATTATAAACCATTGCCTGTAACAAATAAAACTAAATGATATTATTAAAAATTTTGTCAGGTGACTATTGACTGCAGTCTGTAAAATAAGTTATGTTTGCAAACTTTAAATTTGTAAATTTGCTTTGTATCTTGTGCTTTGTATCATTTACCCAATAATTTCAGCTAGTTCACAGTTGACATTGTTCTTTCAACAATTGAAGTGATTACACTTGACAAGGAATAAAGATTTGTAGAATTTGTAGAACCTCTGTGATTTGTTATATAACTCTGTTTGTTACTGGGATTGACAACAAGATAACTACATTGTGATTACAAGACACATTTTCATTGGACAGGAGGCAGCAGTGCTAGAGATTGTAAAAAAGTAGAATCTTAAACAAATAATCACCTGAAAATATACTTATTCTAAAGCGGAAATATTCTATCAGAATCAAGCTTGCTAAAGATTTTTCAATATTACAACATTTTTATTGTTTATTGCATGAAGTCAGGCCACCAAAAGAGTGTACTATTTTGCTTGATTGTCCAATAAACACACAGAAGTTGACAGGAGGTATTGAAATGGAAATTTGATTATTTTAGCCTATTTTTTCCTTATTCAGCAACAAAGCAGATTCAAAGGAGCCATAAATCTTTTCAGATTTGTCATAGTAAGATGAATTAAGATGTTTGAGTTTAATGGAGGAGTGTATCTAAGATTTATTTCTGATTACATTATCCTAATAGATGTGATTTGCATGTTTAGATTTGTGGAATAATAATCAACCATCCAATTATTTTTTGGTCCTCATTGTCTTTGTTTGCTAAAATATAAGTTGTGGCCCTTGCCCCTCATAGTATGATGCTTGTCCAATGTTGCTTTATTTGGTCCAATATTGCTTTAGTTAAACTACACTAGTTATTACATGAGCTATGAAGCGAAATTTAAGATCAAGGGTAAGTTCTTCTTCATTTTGTATGGTAAATATTAGACTTAAACGTTGACAGTTTGCTCGGTATACTCATTGTTTGTAGGCTCTGAGGGATAAGTAGCAATTATATATTATATATATATGAAATATTTCATTTTAATGAATTATCTGGTTTTACATTTTTGGAATATTTGTAATTTAAGGATTCTAAGACTCAGTTACTTTTGGAGCTAACCCAAAAGGACCCTACTTTCCTTGTGAAGGAAATGATTGACAGCGAAATTGGTATGTAGTTGACAAAGTCTTTGTTTTGGTATTATTGTCCCTTGATGGCTGCTCTGGATAATTTTATTAATGACTTTCTTTTCTTCCAAATAAGCATAAATGATTGATTTTCTATCTACAAATTTGATAATGGAACCAAAGTCCCCTCTTGGCTGCATAGCTAATGATATTAAGCATAGAGTATAAAGAAAAATAAATATTGTGCAAAACATTTTGCAAAGGTTTTACTTCTAGGATATGGTGTTTTCACCTCACGTAATGTTCAGAGGGGAGAGGTTTTGCTGTGCTACCGAGGCACACTTATTTCACGTAAAGTTGCAAAATCCAAGGCCATCGAATATGAAAGAAGAGGTCTTGGTTGCTATATCTTCGATATAGTGTATAATTCAAGAAGTTATAGGTATTACAATAGATTTTTTTACAATGCATTCTAATCATTTGAAAGATCTTCTGTTTTCATTAAGATCTTTTACTTTTCTTCATACTAGCATTGATGCCACTCTTTCATCTGGTTTGGGACGTCTAGTAAATGATAGTCCCCCTGCTTTTGCGAATAGTTTCATGCGGCAGCATGTGTTATATGGTCGGCCACATTTATTTTTGGTGGCGAAAGTCGACATTACTGCTAACACAGAGCTTAGATACTCGTACAATGATAAAGATCTTCCATGGAGAAATGACGTAAGTTCCCTTGAAAGTTGGTTTAAAATTGAAACTGAGAAAACTGCATTGTTATGAAGGCATTATAAACATTGAAAGGGATTCTATATTGCATTTAATATTAATTTCATTTTAATTTTTTAGCCTAAGTACTGCAAACCATTTGTGAGGAGTATCTCAGTAAGTTTATTTGTTTTGTTATGTGTGCCGGTCTATTATGTCAACTGTGAAAATATGAAGCTTAAGCTATGAAGGTTTTTATCATTATCATTTAGATAAAGTTCGTAGATGAGTCAGATGTAAGGAGAGATTGAAGTTTAGCTTTTAACTTATTTGTAGTGCAGAATAAATTTTTGACATGTAATTCATTTGGAATTTAAGGTGCAACTCTTATTGCCTAAGTCAGATACAAAAACTGGTTCAAATGATCAGATAAAAACTGTAAGTATTAGCTTCAGTCCTTTCTAATATTTCATTGAATTTAACTACAGATAAGAAATTGATATGCAATAATTTAAGCTTTAATTTGTGTGAGCATGAATAAATTATGGTTTCTAGAGACCACAAAGGCTATGGAGATCTGAAGAAAAAGGTATATGCTTTTTGAAATAATTTCTTTTCATTGGTTGTTCTTATACAGTGTTGAAAAATTGACTTATAGTAATTTTCTGTTAAAAAAGCTAGTTTATTCTTTATCCTATTGATTGCTATCATTTGTAAGTTAGCGTCATTTTCTCATTAGTCGTGGAATTAAAGGAACCTTTCCTAAGGATAGAAGACTTGCGCTGCGGTTATGGTTTATTCCGAATTTCGTCTTCACGCCGCATAATAGCACATATTGACTTGCGCGCCTATCCACAAGCCAACCAAACGCGGTCGGTGACGTTATAAAATGACTATGGGTATGGGCAGTTTAGTTTTAAGTAGTATCTAATTTCTAGTAACTGTAGAACAAGACCTTGTCTGTTCTATTTTGGTACTCCTTAATGACATGTTTGCATATTCGTTGTAGTTTTGTCATGTTATTTTTTACTTGTGGTGGTGCTTATGAGAAATTCCATTGTTACTAAGCCTCAGATAGTGTAGTTGAAATTGTACAGTCTAGTGACTGTTTTGCAAATTATTAGAATGAAAAAATTCTGTCTACTTGTTAATGATATTGAAATAAAAACGGAGAGTTTTATTCATTTTGAATACTTTGATTTTAAAAGTTAACAATGACATATCTAAAACACATTGTGGAATTTCCAAACAAATTGGATCTGTATCGATGGTTGTTTTCAAAACACCGCGGCAAGCATTCATCTGAAGATTATTCAGCAGAACTTTCTCAGTACAACTTACAAAGTTTCTATTTTCATTGAAAATGTTATCAGAGTTTCATTGATAAATAGATATATCTTATTATCTCCTTAATACATAATTACATGCATCTTTCACAATGCCACAAGAAAAATTAAGTAAAGATGTCTTTATGAAACATTTGCACGAACAAAACTGTAACTCCCAAGGTAAAGTAATCCGAAAGCAAGTAATTGTAGCATTACATTGTGATAGTTGCATTCAATATTAAGGAGATAATCCTTCTGGGAATGGAAAACTATATAGTAAATTTAGGACTTATAGTTTACAAGTTTTTACTATTTCTCTGGACCAGATGGAAGCTTCTCATTTGAGACTAACTTCCCCAAGTCTATGGCAGGAGATCAAAACGGATGTAGGTTTTATATATTGTTTGAAGACTATAAAAGAAGATTATAGTTTACGAAGGTTTTAATGGTGTGTATAACCAGGTTAACAGAACTATAGACATATACATAGAATAATTTACACTCCAGACAATGTGCCAGACTAAAGGTATCCGGCAAAAGAGTTGTAACTAACTTGGTAGAAAGGCTGCTCAGTTAAAAGATGCAATGCTTTGCAGGCTCAGTAATGGTTTTGATATGGTTGGATGGAGGTCATAAGTCATGCTACGAAGAATATGTCAGAGCTATTTATGTGGACAAGTAGCTATTTCAGGTCCCAAAGCACCAGAGAGTATAGTGAAGAGGAAATAGATGGTTTGAAAATGAATTGTTAGCAGTTAGATCAGAATTGGAACAAGTTCAAGGTTAGTCGTATATATATGCATGGTTCTGAGGTTCGATTCCTCTGCTCGACTGACATTAATGTCTGGTGACAGTAATATGGGCTAATACTGTCGGGTAACCCATTCCATGTACAGGCTAGTTTAAGTCACTTCGGTTAGGGATGGTCCACGAGTTTCGACTGTCAATTTATAAAAGAACTAGGTTACAATTTGAGTATATTTCCTGTATCCATAAAATGAAAAAGTATCAATTTATCTAGTATTATATACTTATAGTATGAATTCCTTTTTCAGAAAGTATCCCACCACAACAGTGTAAGTCTATGCTACAAGATAGATGTATTCAGTAATCATGCACTGAGAGAGATCGCTTGAAAAACAGCAAAATGTTTTGGAATTTACCACCAACATCAGCATCTTTTGAGAGAAAGAAAGTGAAAAGTTTAAAACTTTTAGCTTGGGTAACAAGCAATATAGTCTTTGATGAGTATGCTGAAATTAGCTCTCAGCATGAGGAGTCAGTCAGTGTCTCAAGTTTTGATATAGTGCAAGTAATAATAGTAACAAGATAAAGGATGTAGTGGCAGTGCAGATTTTGGCGAAGATAACAAACTTACAACTCATATTACCAATATGATACAAAATCAATGTCGGAAAAGGAAAATTTGTACAGCCCAGAAGCCTTTCTTTTTTGCAAACGAAGCCATTGGAAAAGATTTTTGAACTGGCTTTGTGGTTTTCTGCAAACGAAGCCATTGGAAAAGATTTTTGAACTGGCTTTGTGGTGGAGGTAAACCCGACAAAAAACCGAAACAATGTGCGCTGCGATATCTGACTTTCTTAATGGCAATGAAAATCCGAAATCTGTCCACACGGAAGAATTTGTAGATTTTTGCTTGGGCATGCTCTGCATCATCATGGATTTTCTTAAAATGGCCTTTGACGGTACTTTGCGTTGTTTCGCCGTTATCAAAGTATACGTGAGGATTCTTGTTCACGAGGCAATTAGGAAATATAGAAATCCAAATCATGATCGCTAAATTACCGAGGCGGAAAGTGCCGAAAGATTAAGCTCCATCTGAGTGAGAAACTGTGTCACATTACCAAAAGAACTGGTTTTTGCGTCGCAAAAGTACCAATCAAACCGAAAGACGTTATCAAAAGACTTCGCTTCAGTTAGTTCAAAAACTCAGATGAAATTTACAAAAGAAGAAGACTTTGTGTAAGAACAAGTTAAAATATTGCATTAAGATTCATGCTGTCTTATCCCAAGGATTTTAGCTGTGCTGGAGGGATTTAAAAAATTGGCCTACTCGGATGACTTATCCCGAATTTTTCTCATATCTATGTGATTAATGAACACTTCGTTGTTTTTGTAATATGGTTCCATTATGTGGTTATATATTGTAATATAATACTACCTATAGTTTTATGTTGTTGCAAACTGCTGTATATCTTTACCCATTCTTTATCGGGACTCCCATTATTACGTTACTGGGACATTTTAAGCCACCAATTGAAATTCCTGCTAGAGTTTCCACGCACCCCAATAATTTAAAATCCCCCTAACTATTAATTTTTCGTTCGGTTTCCAATCTTCCCAACTATTCCACCCACCATAACTATTCGGGACTCAGGATTATTCTGAAAATTCATTTTCAATTCTCTCTGATTTTGACACCATCTTTATCAATCTATATCATGTCCATCTGTATGTAATGTTGGAGTCATTTGCACTTTAAACGGACTCCTTTGTAAAAACGGACTCCTTTGACATACAAAGCGGACTCCTTCGACAGATAAAAAGACACGTAATGATCTAAGGTTTGAAAGCTAATTTCGCGAAAATTTATCAATTTGCAGAAAGGGAGAATTATTGCAGATCTTAAGAAGGGAAATTTTGCGACCATTCCATTTCGCGAAATTTTGTCCAAAAACTTCCGCGAATTTTCAACCTTGCGAAAGTTTCTCTGAATAAAATATACTGTTCAAGTGCTTGATCATGGTCTAAACGTATTCTGCAAAATAAGTGTTTACTCGCATTCTTCAGAACTGCAATTTTTCTCCCTTTCCGCAATTATGGCAGGGACAACACCTCTACGATAATTGGCAATCATTTTTTCCTCACTGCGTTATTACCTCAATTGGTGAGTCGAACAAGCATTTTACTGCTCCGTCTGCAACAGTATTGATTTTGAATCGCACTTACCGTTAAGGTTATGTTCAAGTGGGACAAAGAATGTCTAAGAAACAGTAACTGTGACAGACATAACTATATTTATTCATAGGTTTATCTTGAAAAACTATCTTTTTTTACAGGTGCCATCGACCTATGATCATTGAAAGCTATAATGTCCAACAGTCTTCAAATGATGGAAATAGCAAGGACAAGCCAAAGTTTGTTATACCTGTTATTATAATGAAAATCTGAATACGTCTTATCTTTTCATTAAAAATGCTGCTATTGAAATTGCCACTTATATTAAGTTTTGATTTATCAGATCAAAAGAACTATATGTGAAGGCGCCAATTTCATCTTGTGGGTTTTGTGAATTATGCGCAACATCATTCCAGAATTTAAATGAGGTAAAAAGAGAGTATATTATAAGGATCAAGAAAGATTATCTGCGAATCAGAATGGTGAATTCTGAAGTCGTTCTTTAAATGAAAGGTTCAGAAGTTAAAGGACTTTCTCCATGATGTTCTAGCATCTATCGGGAAACAAACATAAAGGAAATGCTTGTAATGACGACAACTTTGCCGGGGTTGATGCTGTTATCTCTCAGTCGCAAAGCTTTTACCAATATGTGGACCTATTATCCGAAAAGGTTTCTCAAAAAATTTATGATATACTTTTATGTTTGCTGCAAAAGAAATTTTCTAAATAAGTAATATCCTCTTGTTTAAATATTTCAGGTTCCAGAAAGTTGTTTATCGGTGGATAATGATAAGGACGTAAGGTTCACGTTTGATCTGTATAAAATCTTCTAGTTGAAAGTTCTTATTTATTCTTCTACTTAATTCAATGAATTCTGGAATCGTTCCAACCCCATTTTTCATTTTGTCTATAATAACATCTAGCATCCACAAGGTACTTCCAATCCTTTAATTCTCAACGTTTAGGAAAAAGACATTGTATTTTCTATAACGGAAAGAAACAATGTTATCAGAGTGTCTGTAAGTGTAGTGACTTATATCCTACAATGAGTACAGACGGTCGTTTTAAAGACAAACAAAATTGAATCCCCATCAATGTTTTCTTTCCATAGGATGACTTCAAACTATGCCAAACAAAACCAATTGAATTGGACAATCCAATAGACACTCCAATCACTGTAAAGATTATTCTAAAAATCTGTTCAGTTCTATGAACAAATCTGTTTCATTCATAACGTGATAATTGATTTTTATAACTTTTAGCTTCTTGTAAATGAAACCAATTCCTTGATTGAAGATAAACCATGTTCTGTAAGTCGCTATCTTTCCTTCTGATTGTTATGATAACACGTTTCTATGCATTAACCTCGAGACAATTCCTTTACAGTTGCCAGACAACGATGTTAGTAAATTTATGGAGTTGGAAATTCCTCCTGTTACTCCGGTAAGAGAAACTATTCAGCACATTATCAATGAAAAGAGCAGTTTTAGGATTGTTCTTAACTTTCCTTACAATAGTGATGTATGCTAGAACAAGTGGTGGTTATATGATAAAGGATATTGTAATGTCATAAGTGATTTCTTAACTTTTAGCTTCTTGTAAATGAAACCAATTCCTTGATTGAAGATAAACCATGTTCTGTAAGTCGCTATCTTTCCTTCTGATTGTTATGATAACACATTTCTATGCATTAACCTCGAGACATTTCCTTTACAGTTGCCAGACAACGATGTTAGTAAATTCATGGATTTGGAAATTCCTCCTGTTAGCCCGGTAAGAGAAACTATTCAGCACATTATCAAAGGAAAGAGCAGTTTTAGGATTGTTCTTAACTTTCCTTACAATAGTGATGTATGTTAGAGAATGGTGGTTATATGATAAAGGACTTAGTAATGTGATAAGTGATTTTTAACATTTAGCTTCTTGTAAATGAAACCAATTCCTTGATTGAAGATAAACCATGTTCTGAAAGTCGCTATCTTTCCTTCTGATTGTTATGATAACACATTTCTATGCATTAACCTCGAGACATTTCCTTTACAGTTGCCAGACAACGATGTTAGTAAATTCATGGATTTGGAAATTCCTCCTGTTAGCCCGGTAAGAGAAACTATTCAGCACATTATCAAAGGAAAGAGCAGTTTTAGGATTGTTCTTAACTTTCCTTACAATAGTGATGTATGTTAGAGAATGGTGGTTATATGATAAAGGACTTAGTAATGTGATAAGTGATTTTTCACATTTAGCTTCTTGTAAATGAAACCAATTCCTTGATTGAAGATAAACCATGTTCTGAAAGTCGCTATCTTTCCTTCTGATTGTTATGATAACACATTTCTATGCATTAACCTCGAGACATTTCCTTTACAGTTGCCAGACAACGATGTTAGTAAATTCATGGATTTGGAAATTCCTCCTGTTAGTCCGGTAAGAATTCACATTATATAAGGAAAGCATCGTTTTGGGAATGCTCTTGATTTTCTTTACAAAGCCAAGCAACAAAATTTAGTTTCTCATTGGAAATGGAGTTACTTTGAAGGAAATACATTTTCTCATGTTTAGTGTGTTGATGATCTTTGCTACAGTGGTGCTGTCAGTAGTAATAATGAAATCACAGTGAAAGGAGAACTTTCAACTAGGTATTTAAAAAGATTTCTTAGAAAAAAGCTGTTTTCTAATGAGTCCCTAAGTAACTAATTACATTATTTATTGAAAGTATATGGTATTTCTTTTTCAGAAATCGCAAGAAGTTTGATTGTCCTGTGAAAGGTTGCTGCAAAAAGGTATTTTACTTGCCGCACCACTTACAGAAAGATCACAAGTGGTCATTTAAAAGTGCTAAGGCTGCAGTTGGACTTTTTAATTTGCGAACAACTACAAAAAGTTCAGAGAAGAAAGACTTTCACAAAAAGAGGATCTGCCCAATATGTGGAAAGATATTAGCAAGATTACCAAAGCATTTGTTGAATAGCCACAAAATAGCGAAAGACTACCGTTACTTTCAATTGCTGAAGTCGGCCAAGACATTTGTACCATTGTCAACAGATACTATTACAAAATCCCCTGGACATTGGCGAACAGCAGCAGAGAAAAATGACTTGAGACTTAATGATACTCAAAGCATGGCAGATACAACTACACGTTGTGGTAATCAAAAACAGGAAGTTGCAATCCAAACAACACCAATAAAGTCTAATATTGGCATTAACTTCAAACATCCTCGATTGCGAACGGCCTAGTTCATTTTCAGTTCGTAACTTGATACATTCAATTCGCCATCTACCGCTCTTACAAGAACAACCTCAACATTCAATTCGCCATCTGCTCATACGACAGTATTTTCATTCGTCATCTGCTACTGCGACAAGAGCAACCTCAGCATTCAATTCGCCATCTGCTATTACGACAAGAACAACCTCAGCATTCAATTCGCCATCTGCTACTACGACAGTATTTCATTCGTCATCTGCTACTGCGACAAGAGCAACCTCAGCATTCAATTCGCCATCTGCTATTACGACAAGAACAACCTCAACATTCAATTCGCCATCTGCTACTACGACAGTATTTCATTCGTCATCTGCTATTACGACAAGAGCAACCACAGCATTCAATTCGCCATCTGCTACTACGACAGTATTTCATTCGTCATCTGCTACTGCGACAAGAGCAACCTCAGCATTCAATTCGCCATCTGCTATTACGACAAGAACAACACTCAAACAATAACTCAATTCGCCCTATGCTACGATGAGACATGTATTTCATTCGTCATCTGCTACTGCGACAAGAGCAACCTCAGCATTCAATTCGCCATCTGCTATTACGACAAGAACAACCTCGGCATTCAATTCGCCATCTGCTACTACGACAGTATTTCATTCGTCATCTGCTACTGCGACAAGAGCAACCTCAGCATTCAATTCGCCATCTGCTATTACGACAAGAACAACCTCTGCATTCAATTTGTCATCCGCTACTACGACAAGAAAAGCCTTGGCATTCAATTCGTCATCTGCTACTAAGACAAGAACAACCTCTGCATTCAATTCGCCATGTACAACAGCTCTCAACGAAGAATCTTCATTAGAGGATTCTGATGAATTTGATGATAATGATAATTTCAGTGATAGCAGTGAATTGATATGTCAGTACAAATTACCTCTTCTATATCCCCAGTATAAGTCTAGTTACCTGCTACCATAAAACAATTATTACACTATACATTATGTGTATGATTAAAATAACCTAATACCGAATATATACTACAATAATAACATAATAGTTTAATCATTTTGAATCAAGATTAGCATTGCGACAAAGCAACCCCTTTTTATTCACATTCGTTTGACTTTCTTTATGTTCTTCAGTACCATTCTAGAATATGAAAGGGAGTTGCAATGTTTTCGCATTTTAGATAAATTTACAAAAGAAATGGAGGACATCTTTGAGACGTTCCGACAGTTCCTAAAAAGTTTTGATGGTGGTTGCAGAACGGACGCCATGGCTTATCAATTAATGGAGGATGTGAGGCGAATTTTGAAAGATGTTGGTTGTTTTTCCGATTTTCATTGTTTCCAAGATCAAAGTACATTCAGGGATAAGTTCATGAAAGAGATGAAAAATCGAAAAGTAGGAGCAACTAGTATCAGAAAATATCTGTGTAGTTTGCTATTGTTTTGTCATTTTTTGGCAACTGACATGGACAACAAAATGCTGTCAGGGAATGTTATATGCAGAAAATCTGAGATCTATTCGTTTCAAAACAGAATTGCTGTTTGGAAGAGAGGACTCACAAACGAATGCAAAACTGTGAAAAGAAGAAAGGAAATTGAAGACTTTCAGATGCTAGTATCGTCAGATGATATTGCAGTGTACAACAAATGTGAACATTCAAAAAAAGCAAAGAAGTTGTTTGATGAATTGTATGGAACTATTAGGCTTGTAACTCAAGATGAGTACTGCATTATGAGAGATCACCTAATAGTTCAAATTCACTTTGGCAACGGCAATAGATCAGGCGTCACTGGAAACTTAACGGTGGCGGAAGCTCTCAATGGAAGACCAAATGGGAACTTGATCGAGATGAGAATAGCTCAACATAAAATGAGACATCAGTTTGGCCCAGCACCCATTGCTTTGAATTGTACTGAGTATGAACAATTAAAAACTTTCATCAAAATAAGGAGTCAACTGAAATCCCCTCATCCATATGTATTTTTATCATGGCTCGGCAATCAAATGCAATCTGGTTCAATTAGCAAAAGGCTACATAGTATTTGGGCTACATATAAAATCAGTAAAAATCCTCTTATAAAAAGTTTGACTGCAAATATTGTCAGGAAAAGCGTGTCAAGTGGAATTCGAGAAATGAATCCCGAAAAAAAGCAACAGGTTGCAGATTTGATGTGCCACGCTGAATCTACGGCTGATGCTTGGTATCACATCAGAAACCGCCAACTCTCTGTTGGAGCTGCAGGAGAGGAAGTTCGGAAGATATTTCGCCCTTATCCTCAAATGACGGAGGTTAAAAATTGACACTTAAAATTTTTGGCCTTCATTGACAAAACCAAATTCATTTACTTTCTAATTTTAACGTGTAGATAGATGAAACTGTATCACCAACCAAGAAGAAATGGAGTAACGAGGAGGTCGAGGTATTAAAAGAAACATTTAAAGAAAATTTCGAAGAAGGAAAGATTTCCTTAACGAATGTTAAATCGAAAAATCCTCCATTAAACGCCTCACCAAGACAAATATATGACAAGTTGAGGCAAATGACCAAAATTGTAAGTATCACTTTTTGGTAATTACTTTTATATTGGTATAATGTCATTCTAAACATATTAAAGGATTCCTTTGATACCAATGAAAACTAACTATTATAGCAAACATCACCTGGAAATGAGACCAAAAATGAAATGAAATATGGACGGGGCAATCTCTCACTTCCGGTAATTGCAAAACATTTTTTACGTCAGCATCTTTTATATAATTTTGTTAATCAAGGGAATATATAATGCTCGAACTTCTTTTACCTAATTACTAGCGTTATTCCATTGGCCGAAAGAAGTTATTTGAAGCACGGGAATTGGCAGAAATAAAACTTCGATGCGCTGACATAATTGCCTCTGGTCCACAAACAGAACAAAGGATAAAAAATGCGCTGAAGGAATCAGACATTTTGTCCAAATATGATTGGAAACAAGTCCGCACAAGGATCAGCTACGAAAGAAGTACGTTTTAAGAGCTCACTCCGTTTAGTTATCCTTTCCTTATCAACGCTAATGCAGGTCATGTGAAGGCAGGAAGGAGCATTTAAATTCGTACAACAAGTGCTTAAATAGACAACCCGTTTGTCACGTATCAAGTTGCTACTGCTAAAGTTCACAATTTTATTTTCGCTAATGTGAACCAGCTGTCTAATCCCAACTTCCCAATTTATAACAAGTTTTTTTTTACCTTTAGGTTTACAGAGGAAGAAACATGCAAAGTGAATTTACTGCCTGTGTCGTTGCATACTAGTTAAAGTTGATAATTTTATTTTATTATATTTTGATAATTATTTTTGCACATAAAAGTCGCGTCGTTCTGCGTTCAAGCGTGTATAACTCGTACTGTTTAGTGAAAAAGGATTCGGGTTGATGAGATTCAATTAATTTTGAAGAGAGAAAGAGAATAAAGAAGTTCCAAGTTATCAGTCATATGCAAGAACAAAGTTCTTATTTGTATTGTTACATTTTTGTGTTACGTTATGTGAAACATCTAGATATGCTGTAAAAATTGTTTAGCGAAAATAGGTGTGAAAAAATCAATATTATATCATGCTATATCTGCAACAATGCCCTAAGTAATAGTAGTAGTTCTGCTTATTTAACGTTGGAAAATCATACGAAGCTAATTTACACCAACCAATAAATTAATAAAATAAAAACAATAAATTTTTAAAAGCACGGATTTTACACTGGCAGTAGAGCTTTGGAACAGTTTGAAGGCCGTTTTAAAATTGCTCAAAGAATGAACCTCTTTCAAAGGTGCAGACAAATTATTCCGAAGCAGCACCGCACGGAAAACAAAACTGCTTGTTGTGGTTTCTGATTTTTCGGGAAGGCGTAACCTATTACTGCAACGAAGTTCCATTGAGCACACTTTCGACTTGAACATATCCCACATAAAACTTGGGTTTAAGCAAATTGTCGACTTGTATAGTTATGCTAGGGATTTCAGATTTTGCTTGTGGACTGATACACAATTATACAAGCAGAGGAGATCGGAGGAAGGTGTAATAAAGTCACGGTGAACTGCCCTAAGGGAGCGTATTGCAACTCGGTTGATTTTCAAATCATCTCCCGGAACATCGGAATTAAAGGACAGTACCTGAAAGCTGGCATGATATATGCATTAGCTAAAATAGATGCTCTTAGCACGTCCAAAGAGGAGCGAACTCAAAAAAGATTTATGTATATGCTCTGAAAAACTAAGTTTCTCATCAATAGTCACACCTAACAGCTTTACACTTCGTAAAGATGGGAGAGATTCACCACTTATTTTAAGCTGATGAGAGCTACTGCCACTACATCCAAAGAGGATGAACTTGAATTCATTTGAATTGATGACCATCTGGTTTGACTTAAACCAGTCAATGACGGCAGGAATATTTTTAAAAGTTTATCCATGACTTCATCAACCTATTCCCTAGATGCACTCAGCGTATTATCATCTGCAATGTTGGCTTTTATAGATTCAAGGTCACGCCCAAACAGATCATTTAAAAAATATTGAACAGAAGAGGACGACCCAATATTAAACCTTGTGATCCTCCCAGCTTTTGCTCTATACATTCGATAAAAACTGATGCTATTCGTACACGTATTTTCCTATTTGAGAGGTAATTATACAGGAATTTTATTCCTTATATCCCATTCCAAAAGCCCAAGGTTTAGAAATCAGCAAATCATGTGGTAGCACATCAAAAGCTTTGGAGAGACTTTGCCAATGGTTTTTGCCAGTTTTGTAATAAATTTAAAAGGCAATACTGAGTTGAGTTCGCCTTTTCGAAAGAAACAGAGAAAAGGTGAAAAGCGATCCTCCATTAATGTGGAAAGCTGATTAGGCAAGAAGCTTATGGACTTGTAATTTGATTTTTCACTTACCGAATCTTTTTTGTGCATTAGAATAGTGTCAGATAGTTTAAGCTCATCGGGGAAGTTTCCAGATTCCAAAGGAGATATATGGCAATCAACCAAAGGGGTAGAAATTACTGCAACTGCTGTTTGAATAATTGCTGTTGGGATATGTCCCCCCGTTTTTTTGAGGGGTTTAGTCCACTGATGACTTTAAAAACATCTCTGGGACTAAATTTTTCAAATTCAAAACATCCCTCCTCGTGATGCTTAAATCTAATCTTAGCAATACTTGGATGATCTTTGAATTTAGTAATAGCTTTAAGAACGGGGTTGTTATTACTTGACGTGACATGAGAGTGAGAAAAACCCCTCACAATGTTTCTTAATGTTTGTTTTTGAAAGAAATTCAGACTTGCTTTCCTGTTTAGGTTGACAACAATGTTTCTCTGGAACCTATGACGTTCCCAGTCCAAAGGGCCTTTGGATTTATTGGCAATGTTTTTGTGTCTTTAAAATGTGTCAAGATTGCCTTCCTTAGAGCCTTGGAATGTTTTTGATTTTAGGGTGCATGTTTGTTGACCACATCTAGGAAAATGCTCTGAAGATCGCTAAGTTCGGTTACATCATTTAGACTATATGAAAGTTCGAGTAGAAAAGACCGTTCGTTAAAAGCTCCTAATCCCTGCATAGCAATTTTTTCGGACTAAGTTTAAAGAACTGTAATTTAAGCAAAGAATAAATTAGTGAGTGGAAGTCACTGATGTTTGGTTCCAAATCCAAAATAAGGGACAATTCGTCTAAGAACCTATTTAAAGCTTGATCTGGAGGCCGATAGATTGAAATAATTAGCGATTTGGTTTTCCTAAAATCAATTTGTATAGCAAGTCATCCGGTACCTTGTATTCATTTTTAAGTTGTGATGGAATGTCAGATTTGCAAAAGTCAAAAGCCCTCCGCTATTTGCTGTGTTACCCAAACGGTACGGTCGAGAATAACCGTCCATAACGAACTGAGCATCCGGAAAAGACGCATCCAGCTTAGTTTCTGCAATTGTGAAAACATCAAATTTCCTACGCACAAGTCATTGGATATCAGCAAACTTATGCGTAAAAGAATTTACATTTAGGTAGCCTATGAACACATTTCGTGGATTGGCCGTAATTTAGTCAAACGTTCAACATAAGGAGCTTCATTTTCTGTAACACGATCCTTGTAAGTCGCTCCCCGGTTCAAGCTTTCGATAGCAACAACATTAGACAAATCATCGTCAACACACGTAGAAATTTCTTGGGTAGTGGAGCATAACTCTACATACACTAGTCAGTTCTTTTAATGCAAGCTCTAAATTTCGTTTTATGATATTTGTACCTGTCCGATTAGGATGTAAGTTGCTACGGTTCAGGTGAAATCTTTTATCCAAATTCGAATGGTCTATGAATCCAATGTTACGTGTCTGGCAGAATGATTTCAGGGTCTTGTTTACAAAAACTTCTTTGTTACTAAACTTGTCTTTGTGTGATGCAAGCGAAGAGATAATAACAGCTGTTTCCGGAAGAATGTGTTTATGCTCATCAGTTAATGATGTTGCTCACGGTCTGATCAATTTCCTCTTCTTTACGTAGGTCGCTGGTTCCACAATAGGGAGTTTAAGAAATTTCAACGGCAACGGGAATGGTGACATCACTCAAACAAAAACTTTGTTTTCTCTGCGGAATTCGTTTACTAACCACTGGGAACATTTTGTAAGGCAATTGGATCATTAGCTGATATGTACGTTCTATGCACAACGTGAAAAGTCATGTTTTGAAGTCATGATGATAAGGGGGGAGCGATTTTAGAGTGACATATGTATTTGTTATGTAGATTTTATGGCAACTTGAGAGCTTTCCAGTCGTTATTAGTTGATTAATCGAAGGCTTTCTCTAATGAAAATTATGGGGTGCCAAACTGGACAAAAATCGAAATCTCATCAAGATATGAGATATTTCACGAAGGTTGGTTGAATTTTCCCAAAAGACCAAAATATCACCAGTATTTTAAATAATAATCAAATTCTATCAAAAAGCTGAGAAATCTCATCAAAAGTTTCAAAATCTACTCAAGCAAAAGCAGCGAACTGTCAATCAAATCAGGTCCCGACAGAATGTCCCTGTGTCAAGTTTAGTCTCCAAAATGTGCAAAGCGGGAGCACAATTAAATAAACATGGCTTCTATAGATAACATCGTGGGTAAAACTAAGGAGCTAGTAGATGCCATCAACAAAGACCAGAACGAAAATCAGACAAATGATACGGCAGTAGAGCTAAAAAGATTATTTCCTAGTTGTAGGGGAGATTCCTTCTCGAGTACTAGTTTTTAAGCATGTCATCCTAAGTCGTTACATTCACAGTCGGTACATATACAGTGATGCTAATAAGATGATAAATTCATAAGTACGGTTTGTAAGTACTTCTGACATTTTATGATCTTGCTCAAAACAATGCTTCTCCAAATGCTGGTATACAGTTATCCCTTGCAGCAATAACTGACCTGTCGACACCATGTTAGCTTTTATTGTGCAAGCTTTCTTTCAAACACATTTTACAGGCTGTGCTAATTGACATTTCCTTGATGGAATTTCCGTTAACTTAAAGAGATTTTAACAATTTGTTGAAACCAGTTCAATCTTAACGAGATTTCGTGAATGTTGATGAAGTTTCATGAATTTAGTTGAGATATGACAAACCTTGATGAAATATCTCCGATTTAGATTTTTGTCCCGTTTAGCACCCCATAGAAAATATGGCCTCATACAAGACGCAGTTGCCCAAAAGACTTCCCAAAATATAACAAGACGATAAAAATGTTTGACCCTTGACCCTCTCCCCTTCTTATTAATGTGATTTCGGGGGGTCCCAATCGGATGAAACAGAAGATGATCAATCTCAATATGTTAATTTAAAACACGTCAACTATATGGGGAGGTCTCATAAAAGAATAACTGACAGGAATCTGAAGGCCAGCTTGCTCCAAATCGAATGAATACTGCTTACTCCCAATCACACGTTCGGTCACCGTCCCACCATGTTGAAGAAAAAGGAACAAGATCCTGGACATAAATTTGGGTACCAGTACTAACATTTTTTTAAACGATCTTACTTCTTTCTACTATGATAATTTCTTTATCTACTGAATTAACTTAAGGGAAGAAGTTAACGCGGAAGCAAATCCACCGGAAGAAAAGATTGCAAATTTCAACTTAATTCGCAATCTTTTCTTCCGCAATTCCTGCATAAAAAGGACACGAATTCGAATAAAGGTGTGTCAAAAGTAATTGTTGCGCAAAATTGATGTAATTACATGAATGTACAACTATAAATCTTTACTGTGTTTTAATAAAGTTCAGGGGTCAATGAGGTAAACTCTATAGGTTCTTTATTTGAAGTTGTACCAAATTTTTTGCTCTGTCACGTATAGGAAAACTAAAAATTCTAAGAATACGCAATCTTTTATTCCGCAGTTTCGAGATTAGGTGAAAGATTCACAAGCCTGCACCAACATTCAGGGTAAAGAACCACAGGGGTTTTATCTTGCTCACTCGATTAAGGGTTGGGTTTAGTCACCTACGAGAGCATAAATTCAACATGGTTTTCAAGACACTTTGGATCCATTCTGTAACTGTTGGACAAATACGATTGAGACTACTGAACATTACCTAATGTATTGCTCAAACTATGTAAACGATGTAAAAGACTTATACTCATAGACAACCTCCAACAGTGCAACATATGTGTTTTTCCTCTGAGTCCCTCGTTTTTGTGCAAAATTCTTCTATACGGAGATAATAATCTTACTGACGCTGTGAATTCTTCTCTTTTGAATGCGACAATTAAATTCATTAGGGACAAACCGTTTTAGTGGACCACTCTTCTGATGAAACTCTCACTCTAATTTAGTTTACACGTTTTTCCTTTGCACTTAATTTTTGTTTTTAGTTTGTACTTATTCTTAGCTCTACTTTTTTATCTATCTTTTTTTGTCTCCTCTACCTCTTTGCGATATATCTTAGTTGTTCTTCTAGGGGTAGAGGCATATATGTGTTTGGGGAATCCTTTTTGTGTGTGTGTGATTTGAATTTTATATATATATATATATATATATATATATATATATAAAGATTCACAATCTTTAATGCCGCAATTCACAATTGTTTACCATCGGTTTGCAATCTTTAATAACGCAATAATTTCTCTCGCAATAACTTCTTCCCTTAAAGTAAATCAACAACTGTATGTAAATAATCCTCTAAATGGACAACAACAACAAAAAAAACTATAACGAAACTGAGAACTAAAAGTTCATTTCAAAGCCAGGTTTGTATTCTTCGGGATGTTTTTCTTGTTGTCACGGTCACTGTCTTTCAAGTGATGAGCTATCAGTACGACAGATCTTAACGCAAAAAGTGCAGTTACTTCACCGATAAATCTGCAGCTTACTGGTTAGCGGTAAACGAATGATATCTTTCTGACCATCTTGGCAGTAACCCTGAAGATGATGACAAAATAAAATGCACCAACCATCATCCACATTTGCCAATTCATCACAACACTTAAAGGAACCCAAAAAATCAAGCCGCTTGGATTTCGTCAAACATTGCTTTGATGTGGAAAACCAGGCCTTGGCTAAAAAAACTATTCTGACATCAACCAAAACTGAAGAAACTTTACTGAAACTTGAGTATGATAACAAATATTTTTGACTTAAATAGGGAACGGTTTAATAGCAAGCAGGTGATTTAATGTAATAACTTTAGTGTAGTCTCAAAATCCACAATGAATACTGGAACAAAACTGACACAAACAGTACTGTTTTAGACCTAATAAACATAGGCTATAAGATAACTTTTGTGACCACCCCCAAAAAGGATGTTTTTGTGAATAGTGCTTCGGTTGAAAACAATGAATTCGTTAAGGCTGGTTTCCACTTATCTAGATCTTGACAGATTTCGATCCAAGCATGCGCCTTAAACTGGATTTCCACTTTGCTGGATCAGACCGGACTGGAATGGATTGGAACGAGATCCATTCCGTTCCAGGCGAAAAATAGATTTCCACTCACATGCAGGATTTTTAGCGTGCAATGTTTTTGTAAGTAGTAAACAAACATGGCTGCTATTAACCGGTCAGGGGTGTCAGCGGGTAATCAAAAGACATGTGCTGGCGGTTGAGGGATATCTGAGGGTGCGTGATTGTACCTGACACAAACCGTCAACAAGGACAGTTTCTTAATCTGATTGACTGTCGACAAGAACAGCATATTAATGTTATCGGCTGTCAACAAGGACAAACTCTAAATTGATTGGCTGTCAACAAGGACAATACTTGAGAACAATTAGCTGTCAACAAGGACAGCGCCTAATAAGATATGGCTGTCAGCAAAGACAGTTCTTGCCAACAAAGGCAAATTGACAAAATCTAGATCTATTCACAAACCATCTACAGGGACGGTTTCTTAAGTATAAATACTGAACTGTCAACAAGGACAGCAGAACAATGCACCCCCAAATTCCCCCAAACGCTATAAATTGACCGAGTCTGCCAAATTAGAATTCCCAGCAGATGTCAAAGAACCAGACAAACATAACTGTTGTGATAAGAAACGAATACAATCATCGGAAAAACGCAAGTAACGACGGTAAGCATCGCTGGACCATCGCCCTAAAATTTGTATCACACTATCCTATCCGGTACTCCCGATGAGGCTGCAGAAGAAGCACCACCAATCCTGAACGAATGAGTATTTACACCGAGTGCATCAGGCAAACATCTTGAAAGGAGAGTAGCGATGTCACTACGTGTGAGAAAACGTCCATTTTGAAGTGTAATGGCAAACGACGATCATGGTGTAAACTCAAGAAATCCAACATACAGCGAACTGGACAAACGATGTTGTTGGTAGCACCAATCCTAACGACAGACCCAGCACGAAACGGGTCAGTTTTGGATGCACGAAGGTGAATAGCCATGATTGATTGATCGACATTGAACGAAACGTCAGATACCAATAACGTGTGATTCGGATCATACATAACCAGCGAAGTGCAATTAAATTCAGAACATCCTTGGAGTCCGAAAAAAGCGCTGAAGCCTCCTTGAGCAAACACGGTCGAACACAGAATACTGCAACAACTGCAACCGCGCGTGGATGATGCAAAGATGACGAAAAGTAATAAGTAACGCGACGGCGTAGAATAATCTGGACCCTGAACTCGTCTAATCCCCCTTAGTGTATAGAATAGTCTTGAAAATACTGACAGTTGGCAAGGAAAACCAGACATAACTGAATGAAACTGAATGCCAGCCAAATAAGTACGTATAGTGGCGAATGACAGCTGAGAGCCCAGAGATGATACGAAGAAGATCAGACCACCCTCTTGAACTGGGAATAGTGAGAGACCATTGCTATAGCAAAAACGCTGGTAATTCCTTAAAGCAGTGTTATACGTGGACATTGTTGATGGAGCCAAAGCGTGCGACTGATAAAAGACTACTGAACCGGTAGGATCGACCACACCAGGGGATTGACTTTCGGCTGAGTATCCGCCTTGGGGCACACTGCTCGAAAACGCCTCACCTGAGAAGGAGAAAGAAAGTCAGCTGCAGCATTAAAGTGACCTGGTACATGCTGCAATAATATATTAACATTCAAACGAGCTGAAAACAAAAACAAAAACCTAACAAGCGTCATAATGACCGGATCCCTGCAAGAACCGGACCTCCAAACGTGAACGATGGCTAAATTGTCTGTAAAGATAACAATCTGCGAATTCTGCCATCGGAAACTCCAAGTCACAACTGCTGCAACAGTTCCTGGACATTAATGTGATACCTGAGAAAGTGAAGAGGCCAAGTCTCACTAAACCAATGCGAACCCCAATAAGCTCCGAAACCATTCCCTGAAGCATCAGTGTACAAGGACATGGCCACTGAAGTAATAGGCTCCGATTGAAAAAGGCAGACACCATTCCAAGATGGCAAAAAGTCGATCCACCACTGTATATCAGCCCGAGCTTCCGCATTTAAATAAATACTAGCCGCCAAGGCGGCGTCGCTCGCCGCCCATGTCCACCTGCTCTGTATCACTGTATCAATAAACGTCAAATTTCCTTATAAACGGCTCGTACAACTTGTGTCACAACCTCTGGTAAAACCAATCTTTTATCAGTGTAACAATACACTCAAAACGTAGAGAGAGAAAACTTCAACTTTTTATTAGCTTTTGTTTTAAAAAAGTTACGCGTTCTAACATGGGTGCTATCAAACGTAAGGGGGAAATGGTTTCTCTTCTTTAAAAGATCACACGGGAGGAGAGAAAAAAAGGCACGTGCTAAATGAATAAAGTGAATAAAAAAAACGTTCGATCAGATTGCTTAACAATTAAAAGAAGAAATTAATTTATTAAAAGAAAAGCAAAAAAAAAAAACATTTTGTTTTGATATGATACTCTTTTTTTACCTATCGGTTTTTAAACATTTTGATTGCTCGAAAAAAAAGTTTACCCGTCTCAGACAGTCAGGCAAAGATACATTAGGATACACTGGCAAACATGCTGCCACATTCTGCCACTGCTGCTTTTTGTCCAAACTGTTTAATCAGTTAGTTTCTTTGTATTTAGTTGATGTATTGTTTTCAAAGCCAACGTAGTCAACGTAGTCCTTGGAATATAAAACTAACAATAATAATAAAAACAAAACGTTGGTCCTATTAGTTCATCAGCCAAAAAAAGTCACGTTCGATTGGGGTTGCAATGTATTTGCTTCGAACTCACGTCGCACACAAAAAAAGAAATAATTTCGCTCACAACTCAATCTACCATTTTGCGTGACTTACAAACAAACAAACAAACAAACAGACAGACAGACAGAGAATCGGCTATTAATATATAGATGGTGACTAAGCGATGACACCGAAGTAGATAAGTCGATCAGCCTACGTAAGAAACATCTACCTGGCTTAACAACTTTGGCTGCAAATGAATGGCTGCAATTAAAGACAGTAATTCCCGTTTAGTACATTTGCATCGGCTCCTCTATCCAATTAACATGGTGTGAAGGTCCTCAAACTTATCTACAGGTAATCGAATGGTACGGGCGGAGACGTCAACTTCAATTCCCAGATATGTAAGCACTTGGGTTGGGCCGAACATATCGACTGCAAAACAGCCATGTCCTCTGCCACTTGACGCTCTGTCAAGCCACAAATTAGAAAATCATCAAGATAATGCATCATATGCTGAATGCCACCAACGAAAATGAAAATCCAACATAGTAATTTCGCGAATTGATTAAAAATGAACGGAGACGAACGACTCCCAAAAGGCAAGCGAGTGTCAACAAAATAATGACCTTCCCACCAGTAACCTAACAGGCTCCACTGGGCAGGACGAACAGGACACAAACGAAAAGCATGTTTAATATCCAATTTAGCCAAATAACAACCTGAACCTAACTGAAAAATCATAAGTATAGCGTCATCAAAACTAGAATACTTAACCGAAAAATCTGACTTATCAATACCTTCTGACTGAAATGCCCCTGGGCGATGACAAATCCAAAATAATCCTAAAAGTCCCTCCTTTCTTAGGGACTGCAACAAGCGGGGAACAATGGAGAGGCTCCAATGGTGGAGACAAAAAGGAGCCTGCCGTATGACCTCTATTGACCTCTCTTGCAAAGGCCTCCCAAACCGGTAAAGGATTATTCCGAGCCGACAATAAATTGTTAGGTCTAGTCTAAAATAGGGCCAGAAAATCCAATATCAAAACCGTAACGAAAACCGTCCAAAACAAAGGACACCACGGCTCTATCAGGATGATCCCCCAAAGCCAATTCCAATCTGGAAATATTGACTGAAGAAACAACTGAGGAAGGTAACACATTAGGATGAAAAACTATGCCCGCTGGTGCATTGTGAGGCTGGATGGGGACCTGAACAGATCCGAAAGCGATGCATGAAACGACACCTGGTGTTGGTGCAATGCCCATCTGCGTTATAAAACCGACAGGATCTAGAATGAGAAAAGAATTCTGATCCTGGAGGTCTGACCGACTGTAAGTTCTGGGGAGCACGAAAGGGCCGGTTGCCGCTAGGTTAGATGGAGCCTGAATTAGAACCAGTGGTCTGAGACAACCGGAAAGGACAGCCAGATGCCATGTGCCCCACACCCCTACATGCAAAACAGACAACAAGCGCAGGGGCACCTCTCAGATGCCGATTGTACAGATCATTATCAATACGATTCCATGACAAAGAAGCATTGTACGCCATCTGGAAACGGAAAAACCTGTCGTGAGCGCCCCAAGCTTGAAAATTAAATTGGGCGGCGAAATCACAGATGATAGCCTGATACTGCAACAACTCGCAAACACAATCCGGAAAGAAGTGGCCACAACAACGAATAAAATTGTTCCAAGCCACCATCCACGAGGAAAAATCAGAAACCCGTGGTCGACCCGACTGACGCGGCACCAGAGACACCGATGGAGATGAACCCCCCAAGAACTGGAATGTGTATTCCTCCGTCGAGACCACTGAAGAAGGTAACAAATGATCAAAGTTAATGAACTCACCATTCGTTATGCGGTCAATGACAGACTGAGGCAGCGCTGGAACACTGGGTGATCGACAAGCAGGCAAGCGAACGGCAACACTCTGTGACGCGCGAGGAAGCGTGGCAGCACAAGGCACCGGCAGAGAACCCGGACCTATACCAATGTTACTAAAACTAGTAGTTGAACCAGATATAAAATTAGCTGGTATATCATTACTGTCAGTATTAGTAGTGTCAATATTAATGTTTAAGTTTGAACGTTGCCTGTTAAAAAACCGTTCAACTTGTTGTCTAATTAGAGTCTCTAATTCATTCGACATGGGTGTTTGAAAAGAGTCGGCAGTCGCAGGACAAGATTCAGTTGACGAACAATTTTCGGATTACGACGTGTGAGTACTTGCTGGAATGGGATGAGAAGCAGTCGACGAACTTGACTGTTGTTGCACAAACAACGGAGCTGCAGGCGTATACGAAGTTGCCACTGTAGTAACGGAGCAGAAACACTGGTTGTCATCGGCTCAAGTGGATGGTAAAATTGGTACAGACGCCTGGCCAACACTTGTGTGGAACCGGTAATCAAAATATTTAAGGCATTGCACGAAAGCTGCAAAGAGCTTCGTGATAATTGTAACCAGTCCTGTAAAGAACGTTGTGCTGCATCGTCTGTTGTTCCGGAAGTCCTAGTGCGACGTCGAGCAAAAGCACAAGTACAAAAAAGCAAAATGGCGACAATACGTGACTTCCACATGGTGACGTCCAAAGTAAAGTAAATAGCCAAGAAACAACAAACTACTGCTGCTAAAGCAATTCCACGCGCTCTCCAACTTGAGCACCAATATCAATTTGCAAATTTAACACGAAGGACGACAGATACAGGAGAGTATCATTCACTTATTCAAGATATGGAAACTGTTTGAATCATGAATATTTCTTTAAACATTTTCGAATGCTGCCTCATAAATTTCGGTTCCAGTTGTGAATTGGGATTCTCAATAACTCTGTTATCTTGTTCGTTTAAGAACCTGCCCAAAATGTCTTCTTGATTATCCTCCTAGATTATCCATAATAACAAATAGATGGTTGTCAATATGATCTAAGTTTGTTTTTGGCGCTGTAGTGTCTGCCTTATTAATTTAAAGTCACATGATCAACACTCGTTTTCATTGGCTTAAAGCAGATCCAAACTAATCGATCCAGGATGATCCAGAAAAAAGTTGAATGCTTCTCAACTTTTTTTCGATCCGTTTTGGACCGCTATGACCGACCTGGATCACGAAATGTGCAACTTTTACGCATGCGTGGATTAAATTTCTGATCCTTTCCGTTCTAATCCGGTCTGATCCATCTAAGTGGAAATCCGATGCAGAGCGATCCAAAACGGATTTCGATAAAGTTGAAGAAAGTTCAATTTTTTCCAATCCGTAGCCGAATCACAGATCGCTTGCCTTTTTCAACCAATGAACGATCAGTATACTGATGTAATACGAGTTTGAGAAAAGTCATAAGGATAGATGCAGAAATTTTTACCAGACAGGATTCCATCCGATCCAGACCGATCCGGTCAAAATCCAGATAAGTGGAAACCAGCCTTTAATGCATCTGTCCAAGAACTTTTGGAAATAGAGAGGACTGCAGAGTAATCTCCTAAGTTTAAAATAAAATAACAAGACAAAGGTAATACTAGATCTAAGACACATCATTGTTTCAAGGAACACAAAAGGTACCTCGGGAGGAACACAAACACAAAGTAGTTTGTATGCACAGCTTTTCTTTCGGTTTGGCTTTTGTGTCCTTTTTGTTTACAAAACTCGCGAGGATACTAATTACGCACTGGCGACAAATGTTGCATGTTTCATCAATGAATGCGCATGAACAGTTGGTTTTGTTTCCAACAATAAAAAGTCTGCTTGCTATAATATGCAAAAACATATATTCTTACCATCGCTGCTGAACCATTGGATTCTTTGTTTTGTATATTAAAACTACTCTTATCTCTTTACCGTATAAGAAAACACTATCAAAAAATATTCCAGCAGTTTCAAGATGTGGGTAGACTGACGGAAATAATTTGCCGTTTATGATTTCCCGCCAGGTCCGCTAACTGTTGCATTATTCCTTTTCAAGGTGATTTAATCAGAGAACTTTTCAAATATTTTCTTTTCTTTGACAAAATAAAACACTGGGTTCGACAATCCATACTAACATATCTGGGTTTACATGTCAGATATAGTACGGCTGTCAATGAAACGAACTTTTGATCTGAAGCGTGAAAATCCCTGTTGTAAGAACAGTACTTGAAAATCACCCCGAACAGAATTGGAGTGTTGGATAGGAATATCGAAATCACCACTGTGCAGTAACCCAGAAATTGGTTGTACTTACGTCGAGTCTTGCGTCTCGGCTGCGCGTCCATTCTTGAAGCAACTGAATTTACCACTCAATTCAGCGAGCTTTGGTTCCACAATAGTCACTATGGTTTGACTTTTATATCGACACAAACTTCATGCAGCAGATCGGCTTATATTTTTGATTTCATTGTGTTACAATGTCACTAGAACATCTTTCTTACATGGCAAAGCATGTACATTTTACAGGCAGTCTTTCCAACGCCCAGCTTTATCTGATGTATCTAACACACCCTTTTGGCTGTTGGATGTTGCTTTTATTTGCTCTCATCGTCCAAGCTGTTGAGAAGGAGTTAGAACTTTTGGTCTTTTTTGCGCCGATCCGCTTTGGTCATCGCTTTGGATGCCTAGAATTTGTTTTTTGGAGCTCCAAAGTCACTGTTATGACCAACTGTTTTAGTTAGGATTAGTTGATGACAAATGGCCTTACATACTGCCCCCTCTTCAAGTAGGTCATTTTGTGTTGATAGCCAGCAGTAAAGCAAGTAGATGCTGAGCAGTAATTTGCGATAATAGTGCAATCTCCCAGACCCATTCGGCCACTTATCTGGTCCCTGAATACATAAGATTATTAAGTTTTTGCACTGAAGAAAACTTCACACAAAATAAGTTGCGCGAAAATACAAATCTTTCGCGCAAAATGGTGCGCAAAAATTAGACGGGCGCGAATTTTGTCGGTTTTCAGGTGTGTACAATAAAGATTGCGTGAACATCAAAAACAACTTTTTAAGGTATATTCATTCGAAAGAAAACAACTATATCCAAACAGTTTTAAGTACGTCAGAAGCATTAATTACATCAGCTGACGCATTAACATCATTTCATCATTTATGAAAATATAGTTCCTAAAACTTTACTGTTTAGTGTTTTTTATCTTTATTCTCAGGTTATTTATATATTTGTATATTTTTTCATTAAATTGCCCAAAGTTTAATCTTGCAGGAAATCAGTTTGCGCGAAGATATTATTCGCGAAAAAAAGATGCGCGACAATGGAACTCGCGCCAAAATTTAATGGATCAAAGTACTGAGTTCGGAAATAGTTGCTCCCTATCGCCACTCCAAGTTGAGCATCAACAGAGGTTTTAATGTTTAAACCTATCTTTTCAGGCTCATCCAACATTATAGGTTTGACGATCAGAAATGATTTCGTGACCTGTGGTCACAGTGTCGATTTTTAATTCCGGAAATATTCGGCGGTATCATCAGAAATTTAAATGTGTTCGTCACGTAGCAAGTCAAACCGATGAAAGAAAAATAGATTCTCAAATTGATGAAGTACGTGAGATATGAAAGCTTCAAGCCGTGTGGAAGAGTGCAGACCCAGACACCATCGAACATTGCTTTAGACAATGTGTCGTCGATGTTGGGAATAGCTTTGTTGTAAATGGAGAGATTGACACAGTTTCAAGAATTGTTTGTGAAAATCTCTAGCGAAACTACATATTGATGCAGATACCGTAAAGCGTAAAAACCACAGTGTTAACCCTTGCAACTATTTAAAACTATTTAAAACTATTCAAAATTTAAAAATTGCGTTGCATGCGCATGAACGAATTGCAGAGTGGGTTCTTAGCTTAACGTGAGGGCCAGGTGTTGATACTGAAAGCGTAGGCTGGGTACTTTTGATATTCATTCACTTTAATATAAAAGAACAAGAAAAATTAGAAAATATACAAATCATAAAAAACGTAGTTGACACGGCTTCTTCGGATAGGGATAACACGAGGCTCTTGGATTTTTTGCACAAAGTCCTCCAATAAAACTTCAATTTTCATTTCGTTCAATACTTTACACTGTGATACGATATTAAAATATTCAGTTTTAATTAGCAGGGGGGGAGGGGAGGGGGGATGAAATACAAAAACATTTCCGAATCGGAGCGTTCACGGTTACTTTCTTATATAGCATGAATTACGGGAACGACGACAATCTTGTCAAATTTGGTAATAATGTTATCAATTTTGATAACAACGTAGGTAAGCTATTCCGAATCGGAGTGTTCACGGTTACTTTCTTATACAACATGAATTAACGGGAGCGATAATAATTTTGTCAAATTTGGTAATAATGTTACCAATTTTGACCAATTTGATCAACTTGTAACAACATTTTTCCAATCTCAATTCATGTTGAAAATTTTTGTTTATGTTTTGGTGAACTTAACTCTAAAGCATGCGAGATATTGAAGTTTAATCCAATGGAAATATATGTACCCAAAGTCAAATTATTAAACAATGTAATAAACTAAACTCAAAACATGCTTGACTGCTGTTTTCTCTCGAAAAACCATTCCTAAATCGATGCTTATATTTCTAAAGGCTAGGCATCAACAATTTTGACATCATCAATGACGTAAGGGTACAGCGAATCATCTACCGGCTTAGTTTAAAGAGATTTATGCAAAGGAGTCAAGGAGTCCGTTCAAAGGAGTCCGTTGAGTTTATAATAATAATAATAATAATGGTATATTTCAGTATATCCAAAATTTACATTTGGCTTTTCATCTGAAATTGCGTGTAAAGTATATATGTAGCGTCTAAAAAAAACAACAACAAAAAAAACAAAAACAAAAACTACTATAAGCTCCTAGCAAGAGCTTTGTCTAAAAAATAATGTTTTGTTTGATTACAAAAATCTTTGTAACTCAATGAGTTACGACAAGCCTTTGGTAGCTCATTGAATATGCTTGAAGCTTCAAACTCAAAAGAAGCATGAATGTTCGAGGTTCGACGTAATTTCATACCTCCAATCTGTTCATCTCTTAACGGACGTTGACATATATTCTTGTCTCTTTCCATTGGCAAGAATTTCAGCCAATCGCTTTTATTGATGGACTTCCAAGCCAGTTTTGCAATACTATGTTCCGAGCGTTCTTTCATCGGAAGCCATTTTATGTCAATAACATCGGAACATCTAGAGTAGCTTTTCCTGACAAAGCTGGCTGCAGCGTTTTGAACTTTTTGTAGCTGGTTAAACAGGTACGATGGGACATTGTTGATAACTGCGTTGCCATAGTCCAATTTGCTTAGAACCAGCGTCTCGGCGAGTTGCTTACGCAGATGATACGGAAGATACCTCTTTATAAGCGAGAGGCTTTTAAGCGTTCCATAAGCCTTTGTTGTGATATTTTTGACATGATTGTTCCATGTAAGGTCCTCTGAGAAGGTTACGCCGAGAAGCTTGAAAGATGAAACTCGTTCGATTGGTTTACCGTTGTTCGATTTGATGTCAAGATCAAAGTTATGCCTTGCCATTTGTTTTGTACTTAGTTTTGGTTGCATTGAAAATAAATTGACCTATTCAATCAAGCAGTTTTGAAGTCTAATTTCTTGTTACGTTGTTATTGATTAGCCTTTTTGGTATGGCTATTTTGTTGAAGATGTTCTTTTCAAATATATCGTTTCCTGTTAGCTAGTTCCTGTACAGCCGTTTTTAACAAGGTTGTAGACTTTATTATTACCAATATATTTCTGTATCCACTGCCTTATTTTATTGATTGGACAATCACTTACAGTGGCCTATCATTTTATCAGCTAAGTACTCTATATTTGCATTGTTTGAATAGTGGATAGAAATTACACTATATCACACTCCAATTCAGTGATAGGATAGTGATAAAAGGTGACATGTAAGACACTTGCACAACATATTTCCATTGTTTTGACAATGAACTAAAGTTGCCTTTCATAATAGCTTATTTCCTGCCCTCTATAGGAATTTGCATTAGAGACTAAAAATGCCTCTGTAAAGAAAGCGTAACTTTACGAACCTGTCTTCTCTGACCTCAAAAAGTGGCATAAAAAGGGCATAAAATTTTGACCTTCAGCATAAAAGAAGCATAAAATATTGCATTTTTTGGCATAAAATCATAAATTAAGTTTGTAGCTGATGAGTGGGAGCCCTGTTTATTTGGTATTGTTTTACGTGGCTAGCCTCACTCAGTTGCTATTGCATCTGCTCTCCAGGAGGGGCCACGGCATAGGTCGGAGGTGACACTCTCATGAGTAACACAAACCCAATCAAGGGCCTGTGCTCTTCTGGATGACCTTCCTGCAACACCCGATGTATCATCTACCCAAGTTCCCTGACATGGCATGGGTTAACCCGGCGCTATGGTACATCCACTTGCGCATGGTGAATCGCCCCGAAGTGGAATTGAACCCCGATCTCTCGCATTAAATGCGAGAGTGATAACCACTATACTACAGTGCTGTGAACTACAGCATCATCAGCATGATTGAAAAAGACGTTTCAACTGGTTTGGACCTGTTTGTAGTAGAGAAAAAGGACAGCTTCGTTAAAAGAATCGTCCAAGAAGAATTCAACGGAAAAAGAAAACTCCGACCACCGAAACACTAGTTGTAACAGATTCGTGAAGATCTGGACATACCCCTACTGAACCCGGATTGCTATGCCCAAGATAGGTTTTTGAATTAAAAGGTTTTGTGCTTCAAATAATTAAAGGAAACTTAATGTTCTGTTGAATAAAATTTTAGTAACTGTACGTTAAAACTTGATCCCCACTTTGACAAGAGCAATTTCTAAAATGGAGGTTGGAGGAAGTGCTTCTAGGCTTGATGAACTCAAAGACATTTTTTATTTCTAACTTACCGTGGCAGATATGGACATCCTATTGTGAGTTTGGAAACAAGATCTCTGGCCGGGTAATTCAAAGATCCGACCCGGTATGAGGTTACTGAGATGCATGACTGATGGGTTTCATCAATATCTGGTCCTCAAAATCAAATACTTTTGCACGAAGTTGGAGAGTTACAAAATGGCCGAAGGATCTTCGGCTTCCTGGTAATGATGTGTACTTTACTAATCCAAAAGTATCTAATGCAGTGCTTTGCGGTAAAATGATTTCCATTTCTTAGCTTTGATCTTTTGGTTCCAACACAACAAGTACAAGCAAGGCGTTCAAATGTCGAACAGGTTAGACATCCTTTATAAGCGAGAGGCTTTTAAGCGTTCCATAAGCCTTTGTTGTGATATTTTTGACATGATTGTTCCATGTAAGGTCCTCTGAGAAGGTTACGCCGAGAAGCTTGAAAGATGAAACTCGTTCGATTGGTTTACCGTTGTTCGATTTGATGTCAAGATCAAAGTTATGCCTTGCCATTTGTTTTGTAGCAGAGAGCATTGACTTAGTTTTCGTTGCATTGAAAATAAATCGACCTATTCAATCAAGCAGTTTTGAAGTCTAATTTCTTGTTACGTTGTTACTAATCCAAAAGTATCTAATGCAGTGCTTTGCGGTAAAATGATTTCCATTTCTTAGCTTTGATCTTTTGGTTCCAACACAACAAGTACAAGCAAGGCGTTCAAATGTCGAACAGGTTAGACATCCTGATGACAGTATTAAGTGTATACAAAGGACCAGAACATCGAGATTGGTGTGGAGGTCAGAAAGCATCTTTATCATAAATATCCGGCTGGAGATATTAAATCCCCGGCCAGGCGTTTGGACTTCTAAGCAATTCTCAAGACCAGATTTTTACAAATGTCCGGCCGAGGTTTCAAGACTAGTTTCAAAACTCCCTGCCGGGTGTTTAAACGCCACTTGGACGTCTGAGATATCCGGCCGGACATATTGTCTCCAAACTTACAATAGGATGTCCAAATCTGCCACGGTAATAACTCAATCAAAATTTGGAAATAAAAATGAAAAAGAACAGATATATTGGGTCAGAGCTATATACCAACAAACGTTAGTATACAGGCAAGGGCTTGGCATGTTTCATTCCATTTGTTGACAATATTGAAAGCTGTTTTCAAAAGGTCAAGAGTGTCTCTCATCGATGAATATTTTTGCTGATTTCTTATTAACTTAGCAACATCTGCTGCTACACTTTGTTTACAAAATAAAAAATATGTACCAGTAAAAAAATAACAACACAGATTGTAGAAAATACAACACACTCTCAGTAAATCAAATTGTTTAAAGTTTCTTTAACATGATAGATAGAGTAAAAACCAGTGAATAAAAGAGGCTTATCTTATAAGTTATAAATTTTTGCACCATATGCGCTATATGCAAGCTCATTTAAGATTCTGCAAAGAAAAAACACTGCCACTTAGAAGTCCATGGTTTTTGAGGGCTTTTTAAGTTTTTTAATATGGGACCATCCTCCCGAAAGCCCCAGATAAATCTTGTGAAAGCTGACATCTAAGAGATATTGATGAAGGAGAAATTGTTATCTATTTAGGAAATTAATTTATGAATTAACATCCATTTCTCAAAATGTTAAATGTCCCTTGCCTAAGCCTATTGGCATTATAGTCAAGTATAAAACCCATATATTTTTAAACAAGGTGACCTTGTGCCATATAATATGGTATATATACATATCAAGAAACTAAACAAATATATTATGCAGTACCCACATGGATCACACATGTTAAAAAATGGTATAATGGTATTTCCGGTATAATGCACTTTTTATATGAAACTTGTTATATAAATCACAGCAACCCTCAGTAATGTTCAGCAATTTTCAATTCTACAAACAGCTACTTTTATCATTTTTATGACGTTGCATACTTGACTTATGGGAAAATATTTTTCCACACTTCATGCACGATATTTTCTTTTTTTCATGAATACTGCTGATATGTTCTTTTAAATACCTGTTTTACTTGCAGAGTTTTTTACAACCATGAAAAGTACATGGAATTGTTGGAGTTTGATCGCTCTTTCCACAACAACATTCTTGTGCATTTTTTACATATTCATGCACAAATCGTTTATGACAGTGTAGGCAACTGTATTGAACTATGTTATGGGTAAGATGTAAATGGCTTGCTAGTTCTTTTTTATGCAGAAAAGAACATTGACAAAAATTACAAATACTCTTGGTCTTGGTGGTAGTTGTTTCTGCCTCTTTTTAAGCATTTAATGAGTGGTATGTCAAGCCAGATTTACTACGAAACTTTTTTTCACATAAATCACAATGTCTGTCGACATTGCCAACGATCACTCTTTCTTTGGCAAGCTCAGCTGCACTGACTGCTGATGTCAATGAAGAAATACCAATTTCTTGCTGATTTGGCGGCAAATCTTTTATGATGGAGAAGTTGTTTATGCCAACAAGAGGTTATACTTTCTCATGTTCACTCCAATCATCTTTGAAACGTAAATCATCAGGTAAAATTACGGACATCTTCCTACTGAAAGAAATCGACGAGTGTAGCAAATTGATGAGCGTAGCACAATAATGTTTCGTTTTTTAGAAATAAGAGAAATGCGAGCAACAAATTTGTATTTCATAAATTATTCGCGTTTTGGCAACATGCTCTTTGAAAACATAGATGACTTTACTTATGTTCTCACCTTTTGCCTTACTTAGCTGAGAAAATGACTTGTGTTTTTACAATCATAAAGTTGGCTATAAAGCTCATAAAAACATACACGGGAATTAAAATCCTCAAAATTAATTTCAAACGCTTCCGAATGCTTAAATGATCAAGCATGACTGTAAGGAGTTCTTTTTCTCTTCACATCACATCATATTTTGCCTTATCAGCTATTGTATATTTTATTCATATTTTGTCAAGTCTGTTAAATAAACCGTTTTTTCAAAATAAACTTTTTCAAGCCAAAGAAAGGAAGGTATGCAGGATGTTTTTTATCTTTATTTATTATACTAGTATCCCGGGTAAAAACTTTTTACCGAACTTAACTTCGAAAACATTAGGTCAAATCCACCATTCCCGTGTACGTACCCCATGATGAAAAAATAAATCATAGAATCGCAACTCAAAAACATCCCAGGCGGCGTCGCTCGCCACCCTTGTTCAGTATGCGTTGTGTCGCAGAATTTAACTCTTGCAAAAGTTTCTTTTCAGGCATTAATTTTTTAATTCATTTCTTACATTCAGAAAATTTAAAACAGAAACAAATAGCAACATGGCTCAGAATATATATTCATACGCAGAAGAGAAGTAACTTTAATGTAAAAAAACGCAATATATAACTCAGAACCGTTAACCCAGACATACAAAACCAAACATTGAATAATATTACAAAAATGATACCTTCCAACTTTTTCTTTTGTTCAAAAGTTACTACTGGACTGCAATCATTAATGAATTTTTGAAATGATATATTTAGTTCTTCCCAAAACCATCAACATCATGATTAAAACCATGAGTTTCATTTCTTTGTGCTTTTTTTATTATTGCCTAAAAGAATAATATTTCAATTGTAATACCGAAAATAAAAAAAAAAATAAAACAAAAAAAAAAAGGAAATTCAAGTATATACGCATTTATCCTAAAAACAATAACTAAGAACAAAAATTTACACAGAAGATAAAAAGTCACAAATAAAATCATACAGCCAAAGTTATATACCTAGGCATAGTACGTAAACAATTACCATAACACAAAATATGCATAAACGCGATAAAATATAAACTTAAGAAAAATACAGCCAACAACGCTTATTTGTTGTAGGATAGTTTCATTGCACAGTCATTTAAATTACATAATCCATTCTTCTCTTAAAGAGGCATTGTACGGCTAAAATTGTAAATATTATCGTCACGTGATCGAACATGAAAAATATAAACAAATATGGCGGCAAATAATCAAGCTTTCTCTGTCGGAGAAGAACAGAGATCTTCTTTATTTCGGGAAATCAACCTGAAACATAGTTTTGACACCTTTTAAACAATATGTTGGCGAAAGAATTCATTCTTCTACAATACGTGTTATAAGTAATTACTGAATTTTCTCGTGAATTATAAGTCATCGTTGTGTGTGAAGAAAAGTAAGATTACTTTTATCATTATCATTATAAGAATGTTGTGGAAGCTAATTTAAAGTGATTTGATTTCATTGCCTATTCCAATCAAAACAAAATTTTTTCTTCGTTGTTTGTTCTCAACGAAACTTAAATTTGATTACATTGACTCACTCGTGCATTTTCAGCATTGTATGTAACTCGACTTGCAGCAGAAAAGATGGTAAAAGATCTGGTTGCCCCTGCAAGACAAGGGAAGTAAAATGTTGAGAAGAATGTAAATGTGGGAAGAAAAAGAAGGGAGTTGTTGTTATTATCATATATTTAATATTTCTGTAAAAAAATAAGAGTCTATCGTTGAATCGTGATCTAAAATTTACATTTTGATACAGACGAATGATATTTCACATAGAAAAGGTCATAAAACAGAACTTATTCGTATTCAAATGTCAAGTATAAACCCATATCGTTTGAGAAACATAATTGTCAAGTGAAAGAGAAAAAAGTATGTAAATGTTATCCACATATATCTTCAAAATGATACATGGCTTTCGCATCAGAACCACGAAATTAATTTCTTGTATAAATTCATAGTCTTTTGGTGCTTTTATTTTTTTGCAACTTGATAACTTAAGTGAAAAAATTGATTACAAAAACAGCAATTTTTCTATTTATACTAGCTCATCTTGTTCGACATCGTTTCTTGTTTGGCTTTCCACGATAACCCAAATACAGATACGATTGTTTCATAAACATTAGATATGGGACATCAAGATTACAACGACCGTTTTTTTCGACAGCCCTAGTTTTGTTGATTTCAGCCGTACAATGCCTCTTTAAGTAACCCTCTCAACATTATAACCCATCATGTGCTTCATTTCTACTTAACAGATGAAAACATTCAAAAAACATATACAAAAAACCTAATCATGCTATGACGAAATCTAAAGAAAAACAAAACAAAGTAAAAGAAACTTTGAAAATATATTAACCTTAAAAATAATAATTAAAAACACAAACGTAATGACAGAATTAGTATAGCTGAAAAATTTTTAACATATGAAAACATTCGTGGAGCCATTTTTTATTTCCAGTTCAAAGCTCCTCCTCTGCGCTGGAAAATTCAAAACACAACAGTAAACATCCCTCTTATCCTTTATTTATCCACTAATACTAACTGTGTTTTAACTAAATAGATACTATTTTAAATTTACCTTTCAATACCAATTCACATCATCATGATATAGTAAACAACAATATTGATCATGTTCTGTAGCCATTATCAAACACTTCTAAACTCTTTTACTTTCTATATTTCATACCTGTAAACAAATTAACAACACTCGATTAACTTTCCAGCATACTTTCCTATTGTAAACATACACTTTCTATTTGTTTTCTACTGCAATTTCACTACCATTTTTATACAGTGAAAGACATAAAAATGCTTTCTTCGTAACTTCATAACTGTGGAGCCATTTTGAAATAAATAAAATAAGGAACAGTTCGTTACCAAAACAAATCAGTAACTGCTCGTGTAGGACCTGCATCTTTATGATCTGATCGTTTTAACTCTGTTTTTATTCTCTTTTAACGCTGTATTTATTAAATCCGTTTGACTCATGTACTTACGTATATTACTTTATATCTTTTCCAAACAATTTTCCACCGAAAAAAAGTAAAACCATTTTCACCAATGTAAATAAACATCATCCTTTCTTCAACTTCATCTACACTACTTCTGTACTGCTGCACTCCCATAACTATTTGATAACTATAAAAAGAAATTCGTAAAATCAGCACGACTTTCTTCCACTCGTTCTTCGTTTGGTTTTCATCTGAAAAAACCCATATATAAAAAAAAAACAAACATCTGTTCAAAAACTCACGTGTGCTACCTGCTAACTAATCACTTACACACATGCTGCTGCCTGTTCTTTTATTAATCGTTCGATCTTTCTGCAGCTTATCTTTTAAAAACTTCGCTGCACTTCTTCTGTATATCTAAATATGATATATCTAAATAACTAACTCACTTGCTACCCGTGTTGTTTTATTAATAAGAGTAAAAGTTTAGCAAAACGTTTTATAATAATAACAATACCTTCGTGTTTCTTCGTCAGTTCTTTCGTCGATTTGCTGCCTAAAACAATCAAATTTAAATTAAAATATTCGTATACAAAAAGAAACACGTCTTCTTCGCGAAGTTTCTTGCTCACGAAATGATCGTTGACAAATTTCGAACGAAAAAGATTGCATTGCTCGCACTCCTCCAAAGACGTTTTTCGGCTGATTTCCACTGCGCAAACCAAAAATAACAAAACGGAGGAGCATATACTAATCGCGGAAAATCAAAAAAATCGTTCTCGCCTTGACGTGGTTTTACGACGAAAAGGGAAAAAATAAGAAGGTTTTGACCGTGAAAAAAAAACAAATATATCACTCTCTAAAATAAAAGTGGGATGCACAACGCGGATTATTATAATAAGATGACTAGTATCCCGGGAAAAATTTTTTACGGGTTTTACTTCTGAAAATGATGTCTTTATTATACTAATCCGGCGTCGCTCGCCACCCATATTCAACATGCGTCCAGTTCACGAAAAATAAAATTTTTTTAGTCAATGTGAGTTGAACTGAGAGAAAGGATTAGTCAATTAAATTCCCCCAAACATTAAAATAGTAATAACAATTGGAACATCGAAATTCTCCATATTCCCTCCTTTTGACCAAAACCATGTTTTTTATACCCTGAAGATGAAATGAAGAACACATGCAAAACTATTTACCAACTATTTACCTAATGAAAATCTTTACCCTGGAGACACGAATTATAACCAAACATTGCAACACTTAAAATGCCCTACTATTGACCAAAAACTATTTTGTTGATACACAGAAAATCCAAAGTAACTTCTACGTAAAATTAATGCAAACCTATACACCAAAGAATCCAACATCCAACTATTATAAGAATGCGTATAAATGCATATATGTATATCACTGGAACTGAACTGAACAAAGGTTTTGTAAAATTATTTTTTACCAGGAAGCGTGAAACAAACATTGCAGCAGTTAAAATGCCCTACTTCACACCAAAATCATGTTTTTACATGCAGAAGATTTAATGCAGAAACAAACGGCAATACAAGAAAGAAACATATTATATTGTATACACAGAATAGAAGTAACTTTAGTGTAAAAAAAAAATACATAAGAACACAAAAGCAAACATTGAATAACATATACAAAATTTGAATTGAAAACAAATCGGTACCTTCCAACCGTGTTTCTTTCGTGCCGAAGTTACATTGGACAGAATTTTTAAAATTGATAAAATGTTCTTCACCAACCATCAACATCATGATCTAAACCATGAGTTTCATTCCTTTATTGTTATTGTTATTTTTTATTATTAATCTTACCTAAAAGAACAATTTTCAATTTCAATTGTATGATTATGCGGAAAACCTAATATATAATTGCCAAAACAAAAAACAAAAAAACAAAAAAAAGAAAATTCAAGTACGCATTTAAAATAATAATTAAAAACACAAATTTAATGACAGAATTGGTATAGCTATAGATCAGATAGTCTATAAAATAAACCAATACCCTACTCTGAGTCAATACGGGTTCACTCAACACTGGAGCTGAGCAGAATAAAGACTTTCAACCTGGCATACACAACCAAACATCAAATTAATACAAATAACTGAAACAACGAAACGCCCTACTTTGACCAAAACCATAATTTAATAATTTAATACAAATACAAACATAATGCCAAACTTATATACCCAGCAGGCATAGTACGCAACAATTACCATAACTGAAATACACAATCCATTCTTCTCTCAACTAACCTTCTCAACATCATAGTTTAACCATGCGTTTCATTTATACATTTATTTTTTCTTTTCTGACCTAAATGAAAGAAAAAGATTTCAGTGAAGAACAGCTACAATACTTACTACTGCAACCATATTTAAGCAAACAAAAACAAAAGACATAAATAGCTGGAAGACAGGCAGGCAGACAAAGCATCAAGCATCTTAAACATCGTCAATAGATACAATTATTAGACAGCTTCCACAGCCATGAGAAATAAAAACATTCACAGCAACGGGACCATTTTTATTTGACAAAATCTTCTTTGCTAACTATACAAATAATAAAAGCGCACGTTACCAAAACAAACTTCCCTCGTCTTCGTTTTCATCCAGCAGCATAAACGAAAGAATTATTTTGACTCATATACTCAGATATTTATTCAAAGCTAATGTAATTAATCTTTCAAAACTAAATTAAAACATCACTTCGTCTGTACATTTGATAACTAAAATAACTAAATTTCACTATAATTTTACATTGTAAACAAACAACTAATCACCTACGCCATTAATCTAATCATCTTTAATAATTTAAAATACAATAAAAGTTTAACAATAAACAGTATTATAATAACAATACCTTCGTATGTATACAAAGCTGCTTCTTCGTGAAAATAGCGACCGATAATAAAAATCCGTTAACAAACTTATTTTTTGGAAATCGTCAACCAATCAAATTGGCGAAAAAATAATTTCTTGCGTTTTGATTCGTTTAAAAATTTAGACGTCACACTTAGATTACGTAATATTAAAAAAAGTGTCTGTTGCCTCTACGTGGCTTTACGACGAAAAGGGAAAAAATAAGAAGGATTTGACCGTGAAAAAAAACCCAAATATATCACTCTCTAAAATAAAAGTGGTATGCACAATCGCAGATTATTATAATAAGATAGTATCCTGGGTAAAAACTTTTTACCGAACTTAACTTCGAAAACATTAGGTCAAATCCACCATTCCCGTGTACGTACCCCGTGACGAAAAAATAAATCATAGAATCGCAACTCAAAAACATCCCAGGCGGCGTCGCTCGCCACCCATGTTCAGTATGCATTGTGTCCCAGAATTTAACTCTTGCAAAAGTTTCTTTTCAGGCATTAATTTTTTAATTCATTTCTTACATTTAAAACAGAAACAAATAGCAACATGGCTCAGAATATATATTCATACGCAGAAGAGAAGTAACTTTAATGTAAAAAAACGCAATATATAACACAGAACCGCTTACCCAGACATACAAAACGAAACATTGAATAATATTACAAAAATGATACCTTCTAACTTTTTCTTTTGTTCAAAAGTTACTACTGGACTGCAACCATTAATGAATTTTTGAAATGATATAGTTAGTTCTTCCCAAAACCATCAACATCATGATTAAAACCATGAGTTTCATTTCTTTGTGCTTTTTTATTATTGCCTAAAAGAATAATATTTCAATTGTAATACCGAAAATAATAATAAAAAAAAAAGAAACAAAAAAAAAGGAAATTCAAGTACGCATTTATCCTAAAAACAATAACTAAGAACAAAAATTTACACAGAAGATAAAAAGTCACAAATAAAATCATAAAGCCACATTTATATACCTAGGCATAGTACGTAAAAGATTACCATAACACAAAAGCAAATTTCAAATCAATCAAATCAATTTTTTTTTTATATATATCAACGAGACTGTACAAAGCACAATTACAACTATTACAGTATAAATAATGGAGACGAGCAAATAGTAAAACACTAATCTAGTGATGGCCACCAAGGATAAATAATACAGGCAAATTGTAAGCCGGAACTACAAAAAAACACAAAAAAAACACCAAAAATAACAAAAACTTTTCAATCAAGGGAAATATTGATTCAAGAGAACTTCTTTACAATGGGATTTGAATTTACCAAGGCTGAGTGAAGAGAGATCATGTTGTAACAACTGGTGTTGCATGTTGTTCCAAGAAATAATGCATTGATAATAAATTGAATTCAAACCAAATATGGATGTTCTGAACAAAGGTCTGGCGAGAAGGCAGATAGAAGATCCACGAGTGTTGTGAGCTGTTGGAAGAAAATGTAGACTGAAGAGATTACGAATGTCAATAGGAGCAAGAGAGTTCAGAATTTCATATACAAGAATGAAATTGGAAAGATAAATATAGTCAGAAATCCTGAGGATTTTAAGAGAGTAAAGGAGTGGTTTTGAAGAATGTCTAAAATGAGAAAAAGTGATTAAGCGAAGAGCAGTTTTTTGAAGTTTAATAATGCGATGTTGTTTTGGTAGTGCTTGACCCCAGACTTGACAAGCGTAATTTGTATGTGATGAAAATAGAGCATGATACACATTAATTAAAGTATACTTGGGTAAAAAGTGTCTTAGGATTGAAAGTGCACCATTAGTTTTTCTTAGTTTTAGGGCAAGATAATTAAAATTGGATTCCCAATTAAGGTGGGGGTCCAGAATAACACCCAAGTAACAAACAGAGTTTGTAAAATGTAATTTTTTCCCATTTAATTTTAATCTAATATCGTAGTCAACCTGTTTATTTCTATGTCTGAAAAGAATAACTTCCGTTTTAGTTGCATTGAGGGAAACTTTGTTAGCATTAAGCCAGTGTAGAAGATGTTTGAGGTCAATATTTATATGCTTTTTAATAGATTTAAGATTCGGATTAGAGTAAAGAAGACTAGTATCATCAGCAAAATGAAAAACAGTTGAGTAAAGGATTGAGTTGGCAAGATCATTAATGTAGATTAGAAATAATAGTGGCCCAAGTACAGAACCTTAAGGCACACCATGTTTGATTAAAGAGTAGGATGAGAACAAGTTTGAAACTGAAACAGATTGATAGCGATTTGATAAGTAGGATTTGAACCAGGAGTTAGCAATTCCTCTAATTCCATAGTGACTAAATTTGCTCAAGAGAATTTCATGGTCCACAGTATCAAATGCTTTCTGAAGGTCTATAAAAATACCACAAGAAAAATTACCTTTGTCAAGATTTTTTCGAATGTTCTCAGTCAAACTAATAAGTGCATGTAAACTTGAATGCTTGCTCCTAAATCCAAATTGCTTATTGGTCAAAACTTTGAATTTGTCAAGGAAAGACAGAAGTCGATTGATACACAATCTTCTCAAAAATTTTATCTACGTTTGAGAGAAGGGATATGGGTCTGTAGTTAGCCACATCCAATGGGAACCTCTTGTTTTTGAAGACAGGAATCACTGTAACAGATTTCAAGATTGAAGGAAATTCACCATTTTGGACAGACATATTAAATAGTTTAGCTAAGATCATAGAGATTTCTTCAGTTAAGTTGGTTAGTATTAAGCTGTGGATACTATTGGGACCTGTTATTATTATTATTATTATTATTAATTTATTTAGTAATGCAGGTTGAATTTACAAGTGCAGCATGAGCTGATGTGGACCTACAAATAGCTAAATGAAAAATAAAAAGTAAAATATGTATAGCACTCACTTACAGATAAAAATATCATTATATATATCTATGTCATTATAAAATACTATTGTGAAATAAAATGTGGTAAAAAAAAAAACAAAACAAAAAACAAAAAAAAACAAAAAAAAAACAGAGAAGACAGTGATCTTGCCCAACAAGAAAAATAACAAAAGAGAGTTAGAAGCAAGAGGCTGTGGTAGGCAATACACTGCAAATAAACCCAGTTGGTACACAATCCACCTACAGGAGATGACACTGAGCAAATAGGGTGAGCATAAGGCATATTAAGACTAAAATCTAGAAAAATAAATTCTATAAAACTTAAAGGGTCAAAACATAAATAGTTAATTAGATAAATTTAATTTAGTAAACCTGTGAATAAGGTAGTACCACGGCTAGAACCAACTTCCATTAGCTAGCAAATATGAGATGAGAGTAGGACTAGAGTATCGAGGTGGATAAGAATGAGCTAGGAGACTAGAGTGTTGGCTAGGCGTGGTTCGCAATAAAGCAACATAAATCCCTCTAATATAAACTAAATAAAAACGAAATTTTCATTTATATTGTAAGAGTTATGTTCAAAGGAATACCAGTTAATTTTGTCTTTATATTTCGACAAGTCGTTTCGCAATCGATTGTGATCCTGAATTTCCGTCAGATTTGTTGGCATTGCGTTCCATATCTTACAACCGCGGGAGGAAAACGAGTTCCTATTCCCATTTTCCATAGTAACATTCAGTTGTTGCTTCCTTCGTGTTTCCCTGAGAATAATAGGATGGGTGAACATTGAACAGATATCAGGATCAGTGAGTTTATAGTAGATCTTATGCATTAAGCATAATAAACGACGCTTATATAGGTATGAAATCGACATCCATCCGACCCGGCCAAGAGCGCTGCCTGGAGATAAACCATTTGGTAATCGATGTATAATCTTTGCTGCTTTGGCATGAATTATGTCTAAGCTCGCAATCCAATTACTCGGACAGCTTCCCCATACGACTATATTGTATGTTATTGCTGGAATGATTGTAGCAAAATAGAACTTTTCAAGGACCTGCCTGTTAAGTGATAACATTCTTTTTAATAAGCGAACTCTAATGTTGAAAGTCTTTTTCACTGTTTCAATATGGTAGTTCCAGTTTAATTTGCTGTCGATAAAAGTCCCCAGAATTTTGCTGTTATCAACTATATCTAGCGACTTGCCATTAAGGGTAATATTTTGTGGTGGTCCAATAAATCGATTTTTGGATACAATGAGAATTTTTGTTTTACCTGGATGAATGATCATTCCATTTAACACGGCCCAATTGTTCAGGTGATGGGCTAGACTCTGCAGGTTTGACATGAGAAGGTCGAAGGAAGAGGCATACGTCACCGCTGTTGTGTCATCAGCAAACATTTCGGTATCGGTTTCGGTTTCATAGTGAACCGGACCTGGAGATGGTGTCGCTGTTGGTAGGTCATTTGCGTGATAGGAGTAGAACCGAGGACCCAGGAGAGAGCCTTGTGGAACCCCTTGTTCGACAGGGGCCAAGTCAGATTTGCTTGTCCCTACGATTGTAAACTGACTCCTGTTCTCTAAGTAGCTTTTGCTCCATTCATAAAGATCTCCACTAATACCAATAGCTTGGATCTTTTTCAGAAGGGTTTGATGACAGACACTGTCGAAGGCTTTACTGAAGTCAATCAGCATTACACCAACGAACATACCTTCATTCATTTTCATTAACCATTTATCAGTTAATTTTATTAACATTAGTTCTGGAGACCGACCCTTTCGAAATCCCCACTGGTGGTTGCTCAGTAAGCTGTGTTCGTAAATATGACTGTCAATGTGTGATGCAAAGATAGCTTCTAGCAGTTTACCTGGTAGTGGTAGGAGTGATATTGGCCGATAATTTTCACATTTAGATTTCGATCCTTTTTTATGAATGCAAGTAACTTTGGAGATTTTGTATCTAGTAGGAAATTTAAGTGAAGTGAAACTTCCTTTAGCTATATAATGCAGACCTTCGATGACACTATCACCAATCATATTGACGACTTTGGCGTTGATATTATCATGACCACCTGCTTTCCCGTTCTTAAAGACTTTCGGAATAGTTGAAGAGAGCTTGTCGATACTATAGTCAATTTCATTAGTTGTTGGTGTTACTCTATATATGTGATTAAGTTGCTTAGCATTGTTAATATCTTTATGCAATTTCCCAATGTTCGCAAAGTAAGTGTTGAGGGAATTACTTTTAACTAAATTGTCGGTAGTGATGTCGCCGTTAACATCTTCTAGTGGTCCAATGTAGCTGCTTTTACATTTACCAGTAAATTCGTTTATGCACTTCCAGAAAGCTTTAGTTGATGATTTTAATCCTCTAAATTTGTCCTTCCAGTAGGATGATTCAGCTAATCTCAAGATTTTGGTACATCTGTTACGAGCTTGTTTGTAAACCAGCCACTCGTGAGAGCCTTTAGGTGTTTTTTGGGCTCTCTTTAGTAGTTTAAAACGCTTATTTAATTCTTTCCTGATTGTGCCATTCATCCAAGGGTGAGATTTGGCTCTTATTTTCACCTTCCTTTCTTTGATATGATCGTCCATTGGTTATGTCAAGAGAGGTAATGATTTTGGTTATTTCAGCGGGTTATTTCAGTTATTTCAGCGGGCAAGATAGGTGAGAAGAAGAAAAAAGCAGGATTCCTGTTTTTTAAAAACATTTTAAGATTCTTGGAACTATGCTTAATGTTTCTACGAATATCATCAGCTATAGAAGTGAAGTATTCATTGAATGTAGATGAAATTTTTTTTGGATCTGATGTTATCAATTTTTAAAGACAAATTACTTGAGCAGTTCATATTGCTTTTTTTGTTGAGGATTTCATTGATGCCTTCCCATATTTTTTTTATTGTTTCGAATATTTTTCTGAAAGTAAACATTGTAATAATTTTTTTTACTGTTTCTAATTAGGTTAACTATACGGTTGCGATAAAATTTATAAAGATTATGATAGTGTGTATGTTGGGCTATATTATCAGAGGTAATGAAGTTTTTGTAATACGAATTTCTGAGAGAAATAGATCTCCTTATACCAGCTGTAATCCATGGTTTAGATCTGTTCTTTTGTTGTTTGCGACTTAATTTTTGTTTTGGAACATGGGTATCGATAAGTTCATTAAGTTTATCAAAGAAAAGGTTAAAAGAATTATTTACATTATTTACAGTTAAAAACAAATTATTCCAGTCTATGTCAATGAAATCTTTTTTAAATCTTGCAGTATCCAATTTATTCCAATCTCTATAATAGTTGCTTTGATTCTTATCATGATTTTTAATTACATCATAATAAGTTATTAAAAATTGGGGAAGATGATCAGAAACGGATGAAGTTAGATTTCCAGAGATTGAATTAATTGATAAAGAATGAGACATAAAAATATTGTCAATTAGAGACTTAGAGGTTGGAGTTACACGAGTTGGAATATTTATGTGAGGCAATAAAAAGTGTGATTGTAGAGAGTCTAAGAATATATTTACGTTTGGGTCATTGTTATGATTTAAGAGGTTAATGTTAAAGTCTCCCATTAGAACTAGTGGTTTTTGTTCCTTGCTAACTTTCTCAAGAAAAGGATTGATGAAAACATTGACAAAATCTTTTATGTCCATCAAAGGATGTTTATATAAACAGCTAACTACAATATTAGATTGCCTGGGTCTTTGAATTTCAATGAAGGTTGACTCAAGATTTTTGGGCTCAAAAAGTATGTTGAATAGATCATTACGTGGAACTGAAGTTAAAGAGGATAAAACATAAAGTGCAGTGCCTCCTGCATTACCTGAGGCTGGGTTAAAGTAGGAAGTATAATTTTCCAAATCAGGAGTAGAAAAAGTTGACCTAGTTTCACTAAAACCAAGAATACTGAAGTTATGACCTAATTGGTAATTTCATCAAAGTGCAAAGATATGGAACTACAATTTAGGTGGAAAAAGGAGATATCCGATTTAGGTTTAAAGCCGGATTTCCGCTTATACATTTTGATACGCGTATCGTATGAAAATTTAACACCTGATTGGCCAGATTGTTTGATCTTGATACGTTTCGGTACGATACGTCAAAAGTTAAAATGAATTCAACTTTTTCAATTCAATACGCGTATCGAAACTTTTTTAAACAAAGGAATAATTATGAATAATTATAAATAATTATCTTGAGAACCAATCAATGAACTCAAAATGATACTGGCTGATACGCGTATCAAAATGCGTAAGTGGAAATCCGGCTTAAGAATGTGAGTGAGATCTGATTGGAAGGAATTGACATCATAATATTTACAGTCTACATTTTCATTGAACAGCTCATCATCCTTATTATTACAGTAAGGTATGGAAGATGGGGCACATCTATATATTAATAGCCGATTCTCCGTCTGTTTGTTTGTTTGTTTGTTTGTTTGTCTGTCACGCAAAATGGTAGCTTAAGTTGTGAGCGAAATTATTTCTTTTTTTGTGTGCGACGTGAGTTCAAAGCAAATACATTGCAACCCCAATCGAACGTGACTTTTTTTGGCTGATGAACTAATAGGAATAACGTTTTGTTTTTATCATTATTGTTAGTTTTATATTCCACGTTGACTTGGCTTTGAAAACAGTACATCAACTAAATACAAAGAAACTAACTGATTAAACATTTTGGACAAAAAGCAGCAGTGGCAGAACGTGGCAGCATATGTTCGGTTTGCCACTAACTCTTGCCTGACTGTCTGAGACGGGTGAACTTTTTTTTAAGCAATCAAAATGTTTAAAAACCGAAAGGTAAAAAAAGAGCATCATATCAAAGCAAAATGCTTTTTTTTTTGCTTTTCTTTTAATAAATTAATTTCTTCTTTTTATTGTTATGCGTTCTGATCAAACGTTTTTTTATTCTATTTATTCATTTAGCACGTGCCTTTTTTCTCTCCTCCATGTGAACTTTTTAAGAAGAGAAACCATTTTCCCCCTGTTTGATGGCACCCATGTTAGAGCGTGTAACTTTTTTAAAACAAAAGCTAATAAAAAGTTGAAGTTTTCTCTCTCTACGTTTTGAGTGTATTGTTACACTGATAAAAGATTGGTTTTACCAGAGGTTGTGACTTCGAATCTGCTTCTGGTTGAACACAAGTTATACGAGCCGTTTATAAGGAAATTTGACGTTTATTGATACAGTGATACAGAGCAGGTGGACATGGGCGGCGAGCGAGGCCGCCTTGGCGTCTAGTGTTGAATTAATGCATGAGAAAAAATTTGAATCAGATAAATTATCAGAACTAAAGGGGAGGGTTTCAGAATTACACTTAAGACATGACCAGACTTCATTCGAATTGGTAAGAGAGTCAAAATCGGAAGATATATATATCATTATGCAGTTGGCACATTTATAAACTATGGACAAATCAATTTTATATTATTTTTCTGCACTTTTAAAACCAAACTGTAACAGGAGGAATACTTAACAAAGTGGAAAATATAGATGTTAATGAGACCAAAAAGTCTATTTCTGTCTTGTATTGTTTCTTAATTACTGCATATAATATCCTACGAAGGATAGGTCTAGCCGCTAGCTATATACATATCATAAATTTCTCTCTAGCTAGATAGATGAATTTTGAAATATAGTCATATATCAAAATACTTCAGTTCCTTTATGTATCATAACAAAAGTATTTTTTAGCCTGTAAGACTGTAGTTTATATTCCAAAAGAATTTTCGTTGTTTATATAACTTCTTTCTTGAACATCCTTCCTAAAGAAAGTTGTTCTAATACTGTTGTAGCATAGATCAAAGTGAATGTGTTTAATGTCTGGCAGTAATTTTAAATGAACAAATGGTCAATGAAGATTTCGTACGCCGTGACCTTACTGTTTAACCTTTGTTAGTTATCATGATAGTGATTGATTAAAAAGACTGTTAACAAGCCTGAAAAGTTTATATCACAGATGATGGTTAATAAATAATCGAAAAGCTTACGCTTACTTTTAAATAGTTGTTTTTTTGTTTGCTTTAAGCCTGAAAATGTGTTTGAGGTCCTTTATAGGCCTTAAATTCTCAATAACTATTTATACTATGGCCCACACTATTTTTTCACATAATCACTAATCTTTATTTTTTTCATGCTTTTGTTTTTCGACAGATGAAATCTTTTCCCCTGAATTATTTGATCATTGTTAATTTTCCTTTGTTTTTAGGTTAAGTTGCACAGGTACCACACTACACATATTTGTATAAACTTAGTTTTTCATGTTATAATACTTGTTTTGTACTGGTTTATTGATAAAAAGTAGAAGAATTTTTATAAATAAACAGATTACATGAAATAGAGAAAGAAGTGATTTCATGTGTAGATTTCAAATTTTCTATTATCATTTTCCCACAGCTCTTCATCACAGCTTTAGGTTAATCATAAGAGTATTTTTTCAATTTTTTTAGAAGAATTAATACATAACAATGTTGCTTTATGCTCCATGAAATTTCCTTAATAAGTGAAAATTGAAATTTGTAAATATTTGTTAACAATTTATAAAAATGTCAACAAAATCCACAGCGTACAATTTAGTGAATCATGAAATTTTCAACAACAAAAACTTAATAATCCTCCCCTCAGAGACTGACTTTCAAGCTTTCTCCATGCTCTCGCCTTTTGATTTTTTAAAAGTATGTTATAAAAAATAACACATATCATATATAGATACTTGAATAAAATACACACATCCTTAACATATAGCAACTCTTTCTTACGACAGTAAAACACTCAATATATAGGAGAATTCAGAGACAAATAATCTCAATAAAATTGAGATATGGAAAAGAACTAAGAGGACTCCTGTTGCAATGTCCTTGTGGACAAGTATACAATGTGCATCACGCCTTACATTGTAAAAAAGGGCGAGTTTGTTACAATCCAACATAATAACGTTCGAGATTTTGAAGTTTAACTGCTAAAGAATGTACATTTTGATGTCGAGACTGAGCCACCCCTTCAGCCAATAGACGGACTATCTGGAGATAATGCTAGACCCGGATATCTGGGGTGTTGGCCAAAATGCTTATTTCGAAGTGCGAGTAACGAATACAAATGGTGACATCTCTCGAGTGAAAAAATTCTTGAAACGCACGAGAAAGACAAAAAACGCCAATATAATCATCGCATTAAAATGGAGAACATGGTACCTTGACACCATTAGTTTTCTCCGCTATGGGTATGGAATGCTCCATATTTCGTAAACACATTGCTCAGAAGATATCAAATAAGACAGACGAACGATACGAAAAGAAAACTGGCATCATTTGATGCAATGATCCTTCATTGTTCTCTGATGTGTATCAGAGGCAGTCGTAGGTTACATCGAAGTCAACTAATAGACAATTTTGGTGGTGCAAGGTGCTGATGGAGCCAGTGTAAAATTTGGCAAAGAATCTGGTGTTTTGCGCTGATTGGAAGAAGATGTCGCCCATCGCTAGTAAAAATACATTGTGTCAACCATCGCACAGAGTTTGTGGTTAAAGATGCTTTTGAGAACTCTCGGTTTCAAGAAGTAGACACGTTTTACATAGGATTGTTTAATCTACTTAAAAAACTCAGGCGCATAGTTCTTTGTTTGTTTTGCTTCTTCGCAAATTTATTTCGACAAAATAGAAAATACAGAATTATGAAAAACATGCAGTACTTTTATAGTCAAGAGTGTAGAAAGTTTGTTTTCATGGGTACCATGTAATTTAATGTCAAAATCGTGACGGTATTCTTTAATATGATTGGTCGAATAAAACTTGGAATACTGAGCGAATGTTAAGGAGCGTTAACCAGTAAATTAATTTATAAAAATGAAAACATGCATTTTCCCACTTCCAACGTATCATCCTTGGAAGTTTATGGCAGTGGCTGCGGATGTAAACTCGGCCCAGAAAAAAAGAAATGTCTTGCATGGTTTAACAGGGAAGAACTAGAGGAATGCAGACTGTCATTTTTGCAGATGTCCCAGAAACCAGGCCAGAGTGTATACACACATGACACTATTTATGGGAAAAGAATTTGTAGATGCACATTTTCATTTCCCTTGCAAATTTTGTTACAAAAATTCAACAACATAACGGAACATTTCAACAAACATGGACTAACACCTGGCACCCATGGTAACACAAAGCGTATTCCACCTAACACACACACTTTTGAGACTCGTCAAAAAGTCAAAGAATTCATCAATTTATTCTAAAGAGCACGGTGTTTTACTTCCTCGGTGTATTCCAGGTTACAAAGACGAAAAAATTACTTTGTTAGATTTGTGTAACACCAAAGTTGGAATATGGGAATTCTACAAAAGAAGTTGTGAAAGTGCAGGGTTAAATCCAGTTTGTTGAAGCCTGTTTCTTCAGCTATAGAATGTGTGGCAAAACCAGCAACAGATAAAATTATTTCTGAAAATATACTTCTTGCATTTTTAGATAAGCTGTTCCATTTGGATTTGGCTAAAAAAGAATTAAAATACTATCGTTAATAGTGTGAACTCACAAGAGAACATCCAGAAATTTCAAAATTTAACACCTTTTGCAGCTCGATCAGCATGCTCTTTTGATGGAGTGGTACATTACAGTTGGGATTAAGGAATTGCACTATCCAGCTGAACCAATGCAGCCAGGTGAGATATCCATTAAATGCTACAGGGAGAAATTTCATAATTTTCGTAACTTATTTCTGATATTTCTTTTTAATGCTAGGTCCAATTTATTTTGCAACAACAGTATCAACCATCAAATAAATTACCTGATTGCGGAAGTTGTAAACACTGGCAAGGATGCAAATCCAACAATTTTGTATGTTCATCACCTCTTTGAACATCATGGCATAGGCGAGACGAGAACCATCATCTCATGCAGGCAATTGTGTCAGTAAGATCTTTGTTCTAAGTTATAATCATTTGATTCTAAAAAGTAAGTGTTTGTTTTCTAACCAGCTAAGCCTCAATAAGACCTTACAAACCATAATCATATTTATCTATATTTTTCAGGGCAAAATAAAAACAACTGTTTTATATGGTATTTGCTATGGCGGACAATGGTTGCATTACACAAAACCATCGCAAAACTGTCGCAATGCAACAGACAAATATTCCTTCGATATTCAAACGCAAGAATCGGGAGTTTAGCTTCTACCATTTTATATACTTACTGGTTGTGTAAATTTTACAGAACCATATCAAGATTAACCGGGAAAGAAATTAGTCAGTATTTTTTTCTTTCAAGACTCAACCTCGAACGCGGATAGTTGATATACAAAATATTTACAAGTCGAGACGCCGATTGTCTCGCTTTTTTTTAAATTTGTCCACTAACTCTTCTAACTGATCTTCAGATAACATATCAGGCCCATTGATGCAAATTCGCATCAATCTGTCTAAGCTATTCTCGCTTAGTGACGAACGTAATGGTGTGCACAATAGATTCATCACGGAGAATCCACGTTCGACATTTGCTGTTAACAAATTAGAAACAAGGTGGAGATCATGCTTTTTGTTTTAATACTTCTAATATTTATTATGTCAGAACATGTAGTCCAGGTGTTCACATAATTAAACTCACTTGAATAACGATTTGTTCTCTTTATTTTCTTTATTTATTCACTCAAAGTGACGCATGAGCAAAAAAGAAGAAAAACGTATTAATGGACAATTCGCAGTCTCTTGTTCAAACAAGAACGCTATCTATTCACAAACTGATGTGGAGGAGATCATTTACTTACTTTAGCTCCCGCGTGCGTGTTAGTCTTGTTTAACAATCTTTATGTTAATGTGTCTGAATATCTACATGAATGATCGAGATTGAAGAAACCAACGTATTCAACAAATCTTTTCGGGGATGGTAACTGGATGCAATGCTCGTTTTAGCCCAAATTTCGACTTAAAAAACCTACTCGATGAAATTTATCGTTATCCAACAAATGAACAATAGCACAAACATAAATGCAGTTGACTTAGTGGACAACCAATATTAGAATTTGGGTGCCAAAAACTTGGCGCCCAATAGCGCATTGCGCTATGTCATTTGACCTGTATTAGCCCCTGATAGCAATGAGCCAGGTGTTGTGACATACTTGTAGACTTAAATCCTGTGGTCATTAACCTGGTGAAGAAGAAAAGTCCACAACTGCAGTTTCAACTACCTCCTGAGGTTAAACCAACAGGATTTACAGAAGATAGAGAATTTCAAGAATCTCCATTTCAAGGAGATGGGACTGAAGATCTGGTTGCCCCAATGCCCGAAAGTTTTCGACCTCCGAAAAAGATTTGTTGAACCCTAGTATATTATACGGATATTTTAGTTTTAGTGTTTGTATTTGCTATTTTTGGTGTTGAAAAAAAAGTATGTACTCATTAAGAATAAGTCTTGATTCAATAACACATTAAAAATGAATACACATTGTCTTCGAAATCAAGAACGAAATAAAAAACTACTACGGATCGGAACTGCAACTTATTACAACACTTATAATAACACTTAGGTAAATCTAGAAAATATAACAGGAACGTTGCATTTTCATATTGAATTATTTCTTAATCCTTTTGAATCATTTGATTAAAGATCAACTAAGATCTCTTCGATGCACAATCCACGCAATGTAAACCTGGAAGGCAGCCCACATGAATAGAAAGCGCTGTGAAAATTTGATACATCATGCTGCACAGGAATGCGGATCTTTTGATAAGTTAAGGGTCTACTCAGATAGTCAAGCGATTTAGATTTTTATTATGTAAGAACAAAAGAAATTTCAGAAATAAACCCTTTCTGATAAATGCAATAGAAAAGAGTTTTTTAAGGAAATTTTTAATTCGACGCGATCAACAAATCATTAGCTAATTGGAATACACTTAAAAATGGTGAAATTAGTATAAACAAACATTATATCAATTAGCTAGTAAAGCACATCATAGGTAATTTCTTTCATTAAATTACCGGTAATTACCGGTAAAGCAGTAAATTTATCGATAAAATTTTGTAATTACCAGTAATCGCTTAAAACAATCTCAACTTACGGGTAAAATTACCGAATGTTGGTAAATCAAATATACTTTTTTCCCATGGACAGTCAAATTTAGTTCCATTTATTTTAGTTTTCTAATGGACATTTAAGAATTATATTTCAGGATTGTTCGTTTACATGTTTATTTATTTTCTTGCTGGAATCAAATAACTTATACTTTGTTTTAAATTGAAAACAAAAAAACAAAATAAAGATGGCTAAGTGCTCTTAATTTTTGTCTGCAGAAAATCTCCATTGCCAGACAGTTTATGAGTTATCTTTAGATATTTTATGTGTACATTCTAAAGACTAGATTTTTAGTTAAGAATAGAATATTTATTTGCTTTTCTTTTGGGCAAGCTAACCAAATTATAGACTTTATTTTGTGCTGACTAACAAAGGTGAAATGCTCCTACATAAGTAATGTAATAAACTTATGCTTAGCCAAAGTGGGTTAATAATTTGCAAAAAAGTTTAAATTTGGTTTATGAAAGCATTTTTTTCAAATTATTTACAGTATCTTAATTTTATTTTCAACTTTCATTTTTAGAAATCAAGGTAGTATGAGGTTCACAAAAGAACATGATATTGTTTTTCTTGGAGAAGTGCTGTTGCTTGTGCCATAGAGGTTTAAACTTGGCACAACTGAAAGAAAACATAAATCTATATATTAATAGCCAATTCTCTGTCTGTCTGTTTGTTTGTTTGTTTGTTTGTAAGTCACGCAAAATGGTAGATTAAGTTGTGAGCGAAATTATTTCTTTTTTTGTGTGCGACGTGAGTTCGAAGCAAATACATTGCAACCCCAATCGAACGTGACTTTTCTTGGCTGATGAACTAATAGGAATAACGTTTTGTTTTTATCATTATTGTTAGTTTTATATTCCACGTTGACTTGGCTTTGAAAACAGTACATCAACTGAATACAAAGAAACTAACTGATTAAATATTTTGGACAAAAAGCAGCAGTGGCAGAACATGGCAGCATATGTTCGGTTTACCACTAACTCTTGCCTGACTGTCTGAGACGGGTGAACTTTTTTATTTGAGCAATCAAAATGTTTAAAAACCGATAGGTTAAAAAAGAGTATCATATCAAAACAAAATGTTTTTTTATTTTTGCTTTTCTTTTAATAAATTAATTTCTTCTTTTAATTGTTAAGCCTTCTGATCGAACGTTTTTTTATTCTATTTATTCATTTAGCACGTGCCTTTTTTCTCTCCTCCATGTGAACTTTTTAAGAAGAGAAACCATTTTCCCCCTGTTTGATAGCACCCATGTTAGAGCGCGTAACGTTTTTAAAACAAAAGCTAATAAAAAGTTTTTTTCTCTCTACGTTTTGAGTGCATTGTTGTACTGATCAACGATTGTTTTAAATAAAAAATAAATAACACATGAAATTTGGGGTTTTTTGGAACCATTGTTTAAACTGATATTTGATATTTGAATTCGAATCTGCCTCTAGGATAACTGACGTTTTTTCGGGTCCACGATACAGGCGATGGGGTGACAAAAAATTTGGGTCTAATTTTTTGGGGAGGGGTCTGTGACGTCATCAAAATCTTTGAAGAATGATATCTCTGTAACGGTTGATCGTAGTGGAACGATCCCATACATTTTTTTAATCAGTTTTTGGAGCTCTACAACATGGTAACACTTTCAGTTGCCAATTCCTTAATTTTATTTTTCGTGAAGTCAACGCATGCTGAACATGGGCGGCGAGCGACGCCGCCTTGGCGGCTAGTGTTTCATTTAATGCAGTAACTCAAATAAAGTTTAAAGTGTCTGGAAGCTCATTACGTGACTACATATGGACAAATTCAAGAACGAGAGGAGGAACGAGCAAGTGGAATATCTCTCGAAGAAACTGAAATAGATAGAGCTCTTCATGAAATCATCTGGTCAAGATCAAGCTGAAAAAGCACACAAAGCCCAACTCCATAACTCACAATTTAGGGATATAAGAGAATTAGTAATTCCTCAATATCCAAACCTGATTAATGAACTCCAAATAATTGGGAAACAAGTGCCATTTCTGAACCGACCAATTACAGGAACATGGAGAAGCGAGGCTGACCAATGAATCAAAGAAAGGGGGATTTTAACCAATAAGTGGCATGTCCAATTATACCGAACAGCTATAAGGGACAGAATATGACAAAAGCAGCTGGAAACGACTGCGAGAAGTCATAACAGAACAAATGAATGTCAAACAAGAACCCATACAACAAATATGTATAACTAGAAGAAAAAGTTAACAATCATTTTAACTCATTTCAGCCCATGGGTTGGACATGCACGCACCATAAACATGCTGTTGCTTACAGAGAAATGCATTTTTTCTGCTTTTGTTAAGATATATATTAGATATTTGTTAAGATATATAGCTGGGAGATATGCTACTTTGTAGATATTATTTATTAAAAAATTCATCCTTTTTTTTAATCAAAATCCAAGTTTCAGCAAACACATCTGTCTAAATTTATCCAGTGTATCACAAGAAGCTGCAGAATCTGCCAAGAACTGTTCATACATGGATTGCAGCAAGAGCAAAAACAATATGTGAGACTAACCAAAGAAAGACCTATTTATGACAGAAAAAAGCTCCACTTCGGATGAAAGTCTCTAAGAAAAATGCCTCGTATAAGGACTATCTATATCCTAATACGCGGACGTGTGTCACACTTTTATTTTAGAGAGTGATATATTTAAGTAAATTTTAAGTTCGAGTTCTTATGTGCACGTAAAACCATGTAGAGGCAAGAGACACTTTTTTTCACGATCATTCCAAAAGCATGTGGCATTTGACGTCAGTTTTTTAATGATTACGGGGAATTATTGCATTGCATTCCCCATCGAACGCGACGTTTTTGGGGAAATATCTCAAAAATCAATAGGAATAACTGACGTTTTTTAGGGTCCGCGATACGGATGATGGGGTGACACAACATTTGGGCCTAAACTTTATTTGGTACTGCGGCAATGACGTCATCAAAATCTTTGATAGACGATATCTCTGCAACGGTTGGTCGCAGCGAAACGATCCCATACACTTATTTGATCAGTTTCTCGAGCTCTACAACATGGGTACACTTTCCAGTTGTGATCCCATGATTTAATTTTTCTTCACCTCTTGCAACACGGGAGGGAGGGATTTGACACATCATTTCCGCTTTTTTATATATGGGTAGAAATCCATCCCTTGGGAATGAAAGACCCCAACATTTGTTGTTAAATTACGCAAGTAATGCAGCAAAATGCAACAGGCACTTATGAATACTAAATTTTACACTGCAATGGCTTCCTTTTCTAAATAAAGCTACTATGCAATGACTTCAAAGAAGATTTCTTGTGATTGCCTGATCACTTAATAAAATGAGTATTCTTAGAAACAAAGTATAACACTAGTGGATGTGTTACAAAACATGATGATGATGAAAAGGGGCCTATGAAATCAGAAACCACTATTTTTATTGCAGATAATGACCTATCTGAAGGAGATAGTGCTGATGAAGACTGTACTGATTTTGACATCAACAAACTTGGAAAGAAATTTGCTCTCTACTGAAGCCGGGGCATAACATACAACACCAAATGTAATTCAAGCATTGCATCAGCCCTAAGAAGGCTCTTTTAAATTTCATCTTAATATTTTTATAGCTGGAGAAAGATGTCAGTGAAGAAGCAGATAAAGGGTAGATACAGGGTGCGAAAGAAGAAAATTATCTGGGCATGTCAATGTCCTGCTGATTTTATGAATTTAGTGTGAATTGAACGGTCATATAAGATGTTGATAGGTCACTGATTAAGTGCTTGCATGAAGAAATGAAACAAGTTTAAAGTTAAGTCTTTCATATTGCTGGTGAGGGGGCAAATCTAGCAGCATGGCGTACCAAGCCAGCTAGTTATCAGTGAACCCCAAGCACTAAAACTAACAATGCGTTAGCTTTATCTCTTCACCACTGAACTATTGATGAACGGTAGATCTTATGTCTCTTGCAAATATTATAATGCTTTTGGTGAAATAAGTCACAGATAAACTTGAGCAAATCGAATTGTCTAAAAATAATTATTTGAGGGCGGTATCGTCTATAACGCAATTATTTGCAGGGATATCTAAATCTTTCACTAAAATTTTCACAGCCTTTCAGTTTCGCTTCATGTTTCAAGCACACCTTGCAAAACATCATTGCTTTATTCTCATTATTTTCTTCATTCTAAAGCCAATCATTTTCCTTTTGTCACTGTTGAAAGGTCTGATCTGTCAACATTCTCTTCGACATTTCAATTTGCTTCTTTATGAAAATAAACATTTATCTTCACATATTTTACATACACTCTCCTCTGCTGTTACTAATCAACGATATATACGCTGTAATTAATAAAAGTTTTAATAACCAACTCTCAGTTGAAGGGCAGAAAGTTTATTTTCTATCACGCGAACAAGAGGTAGAAAGTCGAAAGTGAAACAAAGAAAACCGACTTTTTTCTGCGCAACAAGAAAAAAAAGATAATAACAATGCAGTTAAGAAAAAATCAACTAGTTAGCTACTTTTTTTGGGGGGAAATGTATTGGCAGGACTGACTTTTTCAGTAGAGCATTTTGTGATAAAATGGCCGGTTAAGTCTATTTTTTACCAGAATTTGTCCGGTGTCCGGCCGTTATTTTGCACCCTGGAATAACATATAAATATGAATCTCCCAAACCTCTTCAATTGGCTCCAAGCCAACATGATAGCTTAAATTGTTACCAAAAATTGAAGCCCTCTTATTTTGTAGTGCTAGAAAATCAATCAATCATAGCTTTAGACTGGTTATCAACAATATTGAACTCAATTTCAAATCCCATGTGAAATATCTTGGTGTATTAATCGATGAATTTCTTTCATGGTCTTATTAACTTTTACCATGCTCTTTTTACCTTGCATCTAAGCTATGCTTCGCTTGTTTGGGGGCCAATCTCCAACTCTCACTTCCAGTTTATTTATTCTTCAGAAGAAATCTATACAATTGTTTTTGTTTTTTTTGTTTTTTTTAACAGCTAAGTTACATCTACCTTTGATTTTAACATTTCTTTATTATTTTATGTGCTAGTTTTATTGTACTTAAGAGCCAATTTCTGTAAGAGTGGGGCAGTTTTCAACTTCATCATCTTCCATTTTCAATATTGCGCCAGGATACCATTGTTTATTAAACTTTACGATCACCCATTTTCCAATTTCCAACACAGGACCTAATTGAAAGAATTTTTTTTAAAGCCGTACATTCATAGGATTCAGTGCCATGTTTAGTCACTAATAAACTTGCAATTAACATTTTAATGTCTTTGTTGTTGAAAATAGAGAATGAAGCTTAATAATATCAAGAGGCGATGCCAGACATAGCTTTTTCTATTAAATTCTTAGCCCTCTTAACATAAATCAGTCCAAAGTTTTGAAATTACTTACTGGACACTTTTTCTTGTAACTCAGACAAGGATGATGTGCGTACTTGTTTGCTCCATCGAGAAAATAAGGAACGAATTTGCTTTACTGTACAATATTCATTGGTAGGAAAGCATTTTCGCATGGCCATATGAACATCTTCTGGACTGGCTATCTGTCCGGTCTTTTCACCATCTTCAGATGCTTTAAAAAGGAAAGCTTTTTGTCGGGGATTGAAGCGGAAAGTTGACCTGACCGGTAGTGCCCATCCTTTACCGACCTGTGATGGATTCATAGAGGCTGTAGGTTTTGAGGTAGAAGGACCTGGTGTCGATGTGATATGTGAATGTGTTGATGCCGCCATCAGCATTCTGTTTGCAAAAGACTTTTTTATACAATCAAAAGTAGTGATTCCTTTTGGAATTGAATGAACACCTTGGATCATATGCACCTCTAAATCTTGAAAGGAGCTGAAAGATGTGGTACATTCTTCATAATTACAAAATACTACGTTACAAAGTTGACGATCACTACGCTTTTTTTTATTTTCACTTATCACAACATTGGAAGCCCCAGTACATTGTGTGAATGGCTTCACAATTTGTATGCTAGATTTTAATGACCATTTAGTAGTGTAATTCTGGTTAACACCGGATCCAATTCCATAATAACGCCAAAGTTTGATTGCATTTGCGGTAAACTCCATGGAATGGTAAGATGAAATATTTGGAATTGCATCTGCATTGACTGAACATTTACTTTTGTCGAAGGAAACAACGGACACCTTTGTGTTTTTCATTTTAGACATAGTTAATGCTTTGTGAATATCTTCAGCTGAGACAATATCATTTCCTTCATCCACAAAACAGGGTAACACGTTCCGGGCAACAGCAGAATCTCGATCACACTGATCCTTTCCTTTTTGGGGTTCATTGTAGTCCAGTCTTTGATTCCATTCTCTTTGCAAATGTTGTACAAGGATTCCGCATAAAAGTTTCCATGGTATGAAGATGGTATCCTGGCGCAATATTAAAAATGGAAGATGATGAAGTTGAAGTAAAGTGTATGAAGAGGATTGGAAGTGAGGAAAATCGATTCATCTGGCCGGATAAAGATGACATTAGCTGGTTTGCTATGGAAGACGTTATCTGTTCAGTTACACCACCAGCTCCAGTTAATAGCAGGGCCTTTGGCCTTCATCAATGCGATATTGACAAGCTGAAACACAGCTAACTTCATTTGTTTATAACTTATCACTGGAAGTTTATTATTTCAACTTCCTTGCTTGTTATTACTTTATTACTTTTACAACATTTCACTTGATGATGTATATACCTAGATAGATCATGTCAGATACAATTTTGTTAATATTTTAAGATATGAAAGACCTCTAAATCAGCATTTATGAAGAAATCCTTAATTTTCAATAACAATAACTGTCAAATAAGCTTAATACAAAGAAATACCTGACCAAATTTCCTCAACCATTTGTTAGTAATACAACTTATAAGAGCGCAAGTCTATCTCAGTAGTTGAAAGTCTTAGGATTTCGTATGACTTTTTTTCAAACTTCTGAGCTAATTTTTGAAAAATCTATAGGAGGTCACATGACTTTTTCTTTTGTTACTGATAGTTCAATTAGTTTAGTATCAGAAACAAAAAAGGTTTTCACATGCAACTAAGGGCGCAATGCGGGAAAGCGAGGCAAACAATCACCACTTTTGCCTTTTTTTGCTTCTTACTGCTACGAAAATCACCATAGTACCCAGGCTACTAATTTTTTTTTACATTTTGCATAGTTTTTAGTAATACAAACCATTTTTCCTGTAGATACCAGGCTTCAAAGTTGTTCAAAGTTTGTGTTGCGTTCATTTTGTTGTGATTTTGGGGGACCGTAGCTTGTGCCGCCATTATGGTCACACAAATTTTTTGATCAATTTCAATAGCCTTCAGGCCATATTAACAGAATCTGAAAAGAAAGTTGTGTGACTATAAGGGCGCATTCAGATATAAGCCAGCAAAATTGCAACAGAGGCCAATTTTGGTCCGGTTACTAATTTTCAAAATTCTTCAAATGGGCGTAACTCGGCTATTATGGATTTTTGAGCATTCAAATTTTGGATTTTTTCCTCTCACATGGTTTTGTACAACATATCCCAAAATGAAAGAAAAAAATTTTTTTACTATCAGCACCTGCCCCACTCTTACAGAAATTGGCTCTTAAGTGGTACCTCCCTCGAATAGTTCGCTATATGGGGTAGTCTCCTAACCTATTATGTTGTAATCTTAACTCAATGTACTCTGTAATTATATGGTATTCTATATGGCAAATAAACTGAATTGATTGATTGATTGATTGAATATGTTAACGATGATTAGATGGAAAATGAAGAAGTATCTACTTACAATTCTCAACTGAAAGGCAATTGTCTTCAATCAATGTCATATCAAATCCACAGCTTATGACCTGGCAAATTTGACATCGGACTTACCAGTAACACCTTTAAGAAAAGATGGAGTTCACACAAATACACCCTCACCCTTGAAGAGTTGAAAAACCACACTCAACTATGTAACTACTTTTGGGACTTAGGATTTTTCATCAAACACTATTTATTGTGATAGATATGAAAAGTTACAGAAACAAAGATCAACCAAGTGGCTGTTTTTACACTATTAAAAGTCTTATTTGGAAATAACGTTGAGAGAATAAGAAAAAAACTGAAAGCTATGCATAGACACATGGTAACACCGATTTTATCCTGTCACTGTCAGGTAAAGTGAAATGCACCTTAGGTTTATTGATTTTGAGTGGTTATCATAGACTTCTAAGTATAGAAGAAACTATTGGAAGCAAAAACCGTCTGGTGCTGATACAATTTCTGAAGGCAGTACTGGTTGTAAAACAGATAATGTGTCAAGATTTGGTTTAGGCACTGGTACCGTGGCTGATTTGGTTCATTTGTTACAAGTTTTAATAGCTGTCGCTGAAAGTCATTCCAAAACTGGCAGCCGGCAGTTAAAGTCGCCATTAGCTGCTGATGTTTAGCAGCTGGCCTGCAAAATATTTTAGATCTGGTCCTGAAGATTATTTTCTTTGTTTGCAGGATGTTTGTTTTCTCAATTACTAACTCGTGGCCGCCAGTTTCAAATTTCAAAACAAATACTCTAGTTTACAGGAATTCCTAGGATTATCACAAGTGGCATTGATTATGTCGGATGTTTTCCTGCCAAAGACAACACAGCTGAGTCTTAGATCAAGGATAATTCATTATCATTTGGTATGACCGAAGCTAAAGTATAAGGAAATCAGGAACATTTAATGTTGCCACCATGACTATTTTGTCAATAGCTCAAAATTAAAAAGAATTTTGAAGGAAGAAGGACTGAACAGGAAAAGAAATGTGAGTAATCATGTGCTGAGTAGTGCCATTGAAAACGAGCTATCAACGTCCTTATCCTTGGTAGGATATCGCCAGATGACTGAATGTTTAAGCATAAAATATGGTATAAACTAGCCGCCAAGGCGGTGTCGCTCGCCGCCCATGTCCACCTGCTTTGTATCACTGTATCAATAAACGTCAATTTTCCTTATAAACGGCTCGTACAACCAGAAGCAGATTCGAAGTCACAACCTCTGGTAAAACAAATCTTTTATCAGTGTAACAATACACTGAAAACATATAGAGAGAAAACTTCAACTTTTTATTAACTTTTGTTTTAAAAAAGTCACGCGCTCTAACATGGGTGCTATCAAACGTCAGGGGGAAATGGTTTCTCTTCTTAAAAAGATCACACGGGAGGAGAGAAGAAAAGGCACGTGCTAAATGAATCAAGTGAATAAAAGAAACGTTCGATCTGATATAAAATAAAATAGATTAAAAGAAATCGATTAAAGACAACTATTATGACAAAAGCAAAAAAAATATTTTGTTTTATGATACTCTTTTTTTACCTATAGGTTTTTAAACATTTTGATTACTCGGAAAAAAACTTCACCCGTCTCAGACAGTCAGGTAAGGATACGTTAGGATACACTGGCAAACTGAGATGCTACCACGTTCTGCCACTGCTGTTTTTTGTCCAAAATGTTTAATCAGTTAGTTTCTTTGTATTTAGTTGATGTATTGTTTTCAAAGCCAAGTCAACGTGGAATATAAAACTAACAATAATAATAAAAACAAAATGTTATTCCTATTAGTTCATCAGCCAAAAAAAGTCACGTTCGATTGGGGTTGCAATGTATTTGCTTCGAACTCACGTCGCACACAAAAAAAGAAATATTTCGCTCACAACTCAATCTACCATTTTGCGTGACAGACAAACAAACAGACAAACAGAGAATCGGCTATTAATATATAGATAAATTTATCACTTAACTGTTTAAAAAAATTGGAAATACATAACTTCAGAAAATTCTCTGGAAAGACTTAATTAAGTATGTTTAGCTACTTCAAAATATAAATGGAAAGAATAATAGAATCTGGAATACAAAAAAGTAAACAATCATATCAGGTTTCCTGGAAGAGAAACTGCTGTGCATTAACACCAGGGTAGAAATCCCTCAAATACCTATAATATTTCATCTTAGACAACCCAAAACAGTATCAAACTTGATTCCAATTCAAAATTATTCCCTCATTCTTCTTTAAACAACTCACGTTATAAATAGACGTGAAACACCGAAACTTCCCTGCCATTTTTATTATTTGTGCGCTACTCTTACACAGAGAAAAAATTACGTAGTTCCAAGTCTAGTCTTAAACAATGGAAAATCTTTTGTGTCTTACTACAGCTATATGCTATTTTATCTAGCCCGTGAGCATCGAAATTTTGGGAAAAAAAAACAAAAAAAACCGTCGATTTTAAAGATGCTAAAGCCGCTGACTAAAAACTCAACTTTTTTGAACTCATTATGAAATGAAATTGTTTAGGGACAAATGATAATGTTTCCTTACAGTTTTTGCAGAGGAGTTAAAAATGACTGAAAAGTTACGCAATTTCATTATAAACGTATAATGTTTATTCTTGCAGAAGCTAGGCAAGTTGTCTATATTTTGTACCGTAAAATCAAAGGAAACAATGCAATTCAATAGAACAGTTGCTTTTTGTAACTCAGATAAATTCTTACAACATTACACAGATAAATTTGTTTACGGGTCAAACCTAACACAAGTAAATGATTTATTAATAAGTAACTTGGACCTGAAAGCTGCAACTAGGATCACCAGGGATGTATTACACATTTTATTGATAAGCTTGAGTGACAAAATTCAAAAAATGCATATAATTTTTTATTTATTTATATTTGTCCATGATGTACCATGAATACCATGATTATCAAGTAGGGGAAAGAATACCATATCATACCAGTTTGATTAGGAATACAAGAAACCTGAGAACCATGTCTTAACAACTGCAGCAATTCAGACAGTATTTCAGAAGGTATAAATGACAGTGAGTGACCCAATGCGAAGTCCTGTTTACCACAATTATAACAATAGAATAAGTATTTACCTTTCTTCGAGTTTCTTTTTGGGTATTTTCTAACCCTACTTCTCGAATCATTTCCATCAACCTGTTATCAGTACAAAAAACGTTATATGAAGAAAAGTAGTTTTTATGTAACAAATTGATTCTCTTACTTTTCTTTTCCGGTTTGCCTCAGTATTTCTACCTGGTTCATTGACCTAAAACAATTCATATCATTGAAAATCATATTTCCAGTCAGTGTAAGTTATGTATCAACCTCACAACCTGTAATCAAGGTCAGCAGTAACTTTGGGATGCTGATAGACTTGCCCAAAGATATCAGAATGTAGGAAATTAGCAAGAGCACTTTTTTTTACTTTTATGCAAATGCTTGATATTTGATGCTTGTCTTGCCAATTTACTTACCTAGAAACTGACCGGTTAATTTGGAAATCAAGAAATCAAGCAGAAGGTGGCTAAAAACTCTGATTTTGAAAGCTTTAACAAATCAATTTAACGTTTAATTAACAACATTTTCATCAATTTGTGAACATGTTCATTTCAACATCTTTAGGCAATCCTTTATAAAAAAAAGAATAAATTAAGGAAGAATTACCAATTTAGAATAAAGGTGAATAATGTAGTAGCCTATATTCTAAAGCAATCAAAATACATACACTGTTTTTTGCCACATCAGTCTGCTTTACTTTTGCTGTTACAGTAGCTGAAGATTCCTAAAAAACAAACAAGTGTTCAATACGCAGAACATACCATTATGTAACACTTTGATCACAAAATTCAGCGTCATAGCTCAAGATACTTGAGTCTTAACAATAGACACTGAGGGTAGCTGCGAAATGTTTGTTCATAAAATTTAGGTTTTCAAGGTTTTTCTCCATTTATGACTATTTTTCAAGTTTTTTTGAAGAATGTTTTGTCATTATGACTGGTAGCCTTGTGGTAGAGTGTTCGCTTCCTGTTCGGGAGGTCACGGGTTCAATCCCTGACCGAGTCATGGCAGCGACTATAACAGTGTGAATCGATCCTCTCTGCTTAGCACTCAGCAAGAGAGTAGGAATGATGTCTAGGGTGGTTGTCTAGTTGAGCAGTTCCTGTCATTACAGCGTCCGTAGCCCAAATGGGGGCTTTAAATGCTCTAGGACCTCCTTCGCAGGACCCTCATTGATAACAGTACCTTAAGGAACTGAAGAGGCTATCCTGGGTAAACATTCCTAAATAAATAAATAAATAAATAAATTGCAAAAAAATTATTTGGGCAAAAAACTTTATAAAAAAGAATTGATTTGATATAATTAAAATTGTCCATGTTTCCTGTCCATGTTTTATCATTAGCTAAAAGATTATAAATCTTTTTTTCAAAATGAAAGCATGCAGAACATTCTTAACTTTATGAGTATAGGAACTGAGTGTTTTAATTAGCCTATTTTGAGAATCTGACCATGAACATATTATCAGATGAAATTATCATGTAAAAACATTATTAAACTCTTATGAAAATTCAGTCATAAAGATTTAATCCTCCCCATCATGCCAGTACTGAAATCACAGAACATCATTATTGAAAAGCTACTTTACCTGAATTTGCCTAAGTCTTTGGCCAGTATTTTTTAAATGAAGTGATCCAGCTGCAACCTGATAGACATTCTCATTCATACTCTGAGAATGCCCAAAATGTTTAAAAATCAGTTGTTTTTCATTTTCTGGAAGTTCAAGTCTAGCCAATAGAGATGCAATTCGATGTCTGTTTTTAGTTGCATTAACTTTACCAGCGAGGCAAACTCGTTGTAATATTTCATTGACACAATGCCAGCCTATCACGTGACTAAGGCTGTTTTTGGTGCTGGCAAAAATGAAATTATTCTTAGGGTTGACACCAGCAATTCTTCTTACTTCTGGATCAACAAGATATTTCATTGCTGCTACAGAATCCGCTGGAAAGATAACAGGAACCAAATGATCGGCTCCCTTACCCGTTTGGAATGTAATCAGCATGGACTCACTATTAAATTCACTGGGTATATCATTTTTGTCAACCCAATCTATGGAACGCCATAACTGCCACAAGTGTGATTTGGTTACGTTGTAGTCATATTTGGTGATGTGGTGGTGCTCTTTCGTTACGTGGTAGTGATGTTTCGTTATGTGTTAGTGTTCTTTCGTGGTGTGATTGTGATCTTTTGTTATTCGGTGGTGATGTTTCGTTACGTGATAGTGATGTTTTGTTACGTGGTGGTGCTCTTTCGTTGTGTGGTCGTCATTTATCATTTGTCGTTTCATTTAGCATCAGGTAGTGGTCAACTTTCATTACATATATGTTAGCGATAATCAATTTTGTGATAATGATTTTCTGTTTGTTTGTACGTGTTGATGTTTAGTTCAGTCAATTGCATTACTTAGCAGTCTCAACGACGTTTATGTGGTGGTCTCTCCTTCTTTGTGACTAAAAAGAAAGTTCGATGAAAGTTTGTTATTATTTCATTGGTTCCGGTAGATTTAGTAAATCAGATAAATTCAATATGGCGAATCAAATGGCAATTATTTTGGAAAATATGGGCTTAAAACACCTAGTAGATAGGTTTAGCAAGGAGAAAGTAACTCCTGATATCGTTGCATTACTCACTGAGTGAATTTCAAGAACTTGGTTTAACTGATCGTGGCTTAGTAATGAAACTAAGAATGGAATGCTGTATTTTTGGTGGAGAAAAACTAGTTAAAGAAAGAAACTGCTGCGGTGCACCGAAATTTGTTATCCCACAACATGTTTTGGAGCAATTTCTGGATGAAGGCTTTTTAATTTCTGAAATATCAAAACTATTATCTGTTTCAGAAAGAACTATTTACCGTCGAATGAGTGAATACGGTTTGAGCAAGCAAAACTTTTCTGATATTACAGATGACATGCTAGATGAGAAAGTGAAAGAGGTTAGCATCGCCTTTCCAAATTGTGGAGAAGTGTTGACAAAGGAAATTTTAGAGAAAAAAGGAGTTATAATTCAAAGAAGTCGTCTCCGAGAAAGCATTCAAAGAATTGATGACCAGGGAAGAATAACTAGGAGGGAGAATCGTTTGCAAAGACGAACATACAATCAAAATGTTTAAAAACCGATAGGAAAAAAAAGAGTATCATAAAACAAAATGTTTTTTTTTTTTTGCTTTTCTTTTAATAAATTAATTTCTTCTTTTAATTGTTAAGCGTTCTGATCGAACGTTTTTTTATTCTATTTATTCATTTAGCACATGCCTTTTTTCTCTCCTCCCGCGTGAGCTTTTTAAGAGAAACCATTTCCCCCTTACGTTTGATAGCACCCATGTTAGAGCGCGTAACTTTTTTAAAACAAAAGCTAATAAAAAGTTGAAGTTTTCTCTCTCTACGTTTTGAGTGTATTGTTACACTGATAAAAGATTGGTTTTACCAGAGGTTGTGACTTCGAATCTGCTTCTGGTTGAACACAAGTTGTAAGAGCCGTTTCTAAGGAAATTTGACGTTTATTGATACAGTGATACAGAGCAGGTGTGGACATGGGCGGCGAGCGACGCCGCCTTGGCGGCTAGTCTATATATTAATAGCCGATTCTCTGTCTGTCTGTTTGTTTGTTTGTTTGTTTGTTTGTAAGTCACGCAAAATGGTAGTTTTGTGTGCAGCCTGAGTTTGAAGCAAATACATTGCAACCCCAATCGAAGGTGACTTTTTTTGGCTGATGAACTAATAGGAATAACGTTTTGTTTTTATTATTATTGTCAGTTTTATATTCCACGTTGACTTGGCTTTGAAAACAATACATCAACTAAGAAACTAACTGATTAAACATTTTGGACAAAAAGCAGCATGTGCGGTTTGCCAGTGTATCCTAACGCTTTCCTGACTGTCTGAGACGGGTGAACTTTTTTTCGAACAATCAAAATGTTTGAAAACCGATAAAAAAGAGATTCATGAAACAAAATTTTCTTTTTTTTGCTTTTGTCTTAATTTCTTTTAATCGATTTCTTTTAATCTATTTTAATCTAATCGAACGTTTTTTATTCACTTCATTCATTTAGCACATGCATTTTTTTATCCTCCCGTGTGATCTTTTTAAGAAGAGAAACCATTTTTTCACCTACTTCTGACAGCACTGATGTTAGAGCGCGTAAAACAAAAGCTAATAATAAGTTGAAAAGTTTTTTCTCTCTGCGTTTTGAGTGTATTGTTAAACTGATATTTGATTGGTTTAAAATAGTAAATAAAAACCACGTGAAGTTCACGTTCGGAATGCATTGTGTAAAGCAAGAAAGTCTACTGACATTTTAAATGCGACCGCGACAATGAACGGCTGAGTTAAGAACGTGCAAGATTTGAAACACCAGGAACGTATTTCTCTTCACGTGTGCAAACGAGCTTTATTAAGCGATAAAGCCAGCAGCAAAGTAAGTCTTATCGCTGGTTTTAAGAGCAATTATTTGGAGCAGGTGGTGATACAACGCAGGCTGAACATGGGCGGCTAGTGCTGACTTAAAGGTCTAAGTAACTCACTTTAATGAATAGAAAACTGATAGGGCAAAAGCATTAAAATTATACTAGTAACCCGTGTAAAAAATATTTACGAATTTTAATTCTGAAAATGATGTCTCAAAAATTAATTTACAAAATGACAAACAGAAAGTGAATTAGTGTTGCAGTCATAACGCAGACCATAACAGTACCAGTTATTTTCTTAGAGGTTTTAGAGATGTTTTACAAATAACTTCGAGTCTAATTTAGGAGGCAATGCGATGGTTCCCCTGATTTTGAAGACCCACTTAAACAGACAAATCCTAGATAAAACATTTTTCCAAGTTTGCAATCAACACTGGAGCGCAGAACAAAAAAAGTCGTTTTACTCGGAAGAATAAAAAATACGCGCTGTGCATCTGTTCTTTGCACTCTCTAAAATAAATTGCATCTGGTGTAAAATATTCTACGTGTTTTGATTTTAAAATAATAACGTCTCAGAAAATGGCCACAAAAATTCCAACTGATCTGAAAATGCAACTGATCTGAAAAATACAGTAACCGTTACTGAGATGTCTGGGATCAAACATCACAGCCCTGTTCACCAATGTTGGGCGGACCATCAAAATGTAGTTCTCGAGATATCTTCCGAAAAGCGCTTTGTACGATTCAATTCGATGCAATGCAATGGTTCCCCGTGATTAAAAAATGTAACGTCAATATGGAACTCCTCACCCTTTTAATTAAAAACTCTGTAGGTATTCAAGATAAAGCATTTTACCTGTTCATTGTCAACACTGCACATCATAAACATCTTTTTACTCGGAAGATCTGAAACACATAAAAAATACTCATATTAAATCCTTTCACGATACGATATAGAAATAAATTGTGCGCACATGAAACAACAGAAAGATTAAAATGGCTGTAACTGTTCATGGAACCCATGATCCAAGGTAAACAGAAGCTATTTTGCTATTTTGAAAAGCCAAACCCGTAAGTCGTAAACGTGCCAAAACAAATTAATACCTTCGAGTGATTTTCTTTTTACGAAGCTAAGGTTGGATATTAATATAGAATATTGTTCTTCGCCAACCCAGAATGTCATGATTTAAAATTCATTTCTTCAAATTTCATTGTTTTTATTGGTCTTCCCTAAAGGAGAAGTGATGGTGCAGCAACCTTATTTATATTATAAAAAAACAAAACAAACAAAAAAGTTCAAGAGCGTACTTACCCTAAAAACATTAATATATCTTCGTGCAATACTTTCGTTACTAACTTCGTTATCTTGAGATTTCTTACTCTGGTATGTTTAGTTATCTCTTTTTCAAAATAGAAAACTTGCTGGCAAACAAACGTCAATGCTATCGATTCTTGATCTTGCAAACAATCAAAACATTTGAACGATCAAATGCGCTGTGAAGGTTTCCGCTTATACTATTCATGAATGTGTCATGCACGGTCTAACTGCCGCTATATGACCACGATTAAGAAGATTTTGACCGTTAAAAACGACCCGAAATAGTCACTCTCTAAACTAAAAACTGGATGCACAGCGCGTATTAGGATATAGATTGATTCAGAACAGTTGGCGTAGTAGATGCAGTTTTTTTTTTTTTTTCGTTTTATACCATGTAGAGAACTCTTGTTATTGTTTATCACGGCTCGGTGCCGTAAGTTTTGCTTGTATAACTTAGTGGCCCAGCATGCAGATGTATATACGAGGGCTCCACTCATCTAGAAGATATTTGGTATTCGTTATTGTTTATTATACTTATTCCCCTTCCACATGGCGCTGCGAGTAGGATATCTTCGACGGGGTAAGCAAACAATAATCATCGTACACCCGTAAGTACACAATTTGGAGAAACTTTTCTTTTCGTGTCAGTATCAAACACTATTACATATCCACCATATTGCAGTCGTATCACGTCATGATCCGCAAAGCCTTACGACATAGTTCGCATTCGGAATCACTATGGACAGGTGCGCCGATGGGCACCCGGCGTTCGAGGGTCAGGAGATATGCGAATATGGCCACGAGATAATTGTTGGAGCTAGCGCACTTGACACCCAAGACCCGACAAGTTACCAGTCAGCGGAAGATACACTATCATTGAAAAGACTCATGGAACAAATGATCGAGCTTCAAAAGGAAAGTATCCAATTACATCGTGCCGGTATCGCTAATGTGAACCCATCCACCAAGAGACCAGATCGCCCAAAGGTGCAACCGGAATCATCTGAAACTGACTGGGCCATGTTCTTAGACGAGTGGGAGAGGTACAAAGTCATGACCCACATCACCAACCAGAACATCATCCGAAACGAATTGCGATTAACCTGTCCCCAAGAAATAGGGAAATTGTTATTCGATTTATACGGCCTCGACAAACTGAAGGACTGCTCGGAAGCCGAATTATTGAAGTACATCAAATCAGTCGCCGTCCGTGGGCTGCATAAAGAGGTACACCGTCAGAATTTCCAAAGGAACAAACAAGCAGAGGGAGAGCCCCTCACTCGATTTGTTGCTAAGTTACGGGCTCAGGCAATCATGTGTGATTTCACCATTCGATGCTCAAACCAACTATGCTTATCCCACGAATCATGTATGGAAGACATGATATCCACCCAAATGATTGCAGGACTATATAATAAGGAGCATCAAAGCAAAATACTTTCCTTGGCGGGGGCGCATAAGTCATTCCAGCAACAGTTTGAATTTTTAAGTGGCCTCGAGACGACCGATCAGTCAACATCAAGCCTCGACGTTGGTGACACCATGACAATGAGCGCCCCAATTAAATCGACATACCAGCAACAGAAGTACGAGACGAAGAATCAATTTAGAGGAAGAGAAAAGCCATGTCAGGGATGCGGTAAGACCTCCCACCCAGAAGGGAAACCGCTCATTCGCCGTCATTGTCCTGCCCGCAACGCTACATGTCATGGATGTGGCATCAAGGGCCATTTTAAATCAGTCTGTCGTAAAACAAACACGACCCGTGCCTCAAAAAAACACGTCGCTGACAACACAGGATGACGATGAAACATCTGCCATATTTGGAAGCCATTCGACGAATGAATCAGTCGGTCACATGGAGTGGAGCACAGATGGTTTCCGAGAGGTCCCTCCAAGCAAACCACCCCGGGTCAGTGTTATCATCTCTATAATGCCGGACGCCCATAAAAAGCTTGCAAGACAAATCCGTACATCAGTAGCAGCAACAACTACGGCCTATGCTGATACGGGCGCACAAACGTGCACTGGGGGGCCGGAAATACTAAGAATCCCAAGAAGCGCCCTGATTCACACAAGACATATAATACGAGGGGTCACCAATGCACAGCTGGATGTCTTGGGTGCGTTACTGGTGTCGATGAAGGTAAACGGCAGACAAACCAAACAAGTTCTATATATTGCCAAAAACGCAACTGGACTTTACCTCTCCGAGAGCGCTTTGAAGGATCTCAGGATCATACCTCGGGAATTCCCAGACAGTCACACCCCCAGTCAGTCCGCCCCAGTCATGGAACAAACCACCACTAGAGAGAAAGCTGCATGTGGATGTCTGAAGCGCACTGGTATTCCAGGCCGCCCCACCAAATTACCATTCGCACCCACCAAATCAAACCGTGAGAAGCTACAACAATGGATTCTAGATCACTACGCACCTAGCACGTTTAATACATGCACACACCAACCACTCCAACAAATGACGGGAGAACCACTCCGGATCGTGCTTAAAGAGGGTACAACGCTGACGGCTACTCACACCCCAATCCCAGTACCTTTTTTTTGGAAAGATGAGGTTAAGAAAGGTATCGATAAAGACGTGGATCTCGGTGTCATCGAACCAGTGCCCCAAGGCATGCAAACCACATGGTGCTCCAGGATGGTAGTGACAGCAAAAAAGGACGGATCCCCGAGACGGACGGTGGATCTCCAAAAGCTCAATCAAGCCACACACCGAGAAACACACCATACCGCAGCTCCACTACATCATGTATCCAAAAATTCCCACAGGAACGGTGAAGACCTCGTTGGACGCTTGGAACGGATACCACAGTCTACCATTGGCGACGGATTCACGAGACCCGACAACCTTCATTACAGAATGGGGAAGGTACAGATACCACAGGGCACCCATGGGCTTCCACGGGTCCGGTGACGCCTATACACGTCGTTTTGATGACATCACTATGGATTTTCCACGAAAAACCAGGATAGTTGACGATTCGCTCTTGTGGGATTTGGGCATAGAAGAAGCCTTCTGGCACACCCTCAACTACATCGACCTATGTACCTCCAATGGGATCGTGTTTAACCCTGTCAAATTCCGATTCGCACAAGAGCTCTGCGAATTTGCCGGTTACACTATCACTCAGGAAGGGTTCTGCCCAACTGCTCGCCTAATATCTGCCATCGCCAACTTTTCCACGCCAAAGGACATAACTGGTGTTAGATCATGGTTCCGCCTTATTAACCAGGTGGCATACGCTTTTTCGCAGTCAGAAGTCATGACGCCATTCAGGGACGTGTTACAGAGCTCAAAAAGGCAAATCTATTGGGACGCACACTTGGATTCGCTGTTCCATGTATCAAAACAGAAAATTGTCGAGATGGTTAAAGAGGGCGTTCATCGATTCGACCCATCCCGCCCGGTATGTTTAGCGACGGATTGGAGCAAGACTGGCATCGGCTACATCTTGTGACAGAAATACTGCAAATGTGCTCAGTCAGATGACCCGGATTGTGGCAAAGACCACTGGAAACTTGTTCTGGCAGGATCACGTTTCCTACGAGACACAGAGTCGAGGTACGCACCCATCGAAGGCGAGGCCCTCGCACTGGTTTACAGTCTGGAAAGTTGCCGACTGTTTATCCTCGGATGCAATGACCTGCTGGTTGCAGTCGACCACAAACCATTGGTACCGATTTTCCCACTGAACAACCACCCCCTGGAGAAGACGATGACATAGACCTCTCAACGATCAACGTCCTTCATTCAAAATTCCCCGGACCACGACAAGATGGATTACGATCGGTAACTTGGCAAAGAGTAGTAAGCCCGGCATCCACCGACGAACAATGTATCGCATTAGTAAACGCGATCCGCGATGGATTCCCCACACGCAAAGAGCACTTACCGGACATCATCAGACCCTTCTGGCCCATGCGAGAGGCACTTTACGAGATCCAGGGCGTCCCATTCCGAGACGAGCGCATGTTGATACCATCTCAACTTCGGGCCGAAATATTAGACGGTCTCCACACTGGTCACCAAGGGGTTAACAGAATGCTAAACCATGCACGTCATAGTTTCTTCTGGCCCGCAATGGATGCTGCCATCCGCCTAAAGAGGTCACAATGCATTACCTGTCACCGCATCGCGCCATCGAATGCCAGGGAGCCATTAATGGATGACACCCCCCAACCAACAACACCATTCCAACTCACTGTGTCAGGAGGGCAACAACTTCCTCATCTACGCTGACAGATATTCCGGATGGGTGGAGATCGCCCTTATGCGTAAGACAAACGCGGCAGCCCTCAACTCGACCCTCCGCAGATGGTTCTGCACATACGGGGTACCAGAGGAGTTAGCAAGCGATGGCGGACCCCCGTTTAACTCTTGCGATTACACCACTTTCCTGTACAACTGGGGAGTGTGGCAGCGACTGTCGTCTGCGCACTTCCCGCAAAGCAATGGCAGGGCCGAAGCGGCTGTGAAGACGGCGAAACGCATACTGACGGAAAACACGGACTCCCTTGGTATGCTCGACACAGACGCTGTCGCTCGGGCGCTATTACTTCACCGCAACACACCGTCACCAGATGCGGGCCTATCGCCAGCAATGTTATTATTCGGACACCCGATCCGCGACCACCTACCATCTCTATTGTCGAAGAACGTTTTTCGCAAGGAGTGAACTGCCATCAGGGACTTACGAGAAGAGGAACGGGCAAGACGTAATTGGAGACACGCCTCCAGCTTCAATGTACACACGCGCCCGCTCAAGCCCTTAACTTGAAACCAAAGTCATACGTGAAAGATATCGTGACTATTTTACTTCTAGTGATGGAGAAGTAGACTGGCAGTGGGCTATGGTGACTAGTGCATAAAGTTATGCAGAACTTTCATAATTCTTAAACAAAATATGAAAAACAATTTATGATTACTCATCATCTTCATAGTCTAAAAAAATTTGTAAAATTTTAACTTTGACTTCTTTCTTTTGCCTTTTTGTAAGTTCACGAAAATGTTCAACAAGACTTCTACAAAATAAAACATCTGAATCATTGTTTTCTATCTTCTCCAGCTGTTTCAATTCCTCATCCTTTTTACTTTTCTTCATATCAGCAGCAATAGATTGTATAAGTAATTCATCAACATCACTTTTCCTTTTGGTCTTTTTCATTGAACCTGAGACCACTGGTTGGGATGAAACAATCTCAGGATTTGTCTCAAAATTAATCCCATCAACTTGGTTTTTTAAATTAACTGGTATCGGAGAGGGAGGTGGTGTAAACAAATTGGTATCTGTTTGCTTCCCTGACACAACATCATACAAGAATGACAACTCAGTAAAAAATTCACATCCTGGCAATTTTTTATAACCAGATCCAGATCGTGTTGCTTGTTCTCTTTTTCTTATACATCGTCGATAATGATCTTTCAACTTTTGAAACATTTTCTGCAATGCTGATTCTAAAAAATAGATTAAATATAAAAACATAAAAATCTTTGTCTTTTATAAAAAACAAATTTAATTGTTTAAAACTACATTTTTAGTTAAAACTAAAAACTAATTAGCCTGTTTTTTTGTTCCGAAGAAGATTTAATTTTACAAACTATGAAAAATTAGTGATTTTCACTTGATCTGTCAATAACTTCTATTGTTAAAAATAGAATGTGCGCACATGTAATAGTACATGTATATATTCTTTTTAAATTCAGAACGTCAATTCAAATTCTTTTAAGAAAAATACTCACTTTCGACATCATTCACTAATTTCATCTCGCGATAGTTATGTGTTAATAAATTATAATGCAAATACAATGTGAACATTTTTTTAGTAGAACGGAAAAGTTATAGTTTAAGTTCATTAAAAAGAATCGTTTTGTTTTTCGTTAAACTATTATGCTCACTACCTCTAAAATGTACGACGATTTTTTCAAACACGTTCGTATGCTTTACTTTCCGAAGACGTTTGCTTTTTTCACCAGATAGAAATAAAACAATTTAAACATTTAAAATTAATGAAGATATTCATGCTAATGAAGTAGAAAGGTATTTCTTTAAGTTCTTTTTCTTAAAAAAGTCACTACGACAAAGAGCATTTTCATGGGTCTACTTTTCAAAATAACAACAGTTAGACAAAAAGGGAGAAATATAAATAGTGGAGTGGCTTAGCACACAAAAATGTCACAATACTTCAAATGGTGATAGAAGCATAAACTTTTCCAAAAATGTTCCTCTTGGTGCAAAAAACAATTTTTTTGAGAGAGACACTCTCAAATGTCACGTGATTGCTGACGTCAGCATTTTTTCAGTAAAAAATTTGTTATCCCCAAATCAAGAAGTATTATATACCGTTGGAAAGATTTTTTCATGCTGAACAAAAAACTTGCTGAGGTCATGTCAAAAAAAGTTACCTATGAAGAGTTACGAGGCTTAGAAATGTAAATAATGACGTCATCAAATATATTGAATTTTTCAATATTTCCGAATTGACACATATTATATACCGTTGGAAAGCTCTTTTTATGCTGAACAATTAACTTGCTTATGTCATGTCGAAAAGAATTACCTATAAAGAGTTATAACATGTGAAACCAGGTTAGTTGCATAAGAAAAATATCATTTTCCCTATGGATTGGAAACTCTCTATATCATTATGACGTTGACTTTGACGATGACATTGCACTGTATATCGAACGCTGCTCACTTTCGAATGCCATCTTTTTCTCTCAAAGCAAATTTTTGTTATTTAGATTCTGACGGATCAGCAATTGTTGTTAGCTTTTTTAAGGAATACACAAAATATTTTTCAGGTTAACAAAAGAAATAAAAAATGAATAAATAGTTCTGTATAGTTATGATGAAAATGGCAGGAGCCGAATTTGAAATAATATCACCATCAAGATTGCAGTCTGTAAATATCAATTGGTTGCTCTGCTTCATTTGTCAGACCAACAATGGCGAGAATCTTGTTAATCCAACAGAAAAGAAAGGTATGTTACTATAACCTAAGAACGGGTTTCACTGGTGTTTAGAGCCTCTGCTTGAATCATATTTGATGATCAGACCTCATAGACGTCATCGACATTTGTATGGGCATGTGCAGCTCTTTTTCAACCAATAATCATGCAAAACTCTTTGACATCACAACCATTTGACTGTTCACTTTGAGACTCGTACTCAGGCAAGTATGTTATAGATTTTATCAAAGAATAACTAGAGCGTAAATTAAAAGCAACTTACTAAAAATTAATTCAAAAATGGACAGAGAAGGATTTTTTATCTTCTTTTTCAGGTTTTGATCCTGAAAAGAATTCTTACCGTACAATCTCTGAAAATTTAAAAGCATTTCAAGAAATTGACGCACTGCCAACGCTGCTAGCTATACGCTGTCAGAAGTACGAAACTTCAGAAAAACTCTTTGATAGTCTGTTGGAGCAAAAAGCATTGTTCCATAAGTCATGTATGTCAGCCTACAATAAACAAAAACTTGCAAGAAAAAGAAAATTTGCTGAAAGGTCAGGTACAGTTATCGATGAAGAAGAGGCTAGCATGGTTAGTGAAATGTCCGATGGTGCAGCAAAGCGAAGATCTACCAGAAAGAGTGAAGTATTTAACTTGGCAAAGTGTTTTTTTTGTGGAGAATTCTCGAAAGGTATGCATAGATGTCAGACTCTTGAACTGAATCAGAAAGTGAGAGATATTGCAACAGAAATGGGTGATAATCTAGTGCTATCAAAATTGAGTCAAGGAGATATGGTTGCCAGTGATGCTAAGTATCATCTTCGTTGTTTAGTAGAATATAAAAATAAGTATCGCAGTTTCAAGTCACCTGGCAAGATTATCAAAGAAAGTAGTTTGATTGAAGGTTTACATATGAAATTGAAATAGTGTATGTTCTGAACGAGCAAAGGAAGCGTTTGATTTTGAATGTTTAGGGTAAAAGTGGACATGGTTATGGCAAGACGGATTAGGACAGGGTAAAGCAAAAAGGAAAAGATTTGATTTATCGTTACTTTTTTTTTTAGGAATAGCACTATCTAAAGTTTCAAATACCATTGAAGAATTAATCATATCTTCGGAGACAACGCCAATATTCTACATGAAAGATTTACGAGCTATGTACCAAGAAAAAGAGTTCGGTGCTTCAAATGAGCAGATTGAAAGGGTAAATGTTACCAGATTGAAAGAACATATTCTCAAAGAAGTTCGTGGTTTATGTGAAGAAAAGAAGGGGAAGTGCATATTACTTACGCTAAATGGGGCAATGGGAAGAGCAGTTTTTGAAGCATCACTGAGGTCAACCATTGATGAGGGGATACTATTATCGCAAGCTGCCGGCATAATTAGAAAGCACCTTTTTACAAAAGATGAATGCTTTGACGGCGATCTTTCGTTTGAAAATCAGAGATCATCGGTTCCAGTTCATCTTCTACACCTACTAGGACTGATATTAGAGGGGTGCAAACAGTTTGACAATGTATCAAATAGTACGGAAGATACCATTATAAAGCTTGCACAGTTGATAAAGTTTAACGCTGAGAAAGGTCCAAGGAGAAAGAATGCCAGTGAAAAGAAACATCACTCAAAACAGAATGAACCACCTTTACCTTTGCTACTGGGTTTATCTATTCATTCTACAACAAGGAAGAAGGGAGTTATTGAATTTCTTGCTTCACAAGGGCTTAGTGTATCATACCATCGTGTAATTCAAATTGAAGATGATATAACAAAGCAGCGTTGTTTTCAATACAAATCTCAAGGCATAGTTTGCCCGCCAACTCTGAAAAAGGGCTTATTTACTGTCTCAGCTATCAACAATATTGATCACGATCCTTCATCATCAACATCAAAAACAAGCTTCCATGGAACAAGCATATCTGTGTTCCAGTATCCTGAAGTAGACGAAGCGTTACCGAAATTTGAAATGGATGTTACATTTCCTACAAGTGAGGTTTCAATCGACTTGCCAAAATCATACACCTGCATTACACCACTTACAGATTCAAAACCTGAACCCATTGAAAGAGAAGAGCGTCCCTTAGATCCTTACTTTTTGTATAAACAAAAAGGAGTTGAAGAATGGATTCTGAAGCTCAAACAGTTGAATCTTGGTGGTAGTGGTGGTAATGATCATGAACGAATATCATTTGCTTCATTTTTTTCAGATAAATCATTAAACAAAACTTTGCAATTGTGGAGGATGTTGAAATGAATTTAGTATTTAACTGTTTAAGTACTGTTTGTTCAAAATCCCATAGGGTATTACTTCAAAATAGGCCATCGTAACTTAAAGTGTATCAATATCAATTTACGTTCACCAAGTTTTCTTAGTGCTTAAATTTTTAAATTTAAATGATTCCTAAATTTGAATGACTCATTAATTTTGATGTCATATGATTGACAATTTCGCATAAAAAGAGCTTTCCAACGGTATGTGGCAATTCGAAACTATCAAAAAACTCAATTTATTTGATGACGTCATCATTTAAAATTCTAAGCCTCATAACTCTTCATAGGTAACTTTTCTTGACATGACATAAGCAAGTTTATTGTTCAGCATGAAAAGAGCTTTCCAACGGTATATTATATGTGGCAATTCGGAGATATCGAAAAATTTATTATATTTGATGACGTCATTATTTACAATTATAAGCCTCATAACTCTTCATAGGCAACTTTTTTTGACATGATATAAGCAAGTTTATTGCTCAGCATAAAAAGAGCTTTCCAACAGTATATAATATGTGGCAATTCGGTAATATCGAAAAATTCAATATATTTGATGACGTCATTATTTACATTTCTAAGCCTCATAACTCTTCATAGGTAACTTTTTTTGACATGACCTCAGCAAGTTTTTTGTTCAGCATGAAAAAATCTTTCCAACGGTATATAACACTTTATGATTTGGGGACAACAGTTTTTTTACTGAAAAAATGCTGACGTCAGCAATCACGTGACATTTGAAAGTGTCTCTCTCAAAAAAATTGTTTTTTGCAACAAGAGGAATGTTTGTGGAAAATTTCATGCTTCTATCACCATTTGAAGTATGCTTGTGCTAAGCCACTCCACTAAAATTTTTCTTTTACATGCATAGAAATTGTGCATAATGAATGATTGCTTTACCTGGATGTTGTAAAGCAGCTGATATTCTTCTCCATGCTTCAGATTTTTTATGTTTATCCTTATGAAGTTTAGAAGAAATATCCCAAATACTGGGATACTTTCTGACTTCTTCAATAAGGTTCAGTATTATCAGTACCATTTCTTTCTCCTTGTTCTTCCATTTCCTCCTCCTCCTGCAGGTGTTGATCCCCTTCTTCAACGTCTTCAAGTTCGTTGTTATCGTTTGTTATCGTTTGCGTGGATGGTTCTCCTTGAAAGTTCAGAAGATTATAAAACAGGGTTTGCTGATTTGCAGCTGTTAAAAGATTGATAAGTGCACGAGCTTGTTGTTGTTGACTTTCCGCCATTTTCAACGTGGTCTCCTTTCTCCAACGCTGAGCTTGCAAAAATATCAGATAAGAACACTGATTGGTTGATTTATCAAGTATCACGCCGTACTACGTCAAAAAGTTGTATCGATGTCTACTTTTTTTTGTGCATGCAATTCATTTTCAGATACGCGTATTTCAAAATTTTTATGAAGTGCGCATGCCCATTGATACGGTCCGTGCTGATACGCGTATCATTTTTTTAATTGGAAAACCCGCTTTAGTTCGCTTATACGTGCGACGACAGCGAACGATGTGAAAACCGGCCTATAGTTCCGTCTTCCTTGCTCAATACAATAAGTGTGTGTATAGTTTCTGCTCTTTTGTGATTCATTGAAGATGAATATCTTTTACGTCGTCGCCCACGTTGCCATCGTACTTTCGTAAGTTCCCTAATAGCAACCGAAGCAAGAGCTCTTTAGCTCCTTATCATGATCCTTATCATGATCCTTATCATTTAACAATAAAAACGTTTTTAATGATAAAACGTTTAAACGTTTTTAATGTTCTGCATAAAACGTTTTATTGAAACGTTTAAACGTTTTTTCTTTCGAATTCTTGAAACGTTTTTGACTTCTGGCAAAAACGTTTAAACGTTTTTATAAAAACGTTTTTAAACGTTTTTTTCTATTGTTTTTGCAACGTTTAAACGTTTCTTTAAAAAACGTTTTATGGTTTGTTATCAAAATCCCCTGGACAGTCACAAATGATGTTTATTTTCACAGTAGGGAATGGTTTTAATTTAGTTTTGAAAGATTAAATACTATAGCTTTGAATAGATATCTTATTATATGAGTTCTTTCGTTTAGTTTATATGCTGCTGGATGAAAAACGCGCGCTATTATTATTTTTATAGTTAGCAAAGAAGATTTGATTTGATTTATTTATTTACAGATCAATTAAAAATGGTCCCACAGCTATGACTGTTTTCCTTTCTCATGGCTGTGGAAGTAGGGAACGTGTTATGCTGTCAAATTGTATCTATTGACGATGTTTGATGCTTTGTCTGCATGCCTTTCTGCCAGCCATTTATGCCTTTTGTTTTGGTTTGCTTAAATATGGTTGCAGTAGTAGTAAGCATTGTAGCTGTTCTTTACTGAAATGTTTTTCTTTTAGGTCAGAAAAGAAAAAGTGTAGCTATTTATAAACGAAATTTATAAATGTATAAATGAAACACATGGTATGTTGAGAAGGTTATTTAAGAGAAGAATGGATTATGTATTTCATTGCGATTGTACTACAAAAAAGAAGCATTGCTGGGGTATATTTTTCTTCAGTTTATATTTGTTTACGGCATTCATTATATTTTGTGTTATGTTAATTGCCACATACATACTTGCTAGGTATATAAGTTTAGCATTATGTTTTTATTTGTTGCTTTTAATATCTTCTGGGTATTCAATTATGGTTTTAGTGAAAGTAGGGCATTTTGTTGTTTCAATTATTTTTATTAATTTGATGTTTGTTTGTGTATGCCAGGTAAAAATCTTTATTCTGTTCAGCTCAAGTGTTGAGTGAACCCATATTGACTCACAGTATCGGTTGACTTTATAGACCAAATTTTGTTTTTAATTGTTATCTTTAGGATAAATGCGTACTTGAATTTTCTTTTTCTTTTGGTCTTTCTTTTTGTTTCATTTTTTATTTCAATATTGTTATAGCATGATTAGGTTTTCGGTATTACAATTCAAGTATTAATTTTTTAGGTAATAATAAAAAAAGCATAAAGAAATGAAACTCATGGTTTTAATCATGACGTTGATGGTTTTGGGAAGAACAGACTACATATCATTTCAAAAATTCATTATGGTTGCAGTCGAGTAGTAACTTTGGCACAAAAGAAAAAGTTGGAAGGTATCAATTTGTTTTGAATTAACATTTTGTAATGTTTGGTTTCGTATGTCTGGGTAAACAGTTCTGTGTTATATGTTGCCATTTTTTTTTACATTAAAGTTACTTCTCTTCTGCGTATAAATATAATTATTCTGAGCCAGGTGGCTATTTGTTTCTGTTTATAATCTTCTGAATGTAAGAAATGAATTAAAAAATTAATGCCTGTAGAAACTTTTACACGAGCAAAATTTTGCAACACAACGCATACTGAACATGGGTGGCGAGCGACGCCGCCTGGGATATTTTTGAGTTGCGATTCTATGATTTATTTTTTTGTGACAGGTTACGTACACGGGAATGGTGGATTTGACCTAATGTTTTCGAAGTTAAGTTCGGTAAAAAGTTTTTACCCGGGATACTAGTCTTATTATAATAATTATATATATTATATAATAATCTATAGAAAACTTATATTGTGTCGGCATGTGTTTGGTTCTATGCGTGATGCGCATTTCACTGGATGTTCAACGAAAACAATTACGTAATCAACGTTGAGCCGTTTGTTTTTTTTGCTTAAAACTCACTTTTCCGACGAAATCTGCCGTAATTATCGAATGATTTCTTTTGTTTTCTGTTTACCAACCAACACATGACTAACTAACGTCGGTGTCGTCATACAAAAAGCTACCGACGTGCAATAATTGAGCTTTTTCCCTCATGGGACAAAGCCACACGTGGTGAAAGTATCACATGAATTTAGAACGAAATAGTTGCGCCTCCCAAGTGCCGCGGCAACCTTGTATGAAGAAAGAGTTGATAAATCGTTTGCTTTTTAAATGAAAGGAATTAGTTCAGGATTGCATGAGATATAAAGATTTTTGTAGAACATATTTTTTATGTTTTTATCTCGTGTATTGGCAGCCATCTTGTTTTCTTCACTTTTTTATTGAAATTCTTACGAATGGCGGTTGGAATAAAAAGCTAGAAATCTTCAAAACAGTTTTTTTTAAAACTACGTAAAACCCAGTGTTGATATTCATGGATGCAGTTCATAAGGCGTTACTTTCAAGTTTATGCAGAGTTTGTGGTGGTAACATTGTCCTTAAGAAAGGCTACAAGAACGCGAAAGCTGTACAGGATTACAGCAATATAATTTATGCTGTATACGATCTTGATGTGGATATTGAAACTGAAAATGTTTTTCCAAAACGTATATGTGGTAGTTGCAAAAGAAAGTTAGACAGACTAGCGAAATTGGAAAAGCAAGCATTACCACATTTGACTGCCGCTGTGTTTGAGGCACATACTCAAAATTGTGTGGTTTGTTTACCACACTCTACCACCACAGAATCCACTACAGACTTACACTTAAGACTTCTGGATGAGTTAATGTTTGGTATTGGATACACTAAAGCTAATATTGATGACAAAGTGGTATCTAAACGGACATATTTAAAAGTTGTTTTAGAACATGGTTCTATGATGAATCAAGTTGCTATACGTGTTGACTTTGAAAATATCTGGAAGTGCTTTTATTATGGAACAGATGTGACACTTGCTGTCAGAACAGCATGCAACTTAGTACATGTTGAGAAGTTGTCCACTATTAATTTTTGTGAAGGGATCAAAGATTTTGGTGATGTTATTGCTAGTAGATTGGACATAAAACAACCATTTTTGTCAGACAATGGTGTACTGGTTGCAACTGTTGAAAATCCTCAACACTGCCTGTTAAAAAGTGAGAATTTCCAGACAGTTCGTCATGTCAGTTGCAGCCATGTTGTCTTGGGAAGAAATTCTGATATTTGTGAACAATGTGCAGGTTATCAGAAGTTTTTGAGATCATGTCGTTCTCGTTTAAGTTCTCCAGAGCCAGCGCACAAAAAGCTGAAAACAAGTGATTCCTCCAAGGTTAACTATCGATATTTGTCTCGAAAAGAACTAGAGGAACGTCTATCAGAGGCTCAGGAAGTTAGAAAAGAAGCTTTTAGAAAAGTTGTGGGAATGGCAAATATTATTTCTAAACATCTAGAAAAAGATGGGATTGAAATGGATAACACTGAACAGCATGAAGTGTTCAAGGAGATTTTACAAAACAATGAATGTTCATTCGAGCCTGATACACCACAATGGCTGCTCTGGCAGCAGCAAAAAGAACAGCTCTCCAAAAGTGATAGTAGAGGAATGCGATGGCATCCATTGATAATTCGTTGGTGTTTGAGTTTGTATTACACATCAGCTGCAGCATATAAACAACTAACTAGTAAAAAGTTGAACTTTTTAAAGTTACCTCTAGCCGCCAAGGCGGCGTCGCTCGCCGCCCATGTTCAGCTTGCGTTGTATCACCACCTACTCCAAATTATTGCATTTAAAACCAGCGATAAGACTTCCTTTGCTGCTGGCTTTATCGCTTAATAAAGCTCGTTTGCACGTGAAGAGAAATACGTTCCTGGTGTTTCAAATCTTGCATGTTCTTAACTCAGCCGTTCATTGTCGCGGTCGCATTTAAAATGTTAGTAGACTTTCTTGCTTTACACAATGCATTCCGAACGTGAACTTCACGTGGTTTTTATTTAAGATTTTAAACCAATCAAATATCAGTTTAACAATACACTCAAAACGCAGAGAGAAAAAACTTTTCAACTTATTATTAGCTTTTGTTTTACGCGCTGGGTGCTGTCAGAAGTAGGTGAAAAAATGGCTTTTCTTCTTAAAAAGATCACACGGGAGGACAAAAAAATGCACGTGCTAAATGAATGAATTGAATAGAAACATTCGATCAGATTAAAATAGATTAAAGGAAATCGATTAAAAGAAATTAAGACAACTATTAAGACAAAAGCAAAAAAAAATATTTTGTTTCATGTTTCATTTTTTATCGGTTTTTAAATATATATTTTGATTGCTCGAAAAAAAGTTCACCCGTCTCAGACAGTCACGAAAGCGTTAGGATACACTGGCAAACCGAACATGCTGCCACGTTCTGCCACTGCTGTTTTTTGCCCAAAATGTTTAATCAGTTAGTTTCTTTGTATTTAGTTGATGTATTGTTTTCAAAGCCAAGTCAACGGTGGTCCTTGGAATATAAAACTAACAATAATAATAAAAACAAAACGTTATCTCGATAGGTGCACCAGCCAAAAAAAGTCACGTTCGATTGGGGGTTGCAGTGTATTTGTTTCGAACTCACGTCGCACACAAAAAAAGAAATAATTTCGCTCACAACTCAATCTACCATTTTGCGTGACAGACAAACAAACGAGAATCGGCTATTAATATATAGATTTACAACACCATCAAGTGGATTTAATCCAGACATTTTAAAAAGATTGGCTAAAGAAGCAATGCTAGACACTTTGGAAGATTTTCAAAGAAATGTTACTCTTTCATTTGATGAAATGAAGATAAAAAGTGATTTGGTCTTCCGGAAGTCGACTGGGCAGCTAATTGGTTTCACGGAAATGGGAGATATTAACGAAGAGATCAGAGTATTTGAAAATTCACTCATGGAAAATACTGACAAAGAGTTTACAAGTCAAAGGCAGTTGGCAACACATGTGTTAGTTTATCTAGTTAGAGGCATCTTTACCAAACTTTGTTATCCTTTTGGTTATTTTGCATCAATGGGCTTTACTGCAGCTCAATTGTACCCTTGCACCATGGAAGCAACGAGAGTTTTGCATAGTTTAGGTTTCTATGTTCGAGTGTTTGTGTCTGATGGAGCATCACCAAACAGAAAGTTTTACAAACTAATGCTTCAAGATGAAAATGATCTTCATTGGACTGTTAATCCTTTTGATAGTGAAAAGAAAATCTATTTCATGTCTGACCCACCACATTTATTAAAGACCACCCGGAATTGCTTTGAAAATTCTAATTGGAACCAAAACATTCGAAATTTACATGTAAGTTGTTAATCTTTCTCTTGTATTTTCAAGATTAAGCTCATTATTACAAATTATTAACTGTATAATGTTTGTTAGCTTCTTGTATTGATATGTTTTGTTTATTGCAGCACAGCTTTACAAATGATCAAAATTTGTTTTACCTTGTAGTTGGATGGGCAAGACATCAGTTGGAAGCACATAATCGATGTCTATGAATGGGACTTAGGGTTAAATCATTGTGCACCTGGTTTACATAAACTCCACAAATATACAGAAGAACACATCAAACTGACCCCACGTCTTAGGATGAAAGTAAATTTGGCAGCACAGGTATAAACTGAAATTTTCATTGTTGTAATTGCTGTTTTTCTAGAACAAGGATTACCATTGCCTATTTTATGTATGAAATTTATTTGATTGTTTTCATAGGTATTGAGCGAAACCACAGCCAGTGCACTAGAAAGTCAATCGTTACACACAACAAAATCTACCAAAGCATTTGTAGAGATGATTGACCGTGTTTTTGATTGCCTCAATGTTTCAAAGTTCAATAGAGGTCGTTACGGAAAGCCAGAACTTGCTGTTTATTCTGATGCAGAGGATTGGCGTTTTAAGGTGGGTTTAGTAACCAATTCTGCTCTGTTGAAATACAATTAGTTGAGGGGGTTTTCCTTTGACTACCTTATTGACATTTGAAAATCTACCTTCATGCTACAGCACCCTCCATGAAATATGGTTCATAAATCAGCAAATTAATAAAAACATTTTTTGCATTTAGTTTCTGGAGGAAGAGTTCCTTGATAATTACTTGGACAGGTGGACATTTCAAGTGAGTGGATATGCTGGAATGAGTTCAGAAGAGAAAAATAGATGTGTTCTCAGCAAACAAACAATCCATGGTTGGAAAATGACCAGTATGTGTTCATTTCATTGCATGTTTAGACCCACATACACAGTTTTTTCGCAATGTTTTAGTTCATGTCTTTTTTTAGTAAAGTCCTTAGTGGCTGTTGCGAAAGAGCTCCTTGGTTTGGATGGTGTAAAATTTCTTTTGTCCGAGAAGTTTTCTCAAGACCCGGTGGAAGAACATTTTGCAAGGCAACGGAGATGAGGGGGTTGTAACGAGAATCCAAATTTATTCCAGTTTCAGAACCAGGAGTTGATCCTTAATGTGATGCAGTCTGAGCTGATCACAGAACTGAGAGGTAACACAAGAGGGAGAGATCAAGGGCAAGCACAGATTGATATCCACGATACGCGACGCCTTCCAACAAAAAATCGAAAATAGACTGTGAATTAACTGTTGATTGTCAGTGATAATAATTATTTTATGATAATTGTGATTATCTTTGATACTTTATATCAGTGGTTTTGTATGATGCACTTGGATTATTTTTGCACAGAACGTACAGTGTTCCATTTTAAGTCGTTAATTCAGGTAATGCTTTAGCCAGAATAAATAGAAGTGTGAAAATGAGTATGAATCTAGCATACGAATGAAAGCTTTTTTATATTGAAGCAGTGTTACCTTGCCTGGAAATATTACGGTTTTTATTTGATTTCTTACCCTGTGAATGTGAAGACTGTAATTTACTATTGATAGTTTTTCTAAAGACATGTATTTACCTGTGTGAACTAATATAAATAATCTCATTTTCAAAAACTTTTTTCTTTTAGTTTCTCAACTTTCGCGCAAAATAATGTATTTCGACCAGAAGGGAAATCTGACCTGGGAGGAGGGCGGTGAACATAGATAGACGGAGTTACCTGTAATTCTGAATACCGTATTTCCTCTATTTAGCGCCCCCTAATTTTTGAAAAAAAAATTATGAGCGGGATGAGGACTGATCCCAACGGAAGTCCGTATCAATGGCAATAGAGAAATTAACGGAATTTTGTGTGTCAACTTCATTCCCAGGGTTTCTTTGCGAATGGATTAAATATACGAAAAAGGCCAGCGTCTCTATTATCACTTTCTGAAATAATTACAGCAGTCAGGAACAGCAAACGGGATTGGTTGAAAACTAACACTTTAATCCTACGCTTTTACCATCTATGTAGGGCACAAAAAAATCAGTCCCGTCAGCCGATTGTGAAAGAAGTACTTTACGGGAATTAAATTGCGCGAGTTTCGTGAATTCGAAATAATTGCGAAATTAAATCCCAGTGAAAAGTTCAAAAAGGAGGGCGTCCCGAAATGAAAAATGTATGAATACTGACGCTTGACTGACAAATTCAGTATCTGCTCAATACATATGTTAAGAAGAACCCCTGAAAAATAACCAGAGGATCAATCTAACAAGTGAAACTACAGTTGATAAATCACGCAGATAAGGAATAAAATAATGTATTTGCGTTGGGAATAAAAAACATATAGTTCGAGCATATGAATGTTAAAGATACAAACTAAAAAATATATACAAAAACATGTTGTTTGTTAACTTGAGCACATAATTCAACAATGTCTAAGACACTTTCATGGATCTGGTCCAACATACATTCTAGATTGATCACACACAATACCAGTAGACACATCAATCAAAGCACTACTAAACAGGGCTTGCCACAACCATCAGTGATTTTTATTTCAAAGTCTTGCGCATTGCAGGCTCAGACTTTCTTGAGATACTGCTCTTGGTAGATGATGATCGTGCTAAATTTCTTTTGGTTATCTGCAAGTATGCTTTCAGATACGATTTAGCTCTGATATCAATCCATTTAGCAATCATTTGGTCCCTAATCACCTTGGCCAATTGGCGGTTTGGCATTAACCTTGATATACGTTCCCATGTCTCGTTTATCAAATTTGTTTTTTTCAACTCAATATGAAGGAGATCTCTTATGTCTTCACCTTTGTATTTCTTGATGAAAGAAATGTTCAAGACTTTATGAACAGTATTTTCTACATGTCTAACAAACAGAACCATTGAAGTGTTCACTTTGACAAGACCCCCTCGATTTACAAGGTCTATCCATCTATATGTAAAAGCAAGAAATGTGTGGCCTTCCTCGATGGAATCCAAACCGTTACACTTTAAACTATCCAAGAACTTTAAAGCCGCTGCTGCGATAGTGGGGTTGCTATTCAATAATTTATAATACATTTTCGCTATGAGAATACGAGGTAACCAGCCACATATGCTATAACTTCTTGTTCTTGTTCAGATAATTTTAAGTTCTCTGGTTTATCAGATGAAGACATCATTTTTGTCTCATTCTCCATCTTTATTATCTGATAAACACACTGCATTAAAACGAAATGCAGCAGTGAAGAAAATGTAGGGGATGAAACATCTTCGCATAAAGAAATCTATGGCTTCTTACTTTCCATTGACAATGAATACGAATGGATAGCTGACCACAGTAATTCTTGACCTTGACATTTACCAATTTTACTAGTGTTCAATATTTCGTAAACTTTAATAACATATTTTACTGCATATTTTACTGCAAGTGTTAAACTCTGGGGAATTTGCCTTTGACAATAAATGATCACTAAGGGTTTTGATTTTATTTCGCTGGTGTTTGAAATTATTAACAGGGTCTTGTGATGATGCTTTCAAGGCATTCAAAACTATTTCTTTGGCACATTGAAGCAAACTTTCTCTGCTTAAATGTAATGGACCTAAATAAGTGAATAACGGTTATTATGTGTGATGACAAGAATTTTATGAATCAATGAATGCAAACAAATGACCGAACTGACCAAATTGAATTGAATTTTATTACGTCCATCAGAATTATGAAAAACTATGTAACTAAATGGTAGTAGCTTCAGAAATATAAAATGCTCACCTTCATTAGAATTTTGACTATTCTTTTTAGGTTTTGCTGCTTTCCCTAAAGATCATAAATAAAAAAAAATTAGTTTCAGTCACAATGCTAATGTAGAAAAGGAATGATAAATTGACGTCTTTCTCCTGAAAACACAAGCCATTTTCCAATTACTTGTACACATGCTATAGCATTTAAAAAGTACTACACCACTGATCATGAAAAAAAGAAAGACATTTTTTATATACATAGTTATGACACGTTCATTTGTGTGCAGCAAGTTATTATGCGCATGTGCGAAAAAGTTATCTGAGAAAGCCGTTAAAGATGGCACAGTGGACTGGAAGAGAGATTGCCCTTATTTTTTTTCTGAATGATTATGTAATAAAAAGCATGTTTTACGAACAATTTGAGACCGCTGACCAAATGGCATAGCAGGCACAAGCCATGCTTTCAATTTTGAGATTAATTTTTTTTATTTTCACCCACCTGGCGAAGACTACAGGATCAGCAAAGCGAGTACTATAAAATTGCATTTGCCAGAGGGTATACTCACGAATTGCTTAAATATAGGACTAAAAAAATTTTTCAGAGAGTTTGTTGACTATTTTCTATTAATATTAAGATATATGAAGCAGATGGTCCATAATTTGATGTGGTGTCAGTTTTTTGTGGGTATTTGTTTTGGTTCAAAGAGAGACTTAGATGAAGCACCGAAAACCTTCAGTCAGGAACGCTTTATTTAAAGAAAGACCGTGAAGGTAACACTGTTTGAACAACTAATAAGCTATTTACAATGTTTAATGTTTCTTTAATCTTCATGTTTCCTTTTTGTCTGCTGTGGTGCCATTTTTTGAACTACAGGATTCACTCTAAGAAAATGCTCCTCCATCATTGAATACAATCTTTTTTGTCCACTAGGCATCCTTCCATACTACTGATTTTAAGTTGTTGAATTCAGGATGTATACTTTCACCCCCTTGTTCACTATACAATCCTAACCCGATTCTCCATTTTCGTATAAAGGGGATTACATGATCCTCCAGAATGTGCAACTTAGGGGTGATAGTCTCAGTTGGCCAGTTTGATCGGAAGTATGCCATTATGTCTTTAATTGCAGAATCTAGAAAATCCATTTGAATTTTAGGTTAGCATCCTATCAAGTCTTATAATAATGCTTTAAGATGAGAATCAGTTTTTTTAAATAGGTTAGCAAAATTATGTATATACCTAATTTGGTTATTTTTTCATCATCAAAGTCTTCGCACGAATTCATTAGGTTGTGACACAGCGAATACCGATTAAATAGCCCCTTAAACTGCTGATTATATATCACTGTGTCATTGTGCAATTCTGTTCCTCCAAAACCAAGACGAACGGCCAGTATCGGTAATGAATTGCACAGCTTAATTATGTTGTCATTCTAAAATCAAATTTATGTAGGTAATCTATATATTAATAGCCGATTCTCTGCTTGTTTGTAAGTCACGCAAAATGGTAGATGTGAACTGCCTTGGCGGCTAGTAAAGCTTTTATTATTCTGAACAATAATTGAAAATTGGTAAATTTATAATAATCTCACCTTCAACATCTTGTGAACGTGGTTTCCCACAAAACTCTTTCCATGGTACGCTTGACGCTTGACATTCAATGCTATTAACGTTTCGTCAAGTTTCTTCACACAAGGCCCAGTTTCCTTTTCTGCTAGACTTTTTTTGATGAGGCTGTCAAGTTCTTTTTCCTGAAAAAAGGTACACATGCGAAATAATATAAGACAAAAAGTTAATTTTGTGCACAATATCGTCTTCTATTCTAAATCATAATAATTTACTGTGAACTGCATTTTGTTCCTGATATATTCGAGTCTAGTCTCATAAGTACTTCTGATTATGTCCTCCTCCTCTGGCTTTAGCATGATATTTCTTGCTATAGCATCATAAACTAAATAAATTATATATAAAGTATATTTCTAAAATTTATTCTTTTTTAACTCGTAAATTATAACTTTTTTTGATAATTTTGTATACTACATACTTAATTCTATTTTATTTCTACAGTCAGAAACGGTGTATTCAAGGTCGAGAATTCGTTTTTCATTTTCTTCGTATAAACCAAGCTGTTTTGCTCCTGCTATCTTCAAATCTATCAAATGGCATTTCTTCTCCAAAAGGTTAAAAAATTTCAAATAAGTCCCCAGTGATATGTGTAAAACTGGAGGAGCAACCTGTTGTAAATAACTATTTTATTAGACTGTTTCTAATTAATTAATTATCTGTTTAATTTAAGCTATGATATATTATACCTGGTTTATAGGGATGTTGAAGTATGGAGAGTGGACCACATTGTTAAATAACTTGGCATCTTTCAAATTCCCACCAGCTTGTTGAAATGCAAGATGATCTCGTTCCAAGGTTTGCAGCGTTCTTTCACGTACCTGCTCACGTTCATGCGGTGGTTTTTGCATTTGAGATGATGTTATTTCACAAAATAAGCAACAGTGTCGTCCTGGTACACATAAGGAAATGACTACACAAATAATTCACAGGTAATTTCAAATTTCAGAAGTAAACATGATACGTACCATTTGCTCCTGTAAGCCCGTACATTGCACAGAGAAATTCATAATCTCCGAACATGAATACACGGAGGTTTCTTTCTCTATAATAGCAATATGTTTTTATTCATAGTGATCTGCACAGTTATCCAGTACTGGTGGAGGTTGGAGTAACTTACTGCCACTTCAGGACTTGTAGTTCATCTACTTGGGTTTTAAACTGTTGTAACCCAATGTTAAGATTGACACGGGTGTCTTTCGCTTCAAACAATGAGAAGACTACGGTATTTTTTTTGCTATTTGGCTTGGCTACGTTGCATATCTGATAGCTCATTTTGAATGAGCCACCGCCATGATCGCCTCCGATTTTTATGTGAATTTCATTTTTGAAGGCATGCCTGTCCATTAAAGTTTTTGATCTAAAAACATGTTTTAAATAAATTATTATCTACATCACAGGTTTCATTTTATGAACTAGAGAAAATTTCACTCACTTTTTGATGTTGTTTAGATGATTTGTTGCATGCGTAACTAAGTCGGTCACGTAAGCCCAAGGTGCAGACTTGACTTCTGCTACGCCTTTCTCTTTGTTCACAAATGTGAATGGTGCTTGTTCTACTATCAAATTGGGACCAGCCCAAGATGATGCAACGTGACGTTGTTTTGCAAATGACGGTGTTTTTATATCAAAAGATCTCATCCATCTGAAATAGTAAGTTTGGTTTTAATTGGAAATAATTTCTAAATAATTTCTAAATAATGTGATCCGAATACTACCTCGCAATTGCTTTAAGTTTATCCCACGGAATACTCAAATCAGATTTTAGTGCCACCAGTTTTTCAGATGAAATTTCTACTGGTGGTATATCTGCAGCTATAAGGATTTTCAAGCGGTCCTTTTCTCCTAGTGTTTTTATAAGAGAGGCTGTTTGAGTGACATGTGATTGAACCTCTTTCCCTGAAATAACTTCAAGATTTTCTTTTAGGTTCTGGTTTCGGCATCGAACTGTTCTTTTACTGGCTGAACTACTTTCGACATATGCCTTTGGTGTCGTTGACAAAAAGATTGGCTGGAAAAGAAAAAATTATTTGAATTGGTTTTCATTGTTGTGTGTATATATAAACATAATTTGAAAGTGTCTAGCCTTACCCTTGGACCACCAGATTTGAATGATATGACATTACCATCACTTCTTGAGAGTTTTTCTTTAATAACATGCAACACTGCATCTTCAACATTTCGGGGAATTTCCATTGATCGGTCAATGTTGTATAATTCATTAAGTTTTGTGAGCTTTTTGAAGCATTCTGTTTCATGTCGAAGTTTGAGGCTTTTCTCAAAAATATTGAATGATACCTCACAATCATTTTTGCATTTCACCCTTAGACACTTAACCATTTCTTTGACATGATTGTCAGTTGTGATGTTGGAAACAGTTTCATTACAAACTGGGCATGTTGTTTCTGACTTAATTTTCCCTTCTATGTGAGGTATCAAGCAACTGAGGCATATTACATGCTTGCACTGATATAGCTGAATAGGTTGTAAATTAAGTTTACTGCATAGTTGGCATTTGCATAATTGTAAATGTGGATTTACTGATGATGTAGGAACCATGATATCGTCCGCAATCATGGCAGGATTGGCCTCTTGCAAATTAAAAATGTCTGCTTTTGTCCAGGTATCTTTTTTTGGTCTCCCCCCAGTTTTCTGGAGTTTTTTTGGTCTTCCCTGTGTTCTACCATGATAGCTGCAGACAAAGCAGTTGGTGGCTGTGTGCTCTGCCCATGTCAGTGTTATAGGATCAGGTCTGTGTCCCCTATTTTCTATGTTTTTCAATTTTGAGTAGCACTTTAAACAGAGAGTGTTAGGATGAAGTCCTTCTTTATCAGCAGAGCAATCAACTGAAAATGCGTTTTTTATTCTTACTATTATCTTAGACACAGAGAATGATTTTTTCTCTGAACTTTCACCACATAATCTGCACAGTTTCTTCAGGTTTTCACAATGGATGACAGGGGCGGTAGCCATGTTGGAAGTGGTGGATGGGGGAGGTACAAAAATGTTGATAACTTGATGAAAAAAACTGACACCAACGTGAATTTTTCAGGACGAGTAGATGAATATATTAAGTTTCAGAATCAGTTGTACTTTTATTGATAAAAAATCGCGATATTTGTAATTTCGATGAGCAGAGCAGGGTATTCTCGATAACACTTCTTCTGAAAAGATCGAAGAATATTCATCAATTCAATTGATAATCGAATGTGATGGCTCTGTCAGTGTAACCTGTGGTCACGTATAGTTCATGCAAAATCATTTAAGTATGTACATTTCTCATAGAATTATGGATTTTCCCCTAATTAACAAGGGTGCATGAAGCCATTCCTTTTCGTACAGCACAACATTTCGTATGCAAAAACGCGATGAATTTAGCGCATGCGTATAATAACATTCCGCGGTTCGTAAACAAATGAACGAACGTGTACAATATTGACAGAATAGTGATGAAAAAATTTGGGATTCATTCTAGGAGATCAGGAGAGCATGATGATGTCAACATAATACTTTTCAACAATATGCCATCCCTCCTTTTTTTAGCTTACAAATATGGTTACACTAACTGTTCGTCATTTCAAAAAGTAAGGGTAATGAAACCAAGTAAAAATGGGGATATGAAAATGGATCCTGAAGGTATGATTAAAATACTCACAATTCTTCTTCGTGTTTGAGATCAGAGACTAAGAAAACTGTTCCAAAACTACCACTTCCAAGCTTTCGCATCAATTTGTATCGATTGGCTAAAACGACTGGTTCATCAGCATTCCTCAATCGCGATGTCTTTGAAATAGTTTGTTGCTTCCTTGGCGGTGGCATGTTTCTCTTATGTGCGAAGAACTTTATAATTGTGAGTAGTGTTTGCCCCCCACGTGTCGAGAAAGTCAAACATAATTGTTTATTATTATCAAAAATCAGTTCATCATTTCACAAATAAAAAATTATCATTTCATTTCCACTACTTTGGCAAAACAACTAATGAATGGCGGCTGTAATAAAATTGTAGTAACAATCCAATATCAGATGACATACCTACTGCTCACATTGGAAAGTTTGTTTTGATTTTGAGATTTGTTATTCTCTCGTATTATCATTACATTAACTTAGTCAGATATTACCGTAGCAAAATAGCTGATATGGGTACTTAATTTTAGTTCGGCACATCAGGAATACAATGTTAAAATGGTAACCAATGATGTAGAGGATTACACCGTAAACGGGCGAAAAAAATTTGCTTTGAAACCTGGAAGACTTGCAAAACCATGACGCATGCAGAAGACCTTGAAAATTCAAAGTCTTGATTATTTTTTCTTATTTGTTAGGATGGTATTTCTATTTTTTGGTCAGTTATCCTATTTCTTAACGACATGTGTTACCGTTAGTTGGGGCGAGATTCAACTCTGTTGGGGTGAGATTCAACTGCACCATTATCCAGAACACAACATTCAACAAAATAATGCGAAATTTCAAAACAACAACATCGCATATCTGAACCAAGATGTAATCTATACTACACATTAAAAAATTTTTTACATTTTAACAATAGTCGAATGTGAATTGCCTTTTTTGAGCTCTTCAAATCCCAACACAAGTTTAAATACTTCGTACAGCCGCGCACGTTTATTTTTAAAATACCAATTAGGATTTCTCAAAGACGGTTTCCATGAAGTGATGTCCACCCTCCGCCCAGTCACCTTTTCGCTCTTTCAAGTGTGTTTACCTTATTATATTAATGTACAGGTTGGGGTGCGTGGGCGGAAGCTATATATGTAGTGAAACAAACTGAAGGAGATGATTGATCACTGTGCAAAATTTGTTTCTCAAAGACAGTTTTCACTAAGCAATATCATTCCCTAAAACACCTTTTCGTCCAACCCTGAGAATTGATGACTGTACAATTACTGTGTAAAGGGGTTTGTGCAAATATTTAAAAGTGCACATCGTATATATTCCATCAATTCCCGTTGCTACTCAGTTGAAAAAATTCACCACTGGACAATGAATTCGAGAGATGTAAAATCACTCTGCGGACGCCGTAGAGTTCAGACGTGCTCTTGTCTGTTAATGCAAACCAAGTTGGTCATCTGCATGTAAATTATCAAGCCTTGCCTTCTTGCCGCTAATCATTTCAACCTACTTCTTTATAATCTTTATCTACGATTTTGGCTGTATAATATGGGTCCTAAGTTAAATCCGGCTCAGATTCAAGAGCTCACTGATAAAATCGATGCTAGCAGAAGCGACATTGCTGATCGATGTCTAAAGCGTGCCCACATCATCAGTAAAGTCTTCGTGAATAATGGGTGTGTCGCTATTCGCGTAACGGATCGCTTGAAACTTATCAAAGTTACTCATGAAAGTGTTATTGACCAACTGTATCCGGACTTTGTATATCCACAGTCTCGTTAATATGGTATCCTGACAGTGTAATCATTAAAGTTCATCGAATGGCATTGGCTCTTGGTTGGCTTAGTTTGTATTTTTTTCTGGCTAATTTTCTTATATTCGTATATATATTTTTTTCTAGCTTATTTTCCTTTTACTATCAGTCTTGCTGAATTTTTCTCTTTTTATTATTTTTTGTATTTTTGTCTGTTTTTTTTTCTCTTTGTTGTGTGTTTCACCCGCCCTTCTTCTTTTTTATGCCAAATCCCTTGTCAGACAAATTCTTCTGTCCTGTCTGTGAAAAATTAGTCCCAGAGAACTGTAACGCCATCTTTTGTGAAAATTGCTGTCAATGGTTTCACAAAAAATGCAGTCAACTCAGTACCAGTGATTTCGATGCCCTAGCAAATTCAGACAACTCTTGGCTTTGCAGACCCTGCATCGCTGATATTTTCCCTTTTCAGAAATCCAATTTTGAAACTGCTGAATCCCATTCTCCTAGTATTGACCTCCAAGACTTCAAGTCATTATTTTCTGACCTCAACTCCCTTAACAATTCTAACTCGTTTGACGACCTTACAATTCAAAACCTAAACTGTAAGTACTATGACTGTGATGAATTCCTTATGATCAAGAACAAATCCAAGTCTTTCTCTGCCTTTCATCTCAATATCGCTTCACTCAACCTTCACTATGATGACCTCTATGCACTCCTGGCTTGCCTAAAGCATCAGTTTGGCATAATTGCCATTACTGAAACAAGAATCAAATCTTAGTCTCCTCCTCTTACCTAATTATTCTATCGAGCACACTCCTGCTGAGTCATCGGCAGGTGGGTCTCTCCTGTATATCTCCAATCAATATTCTTATAAACCTCGTCACGACTTATCAAGCCTGTTATACAAACCAAAATTCTTGGAATCTACTTTCATTGAAATCCCTCAAAACAGACGAGGTAATCTTTTGATTGCCTCAGTATATCGCCACCCTTCAATGCTTATTGAAGAGTTTAACAATGACTACGTAATTCCTCTCCTTGAAAAAACTAGCAGAGAAAAAAAAACTTTACTTTTGCTTGGTGACTTTAATATTGACTTGCTAAAATCTGACATCTCTCCTTATTCTAATTTTCTCGATACATTAGGCTCTTTCTCTTTCTTTCCTTCTATCCTTCTTCCTACTAGAATAACTTCCTCTTCAAAAACTCTCATAGACAACATTTTTATTCCTACCTCAAACATCAAAACTCTGTCTGGAAACCTCTTATTTAACATATCTGACCACTTAGCACAGTTTATATTTATCTTCAATGACACTAACTCAAACTCATCTAGCCAACCAGTCTATAAACGTGACTGGACTAAGTTTGATCAAGCAAATTTTATTCTTGATTATTTTCAGATCGATTGGGATAAAAGACTTCAACTTTCCGAAGGTGATGTTAACACCTCATTTTCCAAGTTTTATGACACAATTTGTGGTCTTGTTGATCGATATCTCCCCTTCGTTAGACTGACAAAAAAACAAATCAAATACCTATCAAAACCATGGATTACTCCAGGAATTAAGAAGTCTATAACAACTAGGGATAAACTTCTGAAAAAATTTATCAAAACAACCAATCCAACTTTGAAATCCCAGCTTCACGATGATTATAAACGACATAGAAACCAAATTGTCTCTCTGTGTAGAATTAGCAAAAAAAAATATTATTCTGAATACTTTAGATCCAACCTTAACAATATTAAAAACACTAGTATCCCGTGTAAAAACATTTTACGGGTTTTTTTGAAAGTGACGTCTCAAAAATGGTGTCGAAAAATTAAATCACAGCATGACGAACAGAAAGGGTGTCAGTGCTGTAAGTACTTTGAACTTTAAATATAAGAACGCAGAACAGTCGTTTTACTTGGAAGATCTTAAACCCATCAAAAATAAAAATACGCGCTGTGCATCCGCTTTTTTCACTGAAGTAAAAAGTAAATAAGTGTGAAGTAAATTGATTGAAGATGCAATGCAATGGTTCCCCGTGATGAAAATACTTAACGTCAATACAAAATACGGAAAAAAACACTTCTCACTCTATTAATCAAAAATCCCTAGGTATTCCAGCCAAAGCATTTTTAGTTCAACACTGGAGTTATGAACAGAAAAACTTTTAAATCAGATCTGAAACACATCAAAATATTCATAATAAATCTTTCACGATACGATATATACAGTAGTAAAAATAAATTGTGCGTACAGGTAAACAACAAAAAGATTAAAATTGCTGTAACTGTTCATGGAATCCACACCCCAATGTAAATGAAAGCCAAACGCGAAAGTCGTAAAAGTGTCAAAATGTGAATTGTAAACAATTGCGATTTTCTTTACAAACCCAGAACGTCATGATTAAAAACCATGATATTCATTTCTTCAATCGCGTATTATTGGAAAAGTAATGACACAGAAACCCTATTCATACTAAAAGAAAAACAAAACAAACAAACAAAAAAGTTCTAAAGCGTACTTACCCTAAAAACATTAATAAATCTTCGCGCAATACTTTCGTTGTTGTCTATTGTTTCTTGATCTCGCGAATAATCAAAACATTTGAAACGATTAAATGCAATGCAATGTTTTCCCCTATACTAATCGTAGAAAAATATTAACCGCCGTGGTCTGACACTCCATTATGAATAAGTGACCGCAAAAACGACCCGAAATTTTAGAGAGTGAAAGCGTGAAAAAAGCGGATGCACACTCGTGATTAGTATATAGATATGGATTGGAGTTAAAGGGAAATTAAGCCTTAAAATTTCTTTTCTGAATTTGAGCATGAAATACTTCATTTATCCTAGAGGAACACCTTTTTATGTATAAAAGGTATTCTAAATGAAAAAAACTGCTAAAAAAACAGCTTAGTTAAATCGCCATTACAGCTTTCGTTATAAATATCATGACGTCACAGAGCGAATTTCATTTGCAGAAACATCAGACGTAGGCAGCACATGATGACATGTTTTTACGCCTATGTTCTAAAGATACGAGAAACGGTAGAAAAACAACAAAGAAAACACGAACATAACATAACAATCTTAAACATCAAGAAACAGCCAAATGTAAAATAAATTTATGGTTAGCGATTCAAGAAAAACAAAAACAGTCATACTGAAGATTTCATTTTTTATACATCTAAAATATTTGTTCAAAAACTCACTTACGCACATATACCTGCTATAAATCTAAAACGAAATACTTTTTAATAAAGGTTTTATATCACAAAGCACACAAGAACTTTCATCAACAAAAACAAAATATTACAGTTTATGTAATCCTTACAAAAAGAACGATCGCGCTGTGACGTCAAAATTTCATCGCAAAGCACTGCAATGGCGTCCGTTGTTAGATACTAAATAACGAAAAACTGAGTATAGTTATCATTTAAAATAATTTTTAATGGTCACAGAAGATTAATGAGACCTTTCTGCAGCTTATATAAAAAGTTTTTGATAAAGGCTTAATTTCCCTTTAAGGAAATAATCTCTGTAAATTCTTCTCGTCCTTCTAAAACTCTTTCCTTTTCTATCAATGGTTCTATTACATCTGATCCCTTTAGGGGTCTCCGCTGGAAATTTCTAATTATCGTCCCATTTCTCTCCTCTCCAATATCGAAAAACTCCTGGAAAAACTTATGTATTCTCGCCTTTCTTCTTTTCTCGAACATCATGAATATCTGTATAAGAGACAGTTTGGTTTCAGAAAAGGGCACTCTACTTCTCATGCCCTTATTAGTATCACAGAGCGCATTCGTAATGCACTTGACAATGGTCAGTTTGGTGTAGGGTCTTTGTCGATCTTCAGAAGGCTTTTGACACTGTTGATCATGAAATTCTTTGTCAAAAATTAAACTATTATGGAATTCAAGGTACCACTAACAGATGGTTTAGGTCTTATCTGTCCCATAGAACACAGTTTGTTAAAATTCTTAACCACAAATCTGATATAAAAGCCATAAGGCATGGTGTCCCACAAGGCTCCGTCCTTGGACCTCTACTGTTCCTAATCTATATTAATGACCTTCATCTTGCTCTTGCTTACTCTGATGTCTTTCATTTTGCTGACGATACCAATCTTCTTCTATTTAGCAAGTCATTTAAGTCCCTCAACAAGAAAATAAACATTGATTTAAAACTTCTTTCTAGTTGGCTTAATGCCAACAAAATCTCTCTGAATGCCAGTAAAACTGAGTTTATTCTATTTAAACACAAATCTAAACCACTAAACTTTAATCTTAAAATCAAGATTTGTGGGAGGAGACTTCAACCCAGTAAATACATAAAATATCTTGGAGTGTATCTTGACGAGGATCTCTCTTGGAAAAAACACATCCATGAGCTATCAATTAAACTTCGACGAGCCAATTGTGCATTGAGTAAAATCCGCCATTTTATTCCTGAATCTGTCTCTTTATCTGTTTATCATTCTATTTTTTCTTCTCATCTTCGTTATGGTTGCCAAGTCTGGGCCTTACACGAGTCCACTTACAATAAACGCATCCTCCTTCTTCAAAAAACAGCTGCTCGCCTTATTACCTTTTCTTCTTTCAGATCTCACTCTAAACCACTCTTTTCAAAACTTGGCTTGCTTTCAATCTTTGATTTAACAATAACTCTAAATATTCTATTCATTCATCAAATTCTTAATCATAGGATTCCTGATCACATTCATAGTGCTTTCAAATTCTCTGTTATACCTCACAATATCAATACTAGAAGTAAATCAGCAGGTTCCCTATTTAAACCTAGTGTTAAAACTAAATTGTATGGATTACACTCATTTACGTACCAATCTGTATCCTGGTGGAATTACTTTCAGTCAACTCTTACCCATCTCGACCTAACTTCTCTTTCATATAACCAACTTAAAAACCTTCTCACTGACTTCTTTCTTAAAAAATATTCATCCTATGATTAATCTTTCACTATTGGGCAACCACTTATCCTTATCCAATAACTTTTTTTTTTTTTTTTTTTTTTTTTTTTCTTTTTCTCTCCTTTTCTCACTTAAAGATTGTATGATTCTGCATTATATTTTTATTATTATATTATTATTTTCTTGTTCTCTAGTATATGATTGTTTTGGTGGCCACCCCCTGTGTTTAGATTCATCTATTGGGGTGGTCTCCTGTCACCACTTTATCCTGATGTATCACCTTATTTTTGTGACAAATAAATGAATATTCTATTCTATTCTATTCTATTCTATTCTATTCTTGTTCAGTTGCCCCGTTAATGAAACAAAAGTAACTTCTTTTGAAGTATTTTTCATGATTTCTACAGGGGGTAAAATACGGCAAAGGAGAGACAACACAAAAATTTGAAAATCTAAATGCAAACTACAACATTTTTCGCAATGACTAACCGGGCATTCAATAGACTATCTCATCCTAATAAGTTCAACTTTGCAAATTTGCAATGTAGAAACCGGCCATTCACTTTCACTTTCAAGCAGCCGCGAGTGTTGTTGTGATTCATACAAAAAAGACCGCTGACCATTTATGACTATACTAACCTCATTTCAAAACCTAAAATTTTAAACTATTTCTTATAACAACTTCTACCTAAATCGTATATCAAAACTCACGAACTGACATGAAACTTATGAAAACATTTTTCTCACAGAGAAACTAAAACAATATTCCTATTGCAAAACGCGTTTTGTTCAGCGCGGTTATTTTGACGTCAAAACATTTGAAGCCCGTTACATAAACGAGATTAGCTAAAATGGATCGTGACATTTTAATAGCCAGAGAGTCTCTCTAAATGGTAATCATTCATGAATGTTTTGATTGCTTTAAATCTTTTTTGTGTTGTATAACTTGGTTTAGTTTTAAAAAATGTAATGTATTTAAATTATTGACCAGATGCAGCTCGATTTTGGCATGTTGAATCTCGCCCCACAGAGTTGAATCTCGCCCCAACTCACGGTATATAGTATATAAAATGATTTTCGAATGTTTTGATTAGAAATTATAATTTTCAGATCATTCATTTTCCAGCATTATAAATGTTATTTTACTACTATACTTTGGATACTTTGGAAGGCTTCTGAATGTAAGTTCTCGTCCAACATGATATGTCCGATGCTTGACCATACTGTTGCTGCCAGACTTCTCCTTATAAAGGAAAGTAAGTTCAGGCCTGGTCGTAAGAAAAATAGCAGACGTGTGGTCATCGCACGCCTTAATTGATGATATCAGTTATGGCGTGTGCGCTCGTGTAAATTTTTGACAGACGTGCGATCAATTTTTTCCAGTTAAGATCAACGATCTTCATTCAGTATGATAATCAGTCAAATTTGAAATGTGTCATATATGTAAAAATAATGAGATTTTCACGAAGAATGAATTAATAAAACAAAACATTGTTTTCAAAGATTCGGAACGTAAAATGTTAGCTATATATTATAAAGATTACTTTGACGGTAAATAAAATTTATTCAAAAATTAATAAAGAAGAAAAATAAAACCTGAAAAAAACTTAAAAAATTACTCTCCATCGTTTTGGTTTGAAGTTCAAATTGTTTTTTAATTAAATTAAAGACGTTTCCCTTCCATTAACTCTTCACCACCTGGCTGCCTATTTTTTTAAATAAAAGATTATTTTTTCGAAACTGCAACCTTGCGCATACTTTTGTAACTTAAAAGAACGTTAAAAAGAAAGAGAAAACTACATAATACATAATACATAATAAAATCGCGTGTATGAAGCTCCTTTTTCATTCCTCAGCGGATTTCATTGAGTAGACTTGTATTCTACTACCAAGCGAAGAAAATTTGCAAGCACTGATTTTTAATTCAAAACTACTACCGTATTCCAAAGCGATCGGAGACCTCACTACTGAAATGGCAGCAAAGTTTCGTTCCAATATCATAAAATTTAATCGTAACACATGAACAATTTCCGAACCAAAACTTTCAACATTTTGGGACAGATTTTTGTTGACTTTTAAATAAACATTTGTTATTACACTTGTCATTACAAGCCAGGCGTGCGATTGCCACACGCCTAAATTAATCTTGGCGTGTGTAGAGGCGTGCGCGTGCGATCGCACGCCTCTTACGACCAGGCCTGAAGTTGGTCTGGTTGTGCTGGTGGTACAGTTTTAAGGAAATGGTCCAAATGATTCTTGAATTTACGGCTAAGTCTCTGGTTTGTATAAGCATAAATATGCCACCAAGTCCTACACAATAATTGAAATTAGGAACTAAGCCCTCTATAATTTTCCATGTGTAGATATGATTTTACTATAAGGCCGATGGAAATTTTATATTAGTTTAGCGTCACCCGCCCGCATCACTTTAAGTGTCCGCGTAAAAAATTTCATTATTTTACAAGATTTCATTATTTCAATACAAAATGACAATTTAACAAGAATAATACATCATCAGCCCTCTGAATTAGGAAAAAAGTACCTCGGCAAAAAATTGCCGAGGCAATTTCAAACTACTTCGGCAAAATGCCAATGTGCCTCGGCAATTTTTTTATTATTATTTTTCCTTTTTACATGAAAATGGACATAAAAAACAAGTTTTTAATGCCTTTAAACTATTTTTTTTCAATTGAGATGAAGACAACTAACTTTAAATAAAAGAAAATGTATAATAAACATGAAAGATGAAGTTAATCTTTACATAAAAGATCTTTTTGAACATAATAATAATATAAAACTACTGTAAGATATTTAACGGAACTATCGTAATAAATAAAAAAATTGTTAACACACTTTTAAGGAAACATTATAAACAACACGATTGATCAATATCTCACGCTAAAAAAACATGGTAAGTGATCGAGGCCAAGATTGTTTCCAGTATAACAAGAAAAACGAAAGTAACTCCATCGCAGATAAAAAAAATTACATGAACCCATGAAGAAAAAAATACAAGACGGAGCGGCGCCTTTTATATGTTCTTTTGTTTTTACTTTTTCTCTTCGTTATAAATCAAAGAGGAAGAAAAAAAAATCAGCTGCAAATGTGCTAATTCTTAAAGCTTTTTTTTATATATTATGTATGTGAACTCAATACCTGTATTTTAGTTTGAAAATAACATGACGTGAATTCAGAATATTCATTGTTAATTCGATGAAGCTTTCCGTAGCAATAATTGATCTTTCTTTCAAAAATAAAAATAAAAATTTTTTTCTTTCGTAATAAAAATGCCTCGGCAAAAGAAATATTGTTTGCCTCGGCATTTACCTCGGCAATTGCTGATTGCCGAGGCAAATTCAGAGGGCTGCATCATCCACTTCATTTGCTTGCCTACCCACCACCGACTGTCGTATCCCGGTTCAAAATGTCCAAGTAGTTGCTCTTCCATGTGCGTCTAATGACTTCCCCAGAGTGTTCCGTATAATAAATGTAGCGAAATTTCGACATTTGATTACGTAATCGAAGTAGACATTAATTTTTGCAGCGTTTTGGAATAATAGAGTCATGGTTTCGATTTCTATCAGATACATGCTGAAAAAGCCAACTTTGGAATACCTAATTTCTTTTTCAATGTAGTTGAAGAAAAAGCAGGTCTGAAGTAATTTGAAAGCTTGAGCTAGTACCGTACTCGGGCGGGTGGGATCTCAGTGATTATAATAATGCAAAATGGCGTATTTGATGTGTTCTCCCCGGCTATGTGTGGCACTAAAACAAAGTTAATGTATAATGAATAATGAAAACATGCCGCATGACATTTTCAGGAGTTAAGTGGACGCTAAACTAACATAAAATTTCCATCGGCCTTATGTTTGATTATTAACATTTTAAACAAAAAAATTAATTATTTGTAACTTTTTTTCTTATTCTTTTTTTTTTCATTCTCTTCTGAACATTTTCATCGTCGACCCTTCAGAAATCACGTTATGTGAAAGAAAGTTTGCATTCTATCATCTATTTCTTGATAATAACAAGAGATGGACAATCAGACTTAAGGTTTATTCAAATTTAATTAATAATCAATAATCACCGATCCCACATTTTCATATGAAGTCTAGAAACTACGTTAAACAAAGTAGAGGGCCCAGGACTGAGCTTTGCAGTACTCCAGAGATAACAACTGTTTCGTATGATAGTGTGCTGTTGACTGAGACTCTGGTAACGATTAGTTAGAAAAGATTTGATCCAAGTAAGAATTTACTATTTACACTATTCCTTTGCAGTTTATTCAGCAAGATTTTGTGGTCAAGTCGATCAAATGCTTTACTGAATTCCAAGTAGATGGTGTCTCCATTTTCATTGTTCTGGATGAGGGAAATTAATTTCTCAGTGTGTGCCAGTAATTGACTAAGGCACGCTCTGCCCTTGCAAAAGCCATGTTGGGATTGGTTGAAAAGGTTTTGATGTTCAAGGTGTTCTTCAAGTTTCTTCCGTACTATCTTTTTGAACACTTTAGTGATGTGTGATGTCAAAGCGTTGGGTCTGTAGTTTACGGGGTGCCTTGGCTTCCACTTTTGAAAATAGGTGTGATATAACCTGTTTTTAATATCTTTGGAGTGTAAGCGCTATTTAGATTATTCCACCAAATAAGGACCAATGGTTTGATAGGGCTGTCTTGTAGTCTTGTAGTGCGGTGTCAATTTCCGTAATGAAATCCTCCTCTGAAAATTCAATACTTTCAAACAGATTTTGCTCGGGCGAACTTCAGTTGTATTCGTTTTTCGTAATGTAAAGACTGATCTGTATTGGTCTTGTAGTATATCAGCCATGGCCTGGCTATTTTCTGTCAATATATTATTAGTTTCTGGGTGTCTCAGTGGGCCAACTTTCAGCTTCATTTGAATCTTTTGACATATGAAAAGAAATACTTAGGGTTGGACTTTATTCTTGAAGTTGCATCGGCTTCCTCTGCCTCTCGCTCTCTAATTTTAATGTCTATCAGTTTTTGATTGACTTTTTTGGTTGAGAACTTTCTTCTCAACTTTTGTCGTTTTCTCATCAAGATTTGTCTTTCTCGTGGGATAGATTTGCTTTTCGTTTATTTTTTTGATATTATGGATAAACAAATATCAAAGAAAACTTGTATTGCTTGTCTGGATTCGATTTATGATTGTCCAGGGCTTCATCCCAATCTTCTTCTTCAAAATTGCTGTCAATACTTTTGCAGTCCATTTTCTCACTTTGGAAATTATACTTGTCAAATTCACTGGTAAATATTTTTTCATTTTTACAACTTTTATGGTTAGTAAGGGACATATGGGTTGTGATGTCAACAACAAAATTGTCAGTGTATACTTTAGGTGTACTTTTATAGTCAAAGATTGATTTTGGAATCAGTAAAAAGTCTACAATATTTTCTATTTGAATAAAAATAAGTTATTTGAAATTTTTGAAAGCTGTGTATTGGAGCTGGTTGTTGGTGATATGATGTGGTATGTTAAAATCTCCGCATATGTACATTTCAGGTGGTCGGCCTTCGATTGATTCTAAAATGCTGTTTCCATGGCAGAGATAAGCTCATTAAATTCTGGTTCATCAGACTCGTGTTCAGGATTTGTAGGTTGTCTGTAAAGGATACATACCATGAGGTTGAATTTCATTGAGTACAACATAAGTGCCTCATTCACCCCATTTGAGGAATTCCATATAGGTTTGAAAAATGGAGCAATGTACAGTACCGTTCAGATGAAACTTGACATGTACATGAAAATTATCACATGCATATTTCGTGATCGAACAAAAAAATTCACATGGGTTTGATTATTAAAATACGCAGTTGGTATAACAATAAAAAATATTTAACTTCGTGTGATAAGAATGGACACATAAACATTCTTTGTGTAAACATGAGATGTTACATAAATCGTGAATCTCATGTACATGTAAAGTTTCATGCGAACAGTACTGTAGAAAGCTACACCTCCACTGTCATCCACGAATTGATTTGACGCGTTCTCGATCCTTTCGATGTAATGTGTAGCCTTCAATTTTAAGCTCAGCTTCGTTATGTCCTTTTGACAGCGATGTCTCTGTCTGCCCCATGAACATATGATTCTCCGTACTTAGAATGTCAGCTAAATATGGGGCTGATGATTGTTTTGTTTGGGGACATAACCTTTGAATGTTAATGAAAGAAAACGTGTTTAAAATTGTCATCATCATTCTCATTTGTGTGAGTTGATTTCTGAATTGCTGTCTCCTGATGATGAAAAATAAGTCTGTTATAACTCTGTTATTGGGTGCTTCATAAAGTTTGGAGCAATCTGAAATGGCCATTCCTGGTGATGTTTGTTACAAAGACATTTTGTTATCGTATATATTTCTAATAAAAAGGTATTGCATTTAGATGAGCCTAGCTAGTAAAACACAACTTAAAATCACACCTGGTGCACTTGTTTGCAATGAGGCGGAGATTTTAGGTGATGTCACGATCGGCGTCAAAACAGTTATTCATCCTAAAGCAAAAATAATTGCAGAGAATGGTACGAAAAGCAATTTATTAGGGCTTTTGTGTTGTATTTTGTGTGGATTTTATTTCTTCTGGAAGCTCACTCCATTTGTCCAAGTGTGTCTGAATTTTGTCCAAATGTGTCTGAATTTTGCCCAAATGTGTCTGAATTATGTCCAAATGTTACAACATTGGAATTTGATTGGCTGGGCAAGCGCGAATCAAGTGCCAGGACCATTCTGAACTTCTTCTAGTCTAGGCTTAAAGTATTATTATGAAGGTTCATGATATCATGATTGTGAAAGTCAAGAACAAAAAACATGGAAAAAAACATGTTAGGTTGGGAACTATCCTTTATTGGTTATTTGGTCAGGATATTTGTATTTTGATGTTTGTTTTTCTTGTAGACAACCAAGGTCAGACATCAGTAGTAATGTCACTTAAAAAAGGAGCATTTTTTTAGCAGTAATGCAGCTTTATTTGTTGCTAAGCATTAACCGATAATACATACATACATACATGTCCTATCTTGAAAACCTTTTTGTACGTTTTAGTCGTTTAATTTCAAGTAGCAAGTATAAAGTCTACGACATTCAAATCAATATAGAGCGTAAAATTTAGTCCTACAACATAGTGTGACACTTTTAAGAAATGTGCTGTGGCCATGCTAGTGTTTCATCATTTCAAAATTGCATGTTGCTAATTTATCTAAGATCCTGGCAGTACTGTTGCTTAAGGTTTTAAGAACATTTACTAGTGTTGCCAGCCGGCAAATTTGTTTAAAAACCTCTGCGAAGGAGTGCATTTCTATATAAATATGGACACAATTTCAATAAAAATTCTCTCCGTCGCAGTGACTTTTTGGCGATTTTGCCGACTGGGTTGCTTATAAGCTTGTTGCTTTTCAAAATGTAATAATTGTTGTGTCTGCAATCTCTGCTTTTAAGTTATATCTTGATATAATTTCAGGACCCATTGTCATTGGTGACGGAAACCTGATCGAAGAACAGACCGTGATAACCAACAAAAAACCTGGTCATATCATGGTTATCGGACATTCAAACGTCTTTGAAATCGGTTCGAAAGTAGAAGCACTAGCAATCGGCGACAACAACATCTTCGAAGCGAAGTCGGAAGTCGGTGCTCTTGTCGAGGTAACGAATGGTTGTGTTGTCGGTGCGATGTGCAAAATATCGGGAAGCGAAAAGCTTTCGGAGAACACCATTATTTATTTATTTAGTGAAAGACCTGCTCCGCAAATCCTTCAACTGGACTTCTTAACGAAGATTTTACCGAATTACCATCATATGAAAGGCAAGGGGAAGTAATTTGGAAGCTGAAAATGGCGTGGAGTTGTTGATATTGCTTTTCATATCATGATTGTTGAAGACTTAGATGCTAACGCGGTTCGAAATCACGTGATCACAAAACGGACCAATACCGTGTTGTTTTCCAAGAAATTCTTCAATAGAAGCATGAATAACTTCGAAAGAATAACACGTGATCACAAAACGGACCAATAGAAGCATTAATAACTTTGAGAATTCTATTTATTTTGAGCTATTTTATTACACAATCAAATAATTTCGGTTACCATAGTAACTGTGTTAAGTTCATTCGAGGACATGGTTTACTATATCAACACGCACCCCCTTTCCTTAGCAGTTTATCCGTTCTCTGTTTAACGTAACCTTCTTTTCTCGCGAAAGCGGCATTGCTACCTCATCAAGATTAAGACGTCTTGGTGAGCGTCACAAGACGGTAGCTGATCTTCCATTTACCTCTGCAGACAGTAAAATTTTAATGAACAAGACGTTCTTGTTGTAAAAATGACAAAATAAACATAACACAAACAGTCTGTCGTTCTCATTTGCGTATCATAGAACGATCAGCCTTAATCGAAGAGGATACTTTCACTGCTCCAACTTTTGAAGTGGAAACCGGGTTTTACAAAAGCTTTGTTCAAATCCCTCTGTGAAGCTGTGCTTTCATTTCCTTCGTAACTTTACGTCACTCAACATCCCCATAAATCTTGTAATTTTCCTTTATTCACAAACCCTATTCCTTGCGTTCACTATTCCATTTGCAGACATTTCGAAGACTAAAACGTTTTTGGAGAGGAAGTTGAAGCATTCTTAAACATTGGGAACAGTTTCACGAAAAATTTGAGTAAAAAACCGAGTAGTAATTCATCTGAAGAGATAAATTTGCTCCGATTAGTTCTGGATAAGACTTAACGAGAGTCAAGGGTAATAGGGACATCATGCCTTGATGTGACTTGATTTGATTAATTTCTAGGTCACCCAATGTACGAGACGGATAGATAAAACAATTATATGTAAAGGGCAGAAAGTTTCGCAAGGATAAATTTAGAGTAAATTTTACTGATAAAACTTTCGCGAATCCTCCAAAAACTTTACTTTCGGGGGAAAAAACTTTCGCGAATGACAATGATAATAATATGAGTAAAGAAATTTTTTTTTAATTATTTTAAAAATTCTTAACTTTCTTGCAAAAAAACTATCGAAATGTAAATAGAAATAAAGTAAAAATTGTCTTAGTTCATTTTAGAGCGAGCCATTCATTTCTTCCCACTCCGAATCTTCTACTATTTCTCGATCAAATCAGACCTTCTCCCTCACAAAATCTCGAATTTTTCAGATGATATGTCGGTGATTGGCAATAGATGTTGATTACCAGTGTCATTTTCTCGTTCAAGAATTGGGTCGAGATCATGGAAAGGGTCGATCGGCGGCAACTTTGATGAACCTAGATCCGCAATTCCAGCCGCTTTCCAACCACTATGCTTGCCTTTAGAAGTCGTCATGTGATTGTAAAAGTCGTTGATCCAGCCAGCGTGAATGGGTTTCACTTTCCTCAACTGTAAACCCCATTGAGGAGCGTACAAAAACAAAAAAAAGAAAATAACTACTTTTGATCCAGCTTCAAGTAGAAGTAGAGATATTCGTGAAATGTTTTTGGGTGGTAGCAAGAAGAGTAAGAAGACACAACCAGAAAATTGTGTAATTATTGATGAGTAACTCACTGTTAAAGAATCAAATAAATAAAAAACGAAAATGAAATTGTTCTTTCTCTCCCTCTCTCTGTTTGTATCTCAGGACATCCCTAAAAATTAACTAAAACCACTCCGTTCTTGGATTCCTTGTCATTTGAAAATTTTTTGTTGTTGAAAAAACTTTCGCGATTTTTAGACAAACTTGACTTTTCGTGAAAAAAACTTTTGCGAATTTCGATTTTACTTTCTTACCTGGCAGAAACTTTCGCGAAAAAAGGCAAAAATCGCGAAACTTTCTGCCCTTAAAGTAAATAAATCACAGTGTCACGTTTCAAGAAATATACCATTCGGCGAATTACGCATTCTCCATAAATTACAGAAACGTGAAAACGAGGCAGTAGGCGGAACACACAAACCAGGCCAACTCGACAATGAACGGCAATGTTCGATGGCCTGTTTTAAAACCACAAACATCACAGTCTCGTTCCAGATCTTAGTGATTAAATAACTTCCAGGTCAACAAAAAAATTTATGAAGAATTCCTCAATTCAAATCATCGGAAAGAATCCACATGAAATCGAGGCTGTAAATATAGGGAAGAAATTTCATAATACAACAGACGGTTTATTTTTACGGAGTGTCTAGAGTGCCGGTACCGGCACTCTTCGTATAATCAAAATTAAAGTGCCTGTAATTTTTATTGCCGTCATTTTTTTACCGTCACTTTTTCCCCATGTTTTTTAGATGGAGATGGCGGATAGCGGATGGCGGGAAGAAACGCATTTGAAGTGTTTTTAGTTATCCAGCTTTGAAACAGTTGTATTTACAGAATGCGTTAAGACTTTATGATAGATAGTTTGAATCTACATCAGAAAGTGTGTAGCTAGGAATAAAAAACTGAAGTTGGTGGAATTCATTACAATCGACGTATATCTGTTTTAAATTCTCTACTGTCTTTATGGGAATGTGATAAAGAAGTTGATATTGTAGAGTTATCAACGTGTAAGTATAATACAAAATACAGGACGGTGACCATACCATTGCTTGTGAGTGCTGCTTAAGTTGGTTTCACCTAAAGAAGTGTTCTGGTTTGATAAAAAAACCGAAAGTGCGAAATTGGTTTTGTTCTGAAATTTTCTGGCAGTAAGTTCTCGATACCATTTTTTGTTTATATCATAATCTTATTGTTTCCTTGTGCGTATTGAAAGTTTGTGTTTTAGGTAAACCAAAGAACCTGCAAATGGAAGAAAAGATGAATCAACTGATGAATCTGACGACTCTCTTACTCGAGAGTTTAAAAAAGTACGTTTACACCCAAACAAGAGCGCTTGGGAAAACACACAGAATCAAAATTAAAGAAAACAAAGCATTCGCTAACTCAGACTTCACCATTTTCCCTATACTATGAAGACCTGCTTACGTTGAAAGAAGGATCATACATTCTTGGTCAAGTCTTAGACGCACTACCCTTATTATTTTCAGTTCATATTTATTTCGACCCAGCATTAATGTTTACCTGCTTCCTGAAACATTTTTTTCAAGAGTTTCAGTTGATACGACACTGGAAAATACCATCCCTGATGATTTTGACGGCATTGATTTCGTTTCTGCAGTTTCCCATGCGACTAATCATTGGGTTCTTGTCATGATAGACATTGCAAAACAACAGGTTTTATAATTTGACCCTATGTTCACTTTCTTGAACATAGGAAAGCAGCAACATGATCTTCAAATCATAAACAATATTATTTGGTATCGTATATTGTGTGAACCCTTAGATACGAAACCACCTTCGCGAGTTTGGGATGTTGTATTAACGAAGGATTACGAAAATGATTTTGGGCAAAAGTTACCTCGCCAAACCTCAGGCTGTGATTGTGGGTTATTTTGTGTAATTTTTTTTTTTTTTACATTGGAAAGAACTGTCAATTCGACTTCAGTGTCAAAGACATGGGATGCATACGGAATTGGTGTAGCGCCTTGCTGACAGAATTCCACAATGATAGTTTGACATCGAAATACACCAGGTGGTTAATGGGGAAAATGAAAAACGATAAACTTGGTTCATTAAAGTTGAATCCTAAGGTAAAGACAATCGTTTCTTGGTTTTTGAACAAGTCTCAATTTTTCTAGTGTATATATAAAGTATATAACTGTCTATGATTATATTTATTAGGATGAGATGACTTCTCCAGATGATGAACATCATGAGAACGGGAAGAGAATGATCAAACTCTTCTAAAAGTCGAGAAAAGACGGGACGTTTGCAAAGATAGTGGAAGATTTCCAAGATCCAAGCAAAAACCCGTTGCTGCTTTTGCGGGAAATCTATAAAATGCCCATTAGCGCCCTAGAGCTAGCTAAGGAAGAAAATCCTGTTTTCTTTGAAGCATTCGAAAACATGAAGATAAATTTTTGTCCGAAAACTCAAAAAAATTCAGATGAATGTTTTTGCAAATCTTTACACAGAAACAAATATATACATTTAAACTTTTGTTAACATTGTATAAACTAAACACAATAAAAACAAGAAGAATTGTGAGCATGATCATTTCGAAATGGGAGATCAGATTTGAAAACTCCTTGACGGATGGTCTTCACGGTTTTTCACTTACGTTGTAATTGAGTTAAACTTTCTTTAGGATAACTTTTTTTTTATTGATGCTAATATACCTTTCAAAAAGTGTAATAAAGGCTTAACAAGTAATATCAGAAAGTATTTGCTGCAAACAAAAGAAATGTGTGAACTGAAACCATGGATACGTATTTTATAATCAAAACAAGATTTGTTAAAGAAATTCTGTAAGAGCCAAAAGAAAAAAAACAAACTTTTTAAAAAATATCAAAGCAAAAAATCCATTAGAAATCTGCGTTTTAAACTTTGATTCAAAACATAAAGTAGCCAATGTTTATAAAAAAAAACAACAAGAAAATGTAAAAAGCTTTTACTGATCATGATCACACACTAGTATGATTAGGTTTGGCGCGAGGAGGACAGTTAAAATAGAAAAACATGAAGAAAGACAATTTGTAATATAGTTTTCTTGCATACACAGAAATCCAATTAAAATCTTTGCCAAAAATTAGTGCGTTGAACAAAGTTTATTGAATGAAATATTTAGAGCTAAAACATATATATACAAAAAGAAAATGTATGGTTGGCAAAATTTCAGATTTCAAGCTGTGCTTCAAACTCCTTGTCGTTCACTTCACTAAAACAACACAAAAGTAAGACGAAAAATGTCCAAGCAATTTTAGCGTACGATCTTCCTAAATAACATAGTATAATACAATAATAAATTAGGAAAGAGATACGAAAAAACATTCTGTCTCTCCCACTTACAGTACCATGATATGCTTTGAAACGGAAAAAAAGCAAAGTCAGCTAATAATTGTATTCCACCGTGTAACGTCAACATGAAAGTTGGAGGATGAAGATGATGATGATGAACAAAATCGGAAACTGACATCTCGTGAAACTACTATGCCTCCTCGCTCGCTTACGCTCGCTGCGGGGGCAATGACGAATTAAAAATGAATTAACTTCATCAATAAATAAATAAATTCGATCATGAAAACTAAACAAACATGAAACAAAAGATTTTTTTTACATTAGCGACTCTGCGGTGGGTCTCTCTTTCAATAGGATAACTGCATTAATTATGATTGGGAGTTTGGACACGAAGTTGGTTAGTACGTGAAAATTAAAATTAATGTTAAATATGTATAAATAAATAAATTATATACAAAAATCGTCATCACGGATGGTTCCTACAACAAAAACAAAAGTTCATTAGCGTGTTGTCATGGTAACCAACGATGGGAAACATTTCATTAAAATAGTCTTTTCCATCCAATTTTTTTCTGATAAAAACATTTAAATGAAATATTCACTTACTTTCAGTGTTGAAGAAGAAATTCCCTTATTCGTGTCTTCGTTTCATCGTCACCTTTCTCCTCACACGCCACATCATAATGCAGTTCCTCCTAAAAAACCTTTAATATAATATGACGATCTGCTCCGTGGCGTATGAGCGTTTCAACACTTTCGAATTTACCTTTCCGTGATGCGGCGAAGAGAAGTGGGTCGTAGTCGTCATCTTGTTGGTTGGTAAGATGAGGTGCGGAGTTTACTAAGAAGGAGAGTGTAACGGTAGAATTATCAGATACAGCATAATGAAGTGCTGTATATCCATATATTTGCTCCTCGCTTCTATCTCCGCACCTCTGACCATTAATAATCGAGCAATTGAGAGTTTGTTGTATTGAGAAGCCACCATTAAAAGTGTGGATTCCTCATGATCACTCCTCATCTGCACGATCGATGGATTGATCGTGAGGATGTGTTCGATTGATGTCAGGTCATCTTTACGAATAAGATCTTGAAGATCTAAAATAAATATGAAAAAGAAATGATAAAATGAATGAAGAATAATCGAAACCTCCCCTGGTAGTACGCAGAGGTGACGCAAGTGGAGTGGGTGGTTGTGGAACGCCGTGGATGGGTGCACCCACCCACTACCTATGACGTCATAGCAAAACGTAATGAAGTGTATATCTCCTGAACAGTTCGTCACAGACATATGGTTCTATATATCATTTTAATCAGCTTTTCAAGCTCTAACTGATGGTAAATAAATTTTAAACCGAAATGAATCTCCATAATTTCCATTTATTCACGAGGCGAGACTATTCCAGGTAGAGTTGATTACACACCAAGGTTGAAGAGTCACGCCATGAAACAGGTGTCAATGAAGACAAATCAGTTGAAAGCGAGGATGATAATAATGAAGAGGATAGTGAAAGCGAGGAGGGGAACGAGGAAAGAAGACGATTATGATATTGAAGTCGTCTAAAATATTTGAAAATGAAAAAGTACCATCATACTTCTCTCGTATTTATGTGATGATCTATTTCCCATATTTTGGTTCATGTTTTTCTTTCTTGTCCAAAATAGAGAATTTTTGGTACTGATCTTTTTAGCCCATGGGCTTACATGTTTTTTTATGAGCATACCGAGACCTGAATTTTACCAAAAAATAAGCATATCATAAAACCATATTGCTGAGTTTTGGTCTCTGAGGTGTGTATGTGAATGAATGACCTTTTTATATTTTTGAATTTTTGATATTTTTGAACTTTATTTACAAAGAAAAAGAAGTCTTTGTAATGCAATAAAAACATTCAAATTTTCATTAGGAAATGAATCGTTTCTTTTCTTAAAAACCTATCCTCTTCTTTAGTAGACACGCTTTAAGAACTAAGGTCCTTATTAAAATTTTTTAGCAAAATCCAACTTTGAATATTTCTGAAAAATAAGCATATGCCAACCATAATTTGAGCTTAATTCTCAAATATCCCTAAGCATAACTGAGCCTGTTTCCCCAATATGCTTATTATAAAAAAACATGTAAATCCGGACCACTTTTTGAAAGAAAAAAACAGACTCAACATTAAAAATCCGCTTATAAGCCTATGGCCTTAAAAACGGGGTAATAGGGTAAAACATTAAACGTTTTTTTTCCTGATTTCTGAACCATCAGCCCTCATTGAATCACGTCATGTTCCATTAGAAACAAATATTTTAAATAAGAATTTGTGGGAAATATCGATTCAGTTGTTTAAGATGTTCGTTTTGATCTTGAGAACGACATTGAGATAGCTTGTCGATGAGCTTTACTTTGGTCACATTCGTAAGATATTTATAGATCGATTTCTATTTATAGAAGTGGCAAGGGAATAAAAAGAACTTTTTCGTTCGACTTGTTATTTTTACATGTTCACCCTAATAAAATATTTACACCATATTAATTCCTTCTCTTCATATATATAAAACGATGATAAAATAATTTTAAGCAGAGAATGAAGTCAGAAGAACTTTTATAACCTTATATCTTCACAAGAAAAGTTTCTCGTGACGTCATCGTATCAACGCTAAGAACTTTCGACGGGAATTTTCGATCCTATTTTCAATTGTTTTAATCAAGAATTGTTTTCATCATAGAATTAAGATTTCTTGAAAATTATATTATTTCATCAGCTATTAAAACCTTCTACGAAACTGAAAACTTGGAATTTCCTCAAAAACTGTCATTCTCGTAACTTCATTCATAACTCGTTTTCCTTTCAAAATATTATCAGATGGAATGAAATTCTAATAGAAAAAAGTTCGATCGGAAAAAAAGTTTTATCTTAACCTAGAAAATCATTTATTATCCTGACAAAATGATCACAAACTTTTCCAAAAAAGTTCGAAACTCAAAATATTCGAAAGTAGATCGAAATTTATTCTATATTCATATTTAACAAAATATATTAACAATAAAATTATCTAATCCTAAAAAAATATTTACAATCTATTTAAAAAGTTCTTCTATCTTCTTCTTCTTCTCTTCTCGATCGTCTTTACCATAATATTCACAAATCTCATCAAAAGCTGTTCTGTTCCACTTATTTTTCACGTTGACATTTTCCACCTTGACGACTTTCACAAGGAACTCCACACACTCGTAACTACCATTATAACAAGCATAATGTAGAGGTGTGTCGTTCCATCTAACACGCCTCATGTATGGATGTTTTGATGAGTTGTATGAGTAGAATAGTTTCAAACAATCCACACGGTCTTCCCGACATGCGAAATGTATGACGTTCGATCCATATTTATCGACATCATCAACATCAGCACCGTGGTGCATCATCTGTTCGATGTTGGATAGTGACGGATTGTAGTATTGAAAGAAGTAGATTGCTTTCATCATCAATGTTTGATTAAACAAACCATCTCTCATGGTGACGATGGAAGGATTGAGGTTCAAAATATTTTGAAACATATCCCACCCATCATCACCCATGAGGTTCTCAAGAGCTGAAGAAATGAAAACAAACGATTTAATAATAACAAAATGGAAATAAACAAACAGAAAATAAAAGGATAAATATAAAATATAAAATTTTCAGGAAAGTAACAAAATATTTCATGAAAAAATTAAATTTGACGTTGATAACATTTTTTAAAAAAAACTGAATAACAAATACGGATGGAAAGGATTTGAGAATTGTATAAACGAATGTAGAAGATGAATTATTATTATTATTATTATTATTTCTAAATATTTACACAGGATAACCGTTTCAGTAAAAGATACTGCTATCAACACAGGTAATTCTCGTAATAAAAATATAAAAAACATTCATGGAAACAGGTTGACAGGTTTCAAACTGAGAAGTGAGTTTTTTTGAAACGAAAATTTAATGAAATCTCTGAACGTTTAAAAGGTCGATGATAACTTTTATGAAGCTCGATGAACATATTTAATCTTTAACAAGAACAAAAGTCGAAAAGATCAAGAAAAGCGGCATCTTAAATTGAAGAGTGATCGCCATATTTCAAAAGCAGAAGTTCTACGAAAAATACACACAAAAATGATCATATACTCACACAATTCAAAAAACACAAAATTTTCCAACCAAAACAACATTAAACCAAGTAGAAATGAATTTGAATGAACGAAATGGAATTATATGAGAGAATTTTAGAACACTTTCTATCGACGTGACTGGTTTATGATATATTTGACAATGTAACATATGATAATAACACTTTCTGTCGCAAACCACGCGACATAAAACTTAACTTTTCTCACGCTTTAAGGTTTGATTTACACTACGCAAATCTATATGCACGCGAATGTGTTTAAAGGGAAACTGAAAAGTTAAGACAAACGGGGAAACATGACAACTGTGTGAAACCTAGTCTGCATGCATTTTTTTTTGATAAGTTCAACTTTTACAGTAAAGGATGACATCATTTCTCTCCTTGGATAGCTAAAATACATAAAGCTCTGAGGCATGGTTGTTTAATCAATTCATTCTCTTCCAGAGGCACCATAAAAGATTTCTTCTTCTTGGTAAAGACTGAAAGCAGTTGAAGCATGCCCAGAAGAAAATTTGGCTTTACAAATGGGGAGTAAAGCGTACCGTACTTTTCGATACTTCCAAGTTGAATTCAAGTCAGTTTTTTCGGTTGAACTTATATACCATTTCGATTTTAAACCAATGAAATTGAAGGTTTCGTATTTGTATTCGGAGTATTTGATAACGCTTCAAAAAACAACGAAATTAATTGATAAACGAATACTTTCCGTACCGCAAACCGAGGAAGTGAAGTAGAGTATGACACGTATTTTATTGATTTACATGGTTTTTCAAAAATGACATAATACTTTATAACTATCAGTGTCTTATGCTCAATAATTGCTGTATGCTACAACAAAAATGCTCCATTGATCAAATCAAAGTCATTTACCTGTTAATTAAATAGTTTCTATGCATCACTCCATGCAGTAAATATAAAGATTATGTCTGTCTAATCAATTCCTTAGGAGGTTGATTTCCACTTAGCTGGATCGGATCGACGATCCAATCCTATCCGATCCACATGAAAAAATAATTTCACACTTATGGGTGCCAAAATCCTTTTTCGAGTTGTAAAAATACAAAATGACTGCTTTAAATGTTCGTGCACTTCTTGTTAATTATCATTGCAAGAAGACGTAGATAACGAATAAAATTAAGAGAAAAATACCAAAAACGATGGCAGGTTTTGACCAGTGACCACACACTATTGCAATCACTGAAGCTGATTTCCCTGCATGCATTTTCCATTTTATTCAAGTCTTTGTATGATTGTAAAGACACAGTCCATAAAACAGGTTAGCTTGGCATCACACTATCTCTTTTTTATGTATCTAGATGACCATGATGATTTAGTAAAGTAAAAGTAAAAGTAAAAATCACTAATTTTCTTCAACTTCCCACTCAGAATCGGTTTCGTCATCGGTTTCTCCATCTTCACCAATGTACCACATTGCAAACATAGCATTTTTTTCACGTGAAAAAACTTTCGTGTTTTTGAAATTATCTATGATTTCGCGTAAAAAAACTTTCGCGTTTTACTGTTTCGAAATTTCCAAAGGCATAAACTTTCGCGAAATAGGGCCAAAAACGCGAAAGTTTTTGATCTCAAAGTATTTTGTTGTTGCTGGAAAACATTCAAGTGGCTTCCATTTTGTAGAATCATTTTATTTTATTCTATCAAATTATGATATAGATATAATTCTTCAGGCTCTTGATTCTGCTGTTCAACCATTTTGTTTTGAAAGTAGTCTTGCAGTTGTGCATGAGTTCCGTTAACATGAGGTTCAACATTCAATCTACTATTTGTACAAATCACGTGTTAAAATATTGATTATTCAATGGCCAAAAAAACAGATCCTTTCTGATCCAGCTGCTGGATCAATTTGGATTGAGCTGGATCATAAAAAGAAGAAATTGCGCATGCGTGGATCAAAACTCCGGCGCGTTCCGATCTGATCCAGCTAAGTGAAAATCTGCCTTTGAAGACAACAAGATAAGATTTTTTCATATTTATTATCAATTTAAATCCATTTCGTTCTAGTTTCGTTTGAAACTCTTCTATACACAGTAAATAATATTTCTAGTTAATCCAAATAGATACCGTATTCTCTCTAATTAGCACCCCTCTCCAATAAGCGCCCTCCTCTAATAAGCCCCTCCCTCTAGTAAAAAATACTTTTATAAGCATCCCTCTCCAATAAGCGCCCAGACGCTTAACATTTACTCAGAAATTAATAAGCGCCCGGGCGGTAATTAGAACTTTGAACAGTAATTCATTCTGTAATAGAAAGGGAAGATTATATTTTTGTGATGTATAAAGGTAATTTATAAATACAAAACTTTATTTCGTTGCCATGGAAAACTGTTGTTTTTATTCTTTTATGGTAAAAAGCAATGGCTCGTTCACAGCTAGCATGACCATTTCTCTTTGACGACGAATCTCCATTGCGATTTTTGATCGCGTAGCATTCGAAAGCATTTTATCAGCGCTCCACCCTCCTCCTCCTCCTCCTCCCTATCCCATTTTAACTGCTTTTTCCCAGTCTCCCTGATTGTGATTTAATTTTAATTTCTGATTCTATCCAATATCCATAATTTTGAGTTCACTTAACATGCCAATGGACAATGGACAAGCTTGTTGGTGCTTCGAGATTTTCGCAAAACTGACATGGTCATAGTAACTTTTAAATCTATGGACATGGTAAACACGTGGCGATTATTATTCTATATATCACCTTTGTTTACCGTTATCATAGATTTGCAACAAATTGTTTTATACTTTGCGTAAGTAAGATTTTTAGTTTCAACAGGTCCTTCATTTATACCAGTATTTTGTTATGTATATACCTACTGAGGAAGTGTATAATAAATAAGGTCAATAATGAAAATATGAAAATAAAAATCATGGATTATAACATTATAAAAGTCGAAATTAAGATTTTGCGCACCAAAATAGTTGTTTTTTCGGAAATATACATTTTTATGGAAACTTTCATAAAACTTGTTTCTGCGTAGGTGTGCACATTTTACCGAATTACAGAAAATAGCGTATACGATAATGTTCTTCGACCATGCAAGGAATACAAGGTATAACTTTCTAAAAAATATGGTACCATTTATTGACTCTTTCACCTTCCCAGCTGTCTAACCGTTTTCCCGGTCTATGACTTTTTTTATGTCAGTGTTTTTTCGAAATGGCAAAAAGCAATGTTGATATGAGAGATTTCTTTCTTTCGGTCATTTTCTCCACTAACTACGTCGACCGCTCTATCTAACAATGAGGACGCTCTACAGGATAATGGGCGGTTTGAAGTGTAATTAAAATATTGATGAGTATGAGTGGGCTTCCTGTATACTGATGTATTACCGTCATTACGAGTCAGTAGCGTATCAAGGAAAGGAATCGATTCATCATTTTCTTATTCAGTTGAGCATCAACAAAGTATTAACATGGTCATGAAATTCATTTAGATGCGTTCCTTTAATTATTAAAAAAACGTCACCTACGAACCTTATGGACTTCCTTGGAATCGTGCATCAGAAGTTCTAAGTCTATGATACAATCGTTCATCAATATATTTTTGTTGACGGAGACGTTCATTTTTCTTTTTCTTTTCTTTTTAATATTTCTAATATTAAAAATAACTATGTCCATCCCTTGGTTATGATAATTTTGTGTTTTGGAAAGATAATATTTTAAATCCCATGTGTCTGCATTGAGTATGAGATATTTCAAAGCCAGCATTGATAAATAAACCATCTCTTCCTACTCTTACTTAAAGTTTTTTGCTTGACTTGAAATAGTAGATGAAGTTTCTTAAAAATGACGTCATTCCAATCATCTACTTATACTAATTCGCGTGTGTGCATCCCACTTTTAATTTAGAGAGTGTTTTGTTTTTGTTTTTTTAATGGTCAAAATCTTCTTAATCGTGGTCATATAGCGGCAGTTCGACCACGCAAGACTTGGTTTTCCGCGATTAGTATATGCTCCTCCGTTTTGTTATTTTTGGTTTGCGCAGTGGAAATCAGCCGAAAAACGTCTTTGGAGGAGTGCGAGCAATGCAATGTTAATCGTTCGAAATTTGTCAACGATCATTTCGTGAGCAAGAAACTTCGCGAAGAAGACGTGTTTCTTTTTGTATACGAATATTTTAATTTAAATTTGATTGTTTTAGGCAGCAAATCGACGAAAGAACTGACGAAGAAACACAGGTTTGTATGCACGAAGGTATTGTTATTATTATAAAACGTTTTATTATGAAAAATCATATTTAGATATACAGAAGAAGTGCAGTGAAGTTTTTAAAAATTAGCTGCAGAAAGATCGAACGAACAAAAGGTATTATTATAAAACTTTTATACCGAAGAAGTGCAGTGAAGTTTTGAAAAATTGGCTGTGCAGAACGATAAGACTTTTATTGTTTAATATTTTAGATTAATAAAAGAACAGGTTTTTAAATGTTTGTATACGTTTTAGTTATCAAATATCGCGATACAGAAGAAAGTGCAGTGGAGAAATGCAGTTTCATGTTTATTTACACAGTAAGGAATGGTTTTAATTTAGTTTTGAAAGATTAATTGATTTAGCTTTGAGTGGATGTCTCAGTTATTCTGTCGTTTAGTATGTGTATATGCTGCTGGATGAAAAGGAAGCCGAGAGAAATTTGTTTTGGTAACGCGCGCTATTATTACATTAAAAATGGTCCTACAGCTATGAATGTTTTTATTTCTCATGACGCTGTGGAAGTGGGGAATGTGTTATGCTGTCTGATTGTATCTATTGTATCTAATTTATATCGATGCTTGATGCTTTTGTCTGCCTGCCAAAAAGTACAAAATCTACTGGAAAATACAGAAAGTTTAGCAGTTTTTCCAAACGAAGAGAGCAGTTTTATGTATTTCACTTAAAAAAAATGGTAGCGAAAGTGTTTTATAAATACCTATGTATGTTTGTGCTGGAAAGTAAATAAAGTATTAGTAATTTGTTTACAGGTATGAATATAGTAGTAAAGAGTTTAGAAGTGTTTGGAAATGTCTACAGAAGATGATCAATGCTGTTTAGTTTACTAACATGTGAATTGGCAGTGAAAGGTATCCCATTATTTTGTTTGAAGTTCAGCTAAAGTTAAAATAGTATAAATCTATTTAGTTATAACACAGTTGGTATGCTGGATAAATAAGAATAAAGGGTTGTTTAACTGTTGTGAATTAGCCAGAGGAGATTTTAACTCAGATTAAAAATGTGGTTGTTTTCAATTTTTTATAAACTCTTAAGATATATAAATTCTGTCATTACGTTTGTGTTTTTAATTATTATTCATAAGGTAGATGTGAATGGATTATGTATTTAAGAAGTTCATTAGTTATTACTGTGCAATGAAATGTTTATGCATTATTTTGTGTTATGGTAATCGTTTACGTACCTGGGTATTATAAGTTTCTCATGATTTTATGATTTTATTTCTGACTTTTTATCTTCTGGGTAAATTTTTGTTTTAAGGATAAATGCGTAGTTGAATTTCACTTTTTGTTGTTGTTGTTTATTTCAATATTCTTATAGCATGATTAGGTTTTCGGTATTACAGTATTAAAATTACTATTACAGTGTTTTGTTGTTTTGAGTTATATATTGTTTTTAGGACAAATGCGTAGTTGAATTGCATTTTTTGTTGTTGTTGTTGTTGTTGTTGTTGTTGTTTATTTCAATATTCTTATAGCAAGATTAGGTTTTCGGTATTACAATTCAAGTATTAATTTTTTAGGTAATAATAAAAAAAGCATAAAGAAATGAAACTCATGGTTTTAATCATGACGTTGATGGTTTTGGGAAGAACAGACTATATATCATTTCAAAAATTCATTAATGGTTGCTGTATAATGTAACTTCCACACGAAAGAAACACAGTTGGAAGGTATCAATTTGTTTTCAATTCACATTTTGTAATGTTATTCAATGTTTGGTTTCGTATGTCTGGGTAAACAGTTCGGTGTTATATATTGCCATTTTTTTTACATTAAAGTTACTTCTCTTCTGCGTATAAATATATTATTCTGAGCCATGTTGCTATTTGTTTCTGTTTTTAATCTTCTGAATGTAATAACAAATTAATGCCTGAAAAGAAACTTTTACACGAGTTAAATTCTGTGACACAACGCATACTGAACATGGGTGGCGAGTGACGCCTACGTACCACAGGAATGGCAGATTTGACCTAATGTTTTCAAAGTTAAGTTCGGTAAAAAGTTTTTACCCGGGATACTAGTCTATATATACTAATCCGCGTTGTGCATACCACTTTTATTTTAGAGAGTGTTTGTTTTTTTGTTTTTATATGGTCAAAATCTTCTTAATCGTGGTCATTTTTTCGTTAGACCATTGACAATTGATGATTAGTATAATAGCACGCGGCGTGACGTCAGTTATTTTTATCGCATCACGGGGGAATCATTGCATTGCAACCCCAATCGAACGCGACGTTTTTGGGGAATTATCTCGGGAACAAATTGGGATAACTGACGTTTTTTAGGGTTGGTGGCACGGGTGATGGGGTGACGCAACATTTGGGCCTAAATTTTATTTGGTACTGCGGATATGACGTCATCAAAATCTTTGATCGACGATATCTCCGCAACGGTTGGCCGTAGCGAAACGATCCCATACATTTTTTTGCTCAGTTTTTCAAGCTCTACAGCATGGGTACACTTTCCATTTCCGATTCGGTAATTAAAATTTTCGTCACGGGGTACACACACGGGAACGCGTCGTATTTCTGCAGATTCCTTTCGAAGTTAAAGTCGTAAAAAACTTTTACGCGAGATACTATCTATATATACTAATTCGCGTTGTGTGCAACACATTTAACTTAGAGAGTGTTTGTTTTTTTGTTCTTTTAATGGTCAAAATCTTCTTAATCGTGGTCATATAGCGGCAGTTCGACCAGTGAAGTAACTCTTCCACTGCAATCCAACGATCATTTGTTTTGACACGTGATCGTCTTTTCGCCGTTTTCATTGGTTGCCGAAATCGGAAAAACTATAGCGACAATGTTCGTTGATAAGAAATCCATTTTCATTAATCGTTTGACGAACGAACAGGTCTGTACGAAGGTATTATTATAAAACGTTTATTGCTTAACTTTTTGCTTTTCTTTTTTTGCTTTTCTATTTTAGATTAATAAAAGAACGTAAGTAAATGTATTGACGTATTATTTAATCATACTGAAATGGTTTTTATGTGGAAAACGAAAACGAAGAACAAAACGAGTATACATCCAGCACATGTTTCAACGTTTTATTTACTTTGTTTTAGATTAATAAAATATAACAGGTAACAAATGTGTGTGTATTTAAATGTTTGTTAACGTTTTAGTTATGGCTATACAGAAGAAAGTGCAGTGAAGAAATGCAGAAAAAAAATGATGTTCCTTTACACAGTAACGAATGGTTAATTCATTTTAATTTAGTTTTGAAAGATTAATTTTAATTATTAGTTTTGAATTATGAGTTATGAGTTATTCTATCATTTAGTATGTATCTTCGCTGGATGAAAACTGGATGCTGGATGAAAAGGAACGCGGAACGAACGAAATTTGTTTTGGTAACGCGCGCTGTAATTGATTTATTTACAAATCAATTAAAAATGGTTCTCATGGCTGTGGAAATGGGGGAACGTCTAAGGTAACGTCTAATGCTGTCTCATTTCACCTCAACCATGTAGATTTTCTATACAATTTAAGATGCTTGGTACTTTGTCTATCTGGCTGTCTTCCAGCCAACTTTATGTCTTTTGTTTTTGTTTGCTTCAATATGGTTGCAATGAATGTGATTATTTTAGCTGTTCTTCAACTGAAATCTTTTCTTTTATTAGGTCAGAAAAGAAAAAGTGTATATATATAACCATTAAAGAAATGAAGCACATGGTTAAATTATGAATTATGTCCTACAAAAAATGGATGGATTTTTTTTCAGTTTATATTTTATCAAATTTATGCATTATTTTGTGTTATGGTATTTGATTGTTTACGTACTATGCCTGGGTGTATAAGTTTGGCATTATGTTTTTATTTGTTACTTTTTATCTTCTAGGTAAATTTGTGTTTTTAGTTATTGTTTTTAGGATAAATGCGTACTTGAATTTCCTTTTTTTTTGTTTCTTTTTTTTTATTATTATTATTTTCGGTATTACAATTGAAATATTATTCTTTTAGGCAATAATAAAAAAGCATAAAGAAATGAAACTCATGGTTTTAATCATGATGTTGATGGTTTTGGGAAGAACTAAATATATCATTTCAAAAATTCATTAATGGTTGCAGTCCAGTAGTAACTTTTGAACAAAAGAAAAAGTTGGAAGGTATCATTTTTATAATATTATTCAATGTTTGGTTTTGTATGTCTGGGTAAACGGTTCTGTGTTATATATTGCGTTTTTTACATTAAAGTTACTTCTCTTCTGCGTAGGAATATATATTCTGAGCCATGTTGCTATTTGTTTCTGTTTTAAATGTAAGAAATGAATTAAAAAATTAATGCCTGAAAAGAAACTTTTGCCTGAACATGGGTGGCGAGCGACGCCGCCTGGGATGTTTTTGAGTTGCGATTCTATGATTTATTTTTTCGTCACGGGGTACGTACACGGGAATGGTGGATTTGACCTAATGTTTTCGAAGTTAAGTTCGGTAAAAAGTTTTTACCCGGGATACTAGTCTATATATACTAATCCGCAATCGTGCATCCCACTTTTATTTTAGAGAGTGTTGTGTTTTTTTAAAATTTACGGTCAAAATCTTCTTAATCGTGGTCATTTTTTCGTTAGACCATTGATAATTGACGATTAGTATAATAGCACGCGGCGTGACGTCAGTTTTTTTTACCTTATCACGGGGGATTCATTGCATTGCATCCCAAATCGAACGCGATGTTTTTGGGGAATTATCTCGGGAACCAATTGGGATAACTGACGTTTTTTAGGGTTGGTGGCACGGGTGATGGGGTGACGCAACATTTGGGCCTAAATTTTATTTGCTACTGCGGATATGACGTCGTCAAAATCTTTGATCGACGATATCTCTGCAACGGTTGATCGTAGCGAAACGATCCCATACACTTTTTTGCTTAGTTTTTCGAGCTCTACAACATGGATACACTTTCCACTTACAATTCCATGGTTTAATTTTTCGTCACGGGGTTTGCACACGGGAACGCGTCGTATTTCTGCAGATTCTTTTCGAAATTAAAGTCGTAAAAAACTTTTACGCGAGATACTAGTCTTATTATACTAATTCGCAATTGTGCATCCCACTTTTATTTTAGAGAGTGACATATTTGTTTTTTTTTTCACGGTCAAATCTTTCTTATTTTTTCCCTTTCTGTCGTAAAACCACGTAGAAGCGAGAACACTTTTTTTGATTTTCCGCGATTAGTATATGCTCCTCCGTTTTGTTATTTTTGGTTTGCGCAGTGGAAATCAGCCGAAAAACGTCTTTGGAGGAGTGCGAGCAATGCAATCTTCTTTCGTTCGAAATTTGTCAACGATCATTTCGTGAGCAAGAAACTTCGCGAAGAAGACGTGTTTCTTTTTGTATACGAATATCTTAGTTTAAATTTGATTGTTTTAGGCAGCAAATCGACGAAAGAACTGACGAAGAAACACAGGTTTGTATGCACGAAGGTATTGTTATTATTATAAAACGTTTTATTATCGGGTAGCACGTGTAAGTGAGTTAGTTGTTTGTTTACTACAATGAAAAATCATATTTAGATATACAGAAGAAGTGCAGTGAAGTTTTTAAAAATTAGCTGCAGAAAGATCGAACGAACAAAAGGTATTATTATAAAACTTTTATACAGAAGAAGTGCAGTGAAGTTTTGAAAAATTGGCTGTGCAGAACGATAAGACTTTTATTGTTTAATATTTTAGATTAATAAAAGAACAGGATTTTAAATGTTTGTTTACGTTTTAGTTATCAAATATCGCTACACAGAAGAAAGTGCAGTGGAGAAATGCAGTTTGATGTTTATTTACACAGTAAGGAATGGTTTTAATTTAGTTTTGAAAGATTAATTGATTTAGCTTTGAGTGGATGTCTCAGTTATTCTGTCGTTTAGTATGTGTATATGCTGCTGGATGAAAAGGAAGCCGAGAGAAATTTGTTTTGGTAACGCGCGCTATTATTACATTAAAAATGGTCCTACAGCTATGAATGTTTTTATTTCTCATGACGCTGTGGAAGTGGGGAATGTGTTATGCTGTCTGATTGTATCTATTGTATCTAATTTATATCGATGCTTGATGCTTTTGTCTGCCTGCCAAAAAGTACAAAATCTACTGGAAAATACAGAAAGTTTAGCAGTTTTTCCAAACGAAGAGAGCAGTTTTATGTATTTCACTTAAAAAAAATGGTAGCGAAAGTGTTTTATAAATACCTATGTATGTTTGTGCTGGAAAGTAAATAAAGTATTAGTAATTTGTTTACAGGTATGAATACAGAAGTAAAGATTTTAGAAGTGTTTGGAAATGTCTACAGAAGATGATCAATGCTGTTTAGTTTACTAACATGTGAATTGGCAGTGAAAGGTATCCCATTTTGTTTGAAGTTCAGCTAAAGTTAAAATAGTATAAATCTATTTAGTTATAACACAGTTGGTATGCTGGATAAATAAAAATAAAGGGTTGTTTAACTGTTGTGAATTAGCCAGAGGAGATTTTAACTCAGATTAAAAATGTGGTTGTTTTCAATTTTTTATAAACTCTTTAGATATATAAATTCTGTAGATGTGAATGGATTATGTATTTAAGAAGTTCATTAGTTATTACTGTGCAATGAAATGTTTATGCATTATTTTGTGTTACGGTAATCGTTTACGTACCTGGGTATATAAGTTTGGCATGATTTTATGATTTTATTTGTCACTTTTTATCTTCTGGGTAAATTTTTGTTTTAAGGATAAATGCGTAGCTGAATTTCACTTTTTGTTGTTGTTGTTTATTTCAATATTCTTATAGCATGATTAGGTTTTCGGTATTACAATTCAAGTATTAATTTTTTAGGTATATAATAATAAAAAAATTATAAAGAAATGAAACTCATGGTTTTAATCATGACGTTGATGGTTTTGGGAAGAATAGACTATATATCATTTCAAAAATTCATTAATGGTTGCTGTATAATGTAACTTCCACACGAAAGAAACACAGTTGGAAGGTATCAATTTGTTTTCAAATCACATTTTGTAATGTTATTCAATGTTTGGTTTCGTATGTCTGGGTAAACAGTTCTGTGTTATATATTGACATTTTTTTTTACATTAAAGTTACTTCTCTTCTGCGTATAAATATATTATTCTGAGCCATGTTGCTATTTGTTTCTGTTTTTAATCTTCTGAATGTAATAACAAATTAATGTCTGAAAAGAAACTTTTACACGAGTTAAATTCTGTGACACAACGCATACTGAACATGGGTGGCGAGTGAAGCGTACGTACAACAGGAATGACAGATTTGACCTATTGTTTTCAAAGTTAAGTTCGGTAAAAAGTTTTTACCCGGGATACTAGTCTATCTTATTATACTAATTCGCTTTGTGCATCCCACTTTTATTTTAGAGAGTGATATATTTGTTTTTTTTTCACGGTCAAATCCTTCTTATTTTTTCCCTTTTCGTCGTAAAGCCACGCGGAGGCGATAGACACTTTTTTTGATTTTCCGCGATTAGTATATGCTCCTCCGTTTTGTTATTTTTGGTTTGCGCAGTGGAAATCAGCCGAAAAACGTCTTTGGAGGAGTGCGAGCAATGCAATGTTAATCGTTCGAAATTTGTCAACGATCATTTCGTGAGCAAGAAACTTCGCGAAGAAGACGTGTTTCTTTTTGTATACGAATATCTTAATTTAAATTTGATTGTTTTAGGCAGCAAATCGACGAAAGAACTGACGAAGAAACACAGGTTTGTATGCACGAAGGTATTGTTTTATTCGTTTTATTATCGGGTAGCACGTGTAAGTGAGTTAGTTGTTTGAAAAATCATATTTAGATATACAGAAGAAGTGCAGTGAAGTTTTTAAAAATTAGCTGCAGAAAGATCGAACGAACAAAAGGTATTATTATAAAACTTTTATACAGAAGAAGTGCAGTGGAGTTTTGAAAAATTGGCTGTGCAGAACGATAAGACTTTTGTTTAATATTTTAGATTAATAAAAGAACAGGTTTTTAAATGTTTGTTTACGTTTTAGTTATCAAATATCGCTATACAGAAGAAAGTGAAGTGAAGAAATGCAGTTTGATGTTTATTTACACAGTAAGGAATGATTTTAAGTTTTGAAAGATTAATTGCTTTAGCTTTGAGTGGATGTCTCAGTTATTCTGTCGTTTAGTATGTGTATATGCTGCTGGATCAAAAGGAAGACGAGAGAAATTTGTTTTGGTAATGCGCGCTATTATTACATTAAAAATGGTCCTGCAGCTATGAATGTTTTTATTTCTCCATGACGCTGTGGAGGTGGGGAATGTGTTATGCTGTCTGATTGTATCTATTGTATCTAATTATATCGATGCTTGATGCTTTTGTCTGCCTGCCAAAAAGTACAAAATCTACTGGAAAATACAGAAAGTTTAGCAGTTTTTCCTAACGAAGAGAGCAGTTTTATTTTATGTATTTCACTTAAAAAAAATGGTAGTGAAAGTGTTTTATAAATACCTATGTATGTTTGTGCTGGAAAGTAAATAAAGTATTAGTAATTTGTTTACAGGTATGAATATAGAAGTAAAGAGTTGAGAAGTGTTTGAAAATGCCTACAGAAGATGATCAAAGCAGTTCAGTTTACTAACATGTGAATTGGAAGTGAAAGGTATCCCGTTTTGTTTGAAGTTCAGCTAAAGTTAAAATAGTATAAATCTATTTAGTTATAACACAGTTGGTATGCTGGATAAATAAGAATAAAGGGTTGTTTAACTGTTGTGAATTAGCCAGAGGAGATTTTAACTCAGATTAAAAATGTGGTTGTTTTCAATTTTTTATACACTCTTTTGGATATATAAGTTCTGTCATTACGTTTGTGTTTTTAATTATTATTCATAAGGTAGATGTGAATGGATTATGTATTTAAGAAGTTCGTTAGTTATTACTATGCAATGAAATGTTTATGCATTATTTTGTGTTATGGTAATCGTTTACGTACCTGGGTATATATATAAGTTTGGCATTATGATTTTATTTGTGACTTTTTATCTTCTGGGTAAATTTTTGTTTTAAGGATAAATGCGTAGTTGAATTTCATTTTTTGTTGTTTATTTCAGAATTCTTATAGCATGATTAGGTTTTCGGTATTACAGTATTACAATTATTATTACGGTGTTTTGTTGTTTTGAGTTATTGTTTTTAGGATAAATGCGTAGTTGAATTGCATTTTTTGTTGTTGTTGTTGTTGTTGTTTATTTCAATATTCTCATAGCATGATTAGGTTTTCGGTATTACAATTCAAGTGTTATTTTTTCAGGTAATAAAAAAAAAGCATAAGGAAATGAAACTCATGGTTTTAATCATGACGTTGATGGTTTTAGGAAGAACAGACTATATATCATTTCAAAAATTCATTAATGGTTGCAGTCGAGTAGTAACTTTGGAACAAAAGAAAAAGTTGGAAGGTATCAATTTGTTTTGAATTAACATTTTGTTTGGTTTCGTATGTCTGGGTAAACAGTTCTGTGTTATATATTGCCATTTTTTTTTACATTGAAGTTACTTCTCTTCTGCGTATGAATATATTATTCTGAGCCATGTTGCTATTTGTTTCTGTTTTTAATCTTCTGAATGTAATAACAAATTAATGCCTGAAAAGAAACTTTTACACGAGTTAAATTCTGACACAACGCATACTGAACATGGGTGGCGAGCGACGCGTACGTACCACAGGAATGGTGCATTTGACCTAATGATTTCAAAGTTAAGTTCGGTAAAAAGTTTTTACCCGGGATACTAGTATATACTAATCCGCAATAGTGTGTCACACTTTTATTTTAGAGAGTGATATATTTAGTTTTAATTTACGGTCATCGTCCTCTCATGTGCGCGTAAAACCACGTAGATGCGAGAGACACTTTTTTCACGATTATTCCAAAAGCACGTGGCATCATTTGACGTCAGTTTTCTAATGATCACGGGGAATCATTGCATTGCATCCCCAATCGAACGCGACGTTTTTGGGGAAATATCTCGAGAACCAATAGGGATAACTGACGTTTTTTGGGGTCGGCGATACGGGTGAAGGGGTGACGCAACATTTAGGCCTAAATTTTATTTGGTACTGCGGCTATGACGTCATCAAAATCTTTGATCGACGATATCTCAGCAACGGTTGGTCGTAGCGTAACGATCCCATACATTTTTTTGATCAGTTTTTCGAGCTCTACAACATGGGGACACTGTTGAGTCACGATTCTGTAATTAAAATTTTCGTCACGGGGTTTGGCACACGGGATTTCGGCACATTTTTTTCGAAATTGAAGCCGTAAAAAACTTTTACGCGAGATACTAGTCTTATTATACTAATTCGCGTTGTGTGTCACGCTTTTATTTTAGAGAGTGATATATTTGTTTAATTTTTACGGTCATCGTCCTCTTATGTGCGCGTAAAACCACGTAGATGCGAGAGACACTTTTTTCACGATTATTCCAAAAGCACGTGGCATCAATTGACGTCAGTTTTTTTATGATCACGGGGAATCATTGCATTGCAGCCCCAATCGAACGCGACGTTTTTGGGGAAATATCTCGAGAACCATTAGGGAAAACTGACGTTTTTTAGGCTCCGTGATACGGGAGATGGGGTGATGCAACATTTGGGTCTAAATTTTATTTGGTACTGCGGATATGACGTCATCAAAATCTTTGATCGAGGATATCTCTGCAACGGTTGGTCGTAGCAAAACGATCCCATACATTTTTTTGATCAGTTTTTCGAGATCTACAACATCAATACACTTTCCAGCCCCGATTCCTTGATTGAAATTTTCGTCACGGGGTTTGCACACACGGGAACACGTCGTATTTCTGCAGATTCTTTTCGAAATTAAAGTCGTAAAAAACTTTTACGCGAGATACTAGTCTACTTATACTAATCCGCGTAGTGTGTAACACATTTAACTTAGAGAGTGTTTTGTTTTTGTTTTTTTAATGGTCAAAATCTTCTTAATCGTGGTCATATAGCGGCAGTTAGACCACGCAAGACACATTCACGATTAGTATAATAGCACGGGGCATCATTTGACGTCAGATGTTTTTATGATCACGGGGAACCATTGCATTGCATCCCCAATCGAACGCGACGTTTTTGGGGAAATATCTCGAGAACCAATAAGGATAACTGACGTTTTTAAGGGTCCGCGGTACGGGTGAGAGGGAGACGCAAAATTTGGGCCCAAATTTAATTTGGTACTGCGGCTATGACGTCATCAAAATGTTTGATTGACGATATCTCTGTAACGGTTGGTCGTAGCGAAATGATCCCATACATTTTTTTGATCAGTTTTTGGAGCTCTACAACATGGGCAAACTTAGCATTGCTAATTCTTCATTTTATTTTTCGTGAACTGGACGCATTCTGATCATGGATGGCGAGCGACGCCGCCCTGGCGGCTAGTATGAATATATATTATGACATTCATGGAAAGAAAACATCCAAACCTTACCATTGAAATGGTACCGTTTTTTGTTATAAACGATGAATGATGGGTTGAAGCTAAAAAAAAAGAAAAATTGTTCTTTTGAATGAGATCAAAAAAAAAAACAAAAAAAAAATTTAGAACAAGGATATTATTACTGAAGATCATAACATTTGTATTTAGTTTTTGTGTATTTCAAACGCCAATACAACACGAAATTATCATGGAGTTTTTAAGTACCCACCAGTGACACGGCAAGTCCAGTAAAAGTTTAGACAAGAATTGCATAAAATAACCCTCTTTACCAATCACAATACCTTCTTCACTTATCCTAATCTTAAAGCGTGACCAATGGTGAAAATTCTTTCTTGACAAACCTTAATATTTATTTCCATCATATTTATAAATTTAATAAACATTCGTTGAAAACATCTTACTAGCGATGGTTGGTGATTTCCGCAGGATCTGACTCCACATCCAATACATCAGATAATGAGCAAATCTGAAATTTATAGTATGCATTCCTTTTCACTTGAATTGTGACTGACGTTTGTTGAAAGGCGTGTTTGAACACCTTCCATTCACTCTTTACACCCAACTTTTTCATGCGAATTCTGCATGACCTTTCATCATTCGTCCATGTCAATTGAACAGTTGAATCTGACAAAGCGATGTTAAGGTTTTCCACCGATCGCGGTTTCAAGAAACTAAAACAATTAAATCAAAATGAAAATCTTTCAGTCAATCTTGATGATTAGGTTTGCAAGTGAAAAGTTCTCATTCTGATATTCTATAATTCTATACCAAACAGTAGCAGTTATGCGGAGAAGTAATGAAACCTTCAACACTTAAAAATACCAGATTGGTTCTTCTACCCCAACTATAATCCTATCAATTTATTTATTTATTTATTTATTGCAGGTCCGCATCAGGCAAATAAATTAGTAATAAAAACAATAACAATGATAATAATAAACAGCAATTTAGGAAGTTATCGAGTTGTAAAGTTGTTTTTCTTATAGAGACTTTTTTTTTGCAAAATGGGAACAAAAATTAAGATGTTCCGTTTTTCTCACAAATCTGGTATTTTTATACCAGCACTCAATAATGGGGACAAAGTTGTTAAACAAAAGAATAATAATGCTTATGAAAGATCAGAAACAACAGAAACATAGTAGTAGTAGTTGACATAAACAAAGTAGTTGAAATAATATCCTTAGATTAGTCTCGAATGGACTATTGTAATTTGTGAGTCATGTAATCCTTTGCAAGTAAATTGAAATTGATTGATTGATTGAGAGTCAGTGACCACTACCGCGTCAGTGACCACCACCAGAGTCAGCTTATAATAACAGCTGGTGATCATAGGCGCCGACTGAAATGTATGAGAGAGTGACTTGACAGAGAATGACAAATTATACATAATGTTTTCAGATGTCTCACCTTTCAACAGCATCAGGGTTCCTACCATCACTGATTTCCTTATGGATTAATTGAAATCGCAGATTCCTGCGATTAGGGCTTTCACAGTATACAACTTTTAAAAAATCAGGTTTTTCATTCGAAAGATTTAACAATATCTTAACGATATCTGCAACAGTTTCCCGGTTTTGACCATCCATCATGGTATTGTGGTACATATATGGGATGACAAGAATCAGTTGATTCGTGCTGCGGGTGACCCCTTCCACGATTTTCTGCCGCTCATAATGTTCTTTCGGATCAACAAATAGGATGACAAGTTCCGCCTCTCTCCCTCTGCATCCTGCATGGCTAGTTACTGTGACGACGCCGTCTTCGTCTTCGTCATTGCTGCCGTCATCGTCCTCGTCGTCTTCTGATTCTTCCTCGTTAACTTCTTGCAGCTCATCTATACCGTTCCAACCAGGAAAATGAAGATGGAATCTTGAGCGCAACCTCTTCATAACATTCACGATGAGGAGAAGTTCATCTTCGTTATTACAAATAACGAGTCTTCTGGATTCTGTTTTAAGATCTGCGAAAACTTTTCTCAAAACTTCATGTAACTTATACGTGTTTTCATTTGTAAGAATATTGTCAGTAACTTCGTTGGGCTCGGTTGTGTAGTTTGAAAAAACCATTGATGGTACATCTCCTGGAATACTGTGGCCAAGTTTTTCAGCTTGTTTAAACTTGTAGGTGGTTTTGATGTACCGGTCAGACGATCTGCTTGATACATACATTGCATTTGATTCCAGATCATCAGGATCTTTGTAATTCACAGGAACGTTTCGATTGGTCATTTCTCGAGAGTCATCAAAATTTTCGTCAATACTCTGCTTGGACAGACCATGACTTTGAGCTTGTTGAACTGTGCTGAGTGATCGATTCAACGGTTCGTCAACTGACAATCTCTCCAACTCCTCTAACTCTGATTCACTGTCTGATTCGCTGTCTGATTCACTCTCTGGTCCTTCACTGTCTAATTCACTGTCTGATTCACTGTCTGAATCACTATCTGATTCTTTATCTGGTAACGGTATTTGTGTCTCACCCTGCATGGCTGCCGATATCACTTGCGCGAGTTCATAAATTTTTTTCGGATTTCTCATGCAAGTGGTCAGCTCAACTACTTCCATGCCAGTGTTCTCTTCCATTTCATAATCACTCAAGTGACGAGAATATAATCTTTCATTGTCAACAATTTCCCTCTTTTTTTCCATTGCGCGTGGAAAGAATACCACGTGAGTTTTCTTCAACTTCTTGTTTTCCTGCAACAAACTTCCAACTTTCTTGGAATTTTCTATAGTAAGCAACTCCTTATCAAGTTCGTCAAGGATCAGATGGAATCTAATGTTACTATCCTTATACTTTAGCAACAAAGCCTCAAGTAATAAAGATGGTGTTATCTTGTGATTTCCCAACTGCTGAAACTGATCAATTAATTCATTGTGAATGTCCTCTATGTTTCCTGATACAACTTTTCGCTCAAGATCAGATCTGCAGTTCTTTAACATTTCTTCGGAAAATCTCTTAACATCGCTTCTACCACCACTGCACATATCAAACATCACCAAGTAGGCATGAACTGGTTCGTCAGCAAACTTTAGGATGTTTTCAAGGATAGATCTACCTACCAAAGTCTTCCCACAGCCATACGGACCTTGAATAATTTTCCAATATCCATTCTCAACAGCACGCAGTTGTTCAGGACGCAACCATAACCATCTGATAACATTTTGACGTGAAAGTATCGACGAGTCCACAACCTTTGTTGCAATGGAACCCAACAAAAGAGATTTTTCATTTTCTGTTTCGCCACAGGACATGTGTTATTGATTGAAAATTTTATTTCGATGTCATCAAACCAATTAAGGAACTCTTTCTTTTTACAAAGAATATTCTGATCGAGAATTAATTGCTTTTCTCCGGAAGTGTTCAGGTAATTAGGAGCTGCAACACAGTTCACGAGGTAAATTTCTTCACCAAAGAAAATCTTTCCATGCAGGTGCAACAGCAAACGTAAGTATGCATCAGCCTTCTTTAAACTTCCAAAAACATCTTCTTCTTCACTAGATGCTGAAAACCACACATTGTAAATACTGCTCAGATCTGCATTTATGACCAACATTCTGTCAGTGGATTCACCATCCAGACCTTTTAAGTCTACATCTAACTTCTGGGCAGCCTTATCTACATCCACTTGAAGAGCATGATAATGTTCTAATAGTTCATACTTCGTGATGAAGACTAGATTCTCACTTCTGCTTCTCTCTTTAAATCTTTTGACAAATATTCTGACGACATCAGCTAGGTCTTTTTTCCACCAATGTTCCGGTGGAAGGATGTGACTCTCTGTTATTGTTGGTCCTCCAACACCAAGGAAGTTTTTCAGAAATTCATCACATTGACCGCTATACTCATCAAACCTCATGATTGTTGGGAACATTTTACCACTGCACACGATCTTTATTTTCGAGGGAGAGAGGGGTTTTTCTTTGACTAACTTTTCATACAGTTCTGTTTGATCAGTGTATGTGAGTAATTTCGGCTTCATGTTTGTAATGCAGATGTGTTCGTAAGCAGTTTCAGTCTTGCCAGCAGTTTTTCTGTAATCATAAATAGTGGACGGATTGGAAAGGAAAAAAAAGACTTCAAGAGTCTTTTCTTTCTGAAAATTTGGGATTTACTTACGAAGAAGACGAGCAACTGGAAAGTAATTGATCAACATCAGATCTGGAGATTTCTAAACAAAAAAGTAAATCACTCGCTACTGATAGATAAATATTTGGCAAAAATATTTTCTCAAAAATTCAAAACACTATTCTATTTTCCAACGGCTACAAACTTATTCTGTAAAATTACGTAGAAAATACTCGGTCACTAAATATTTTTTTTTTGAATCCGTTTACATCCGTTTACAAAAACAAATTCCAAAGGCTGAAATACACGATTTTTTTAAAATGATAAATGACAAATGATAATTTTTTTAATCCTTTAAAAACTGATAAGCATATCTGTTTACACGATCAGTTATGATTACAACATTTCTATAAAAGTTATTAAGGTAAAAAAGTTCTTTTCAGCAATCGTAGTTGTTGCTGTTGTGTACAAGGAAAATCGAAAGGCAGAAACGAAGACATTGGGTGAAATCTTGGCTTCAAAAACGAAGCTACTCAAAAATTTCAAGCAGAAGATCATTATGAATAAGTGGTTAAGAATGACACCAGAAAATTTTGAAGAAACATTAAGTTTAATAAGCAAGAAAGAAACATTGCACAGACTCTTTTCTGTTGGTCCCGACTCAATAGAAGCGACGTAATTCAATAGAGAAATTCCATCATTTTTTAAATGAAACTCAAACATGTTTGAGTTGTCATGTTTTAATGATAGCTGAAAATGACGAGTACTTTTCAGCATTTCTTGCGCGTTTACATGATCAGTTTTAAAATGATCATTTAAAAAATGTCATTTTAAAATGATCGTGCATTTCAGCCTTTATCGTTCATCAGTCAATGAAATGAAATTTAAAATCAGAGAATCATGTGACAATGTTAAATTCTTTTTCAGTTCATACATACCCTGACGTCTAATTAGTTCTTCAATCTCCGTGATCAACGTGTTGTGATCAAACAACTGCAGAACGATCTTGAGCTCTTGCCAAGTGCCGTCTTCAGAGGTCTGCTTCCACATTTCTAAAACCTTCTTCAATCTCTCTGCAGGATCTGTTATCGGAGAACAATTTAGTTTCACACATTCTTTGTACGATAATAGAAAGTGTGCAATGTATCTGGTATTTTGTACTGCAACTGAATCTGAGATTTTTAACACAATCTCCTTAAACTTCTTCTTGTCAATCACATCTTTTACTGAACCACCTGTAAAAACAAATAAGGTCGTGTTCCAAGGTTAATCAAAATTTATATGTTGAAACAAAAAAAGCGAAAAATGATCTTAACTAAAGCAAGAAAGGATTTCAAGTGATCATTAAAACAATTCTTGATTCCGAACCAAAGGAAGAGTCTACTAGATTCAGGTTTTATCGTCACAATGAAAAGCAAGAGTTAAAACACACTGATATCAAAGGCACATCCAAGTGATTATCACACATATAATTTGTCTCATACAGGGTGTTTTAAATAAATAAAACCAAGAATTGTAACGGGATTTATTTCAATGAATTTTTGTCAACTGGCAAGTTTTATATCAGATGTAGATGTTTTTAAAGATGTATGCTTTGTTTTTGCAAGTTGAACATCTTGATGGTTAAGGGGATAATCAGTTTTTCTTTTCTTAAACTTAGACTTTGGATAAAAACTTTCTTAAATTTTCTCTTAGTGTACCTTTCATTTAAAAAGACAAGAAAACATCGATTCTTCCTTTTCATTATCCTTGCTCCCTTCACCGATTAAATTACCACGCACACGCCAAAGTCATTATCTGACAGATTAACAGCTGTTCATTCTTTTTTCTGTTCACTCTTAGCTCTATCCTGTCATTCAAAGAGTGAGATAAATTATTACCTTCTAACATCTGCAAATACTTCTGAATATCCGAATCGCGGATAAGGCAACCACCAGCCAGACCCTTTCTACGTAATCCATTGTTTATAACTTCTGTGGGGTTGTTGATTTTTTCTCCAAGGACTATCCAGCAAAGGTATTCAAATAACGGATTATTATGACCTTGTGAAAAGAACTCGTCCACTTTGTCATCAAAATCTCCAATGAAGTCTGCAATCGTCTTCTTGTCACTCTCAGATATTAACTTCTTATGAGCACACCAAACGATCACCTTTCTTTCAATCGACTCTAAAAGAACATGAAAACCTTAGAAATATTAAATATACTTCCACACATACAACAGTGTTTAGATTGACCAATGTTTACAAGACCAAGTTGCTACGAGATGTTTACAGTTGATTTGATAATCCAAACTAATTCAATCCAACGTGACATTTTAGGAGCTTTTCTGCATTATTGGTAAATACTAATAAATATGGGTGTAGATTCTTTGATAATTTGCTTTGCCAAGTTCTCTTTGTTGAGCTCCCAAGTCAGTGGTCAACTTAAAAATTGGTCACCATGTCTCTTACCATGATAATAACGCTATAATACCTTCTCAATGATCCGAAATCTACAACCTGTAATGAGCATTTAAATCTGAACCATCCAGATGAATTTTATTAATACTGTCATGCAAACAGTTAGGTTGTAATATCTTCCAAAAAGTTCAGTTTTTGAACTGAAAAATTTCTTACCTACAGCAGTACTGCGTGTGCTTTCATGATGTTCTGTGGGGAATTTTTCTGTTCTTCGTTTTTTATTCAACGGCTCGTTATTTTCCATTCCCAGAATGTTTTGCAACAATGTTACTCAGTCATTTGATAATTGACATTTAAAACCAGCTGAACCAACTGAAATGAAAATCATTCATGATCAACATGTAATATGAAAGAGATGATTTTAATGACTGAACAACAACAAAAATTTGTTACCAAATGTTTTCTGGAAATTCGTTGTCCCTTGCCAATATCGTGCCTGTCACCTTCAGGAGCCAGAAGAAGGAATCTTATACCAATAAGTAATAGTGTTGTGGAAGGTTTCTCTGTATTTTTCACTGCATATAATTTTGACAGTTCTGGAAGAAAAGAAAAAAATAACAGGATAAAAATCATGAGAAAAAATGAAATTTCAAAACTTTATCTTTTATCTTATTTTTTTAATTTTCAAATAACTGAACAAAATGGCTCCTGTCTCTAATATCACTATAACTGTCTTCTGGGAAAACAGATAGCACCAACAGTAAACAACAAAACATTTAAAGACAAGGGCAATTTAAAAACCCACCAAATTTTCCAAAAAGCAAATGTCAAATTCTCGATTAGTTAGTACTTCTCTATAACTTTGTCAATTCTATTTTCAAGATAGCAGTTGCTGTGGCTGATGCAGATCTTCTTCAGGAAACAATTCCACAATCTTTAAGAGGAAAACTTGGATGCGAACAGCCGATCTGATTGCCCCCTAAGAAAACATCATGGAAGTAAAATTCATCCAAAGAAGTGTTTATATGTCTGTATGTAAATGTAATTCTGTCTAATCTTGTTATACTAATTCGCATTCCAGTTTTATTTTAGAAAGGTGATAGATTTTACTTAATTTTACGTAGAATTTCCTATATTGTCAGCATAAAACCACGCAGTGTGAGAACGTTTTTTCCCTACAATGATGTCAGATTCCACTGTATCATTGAAGTCAAGTACGTTTTTGCTCAGCTTTTTGATCAGTACATACAACAACATTTATACGCTACGGGTTTGAATACAGGGACACGTCCCTTTCGAAATTAAAACCAGTAAGAGATGTTTTACCTGAGATGTATGTCGATCACAGGTAGCGTGCGACGACGCCTTGACGTCTGTTGCTCTATTCTAATCCGCATGTGCATCCCACTTTTATTTTAGGGAGTGAATGGACTTGGTTGAATTTTACGATCAAAATCTTCTTAATCCTGGTCATCTAGTGTTCGCTAGTCCATTCATCAATGGGCTAATATACCCAAATAAAAAAGCCGAAATGAAACCTTTTCCTACTATATCAAAATTAGGGAACGGTGGTTTTCAAGAATGATCTTATATATGGGAAGGCCCTGGCACTGATCGTTTTCGTTGGCTAATAAAGGAAAACTCTTAAAATGCGCTATTTTGATTCATTGAGGAATTGCAATAGTTCATAGCAATGCGTTATTATTGTTATGATTTGTTTTGAAGTAACATTTCATTTCCTGTGTATTTCCTGTAATGCATTTTCAGCATTTTGATGTTTAAGTTTCTTTATACATCATTTTGATGTTTGGTTGTCTTTCATGTCTCCAGGGTAAAATTTTAGTTACCAAAGTATGCGCAAGGTTGCAGTTTCCAAAAAATAATCTTTTATTTAAAAAAATAGCCAGCCAGGTGGTGACGAGTTAATGGAACGCAAACGTATTACATTTCATTCAAAAACCATTTGAACTTCAAATCAAAACGATAAAGAGTAATATATTTTTTTATTTTCAGGTTTTATTTTTCCTCTTTATTAATTTTTGAATCTATAATCTAAAAAATCAAATGAGGGGGGTGCTTATTAGCCTATTAAAAAAAATTTGAAATGGTCATGCTAGCTGTGAACCAGGCGTTTTTTTTTATCATAAAAGAATAAAAACAACTATATTTTTTATGGCAAGGAAATATGATTTTGTACTGATAACTTACATTTAGACGTTTCTGTGTTAATATTAAATCTAATAAATATTTTTGACTTTTTGACTTGCGCTTATTAGAGAGGGATGCTAATTAGATAGGATACAGTAAGCCTAATTTACACCTAAAAGTAAATTCACATCAGGCCAGGGCTCATGTGAAAAGGTTGAGTACCCAATTTGGGCGCCCAATTGGGCTACCTACTTGGGTAACGAATATAAACTACAGACCGGAATGAAAATTCTGTTTACCGGCGCTCAGGGCGCTTGCTTACGGAAAAAATAACACTGGTAAGGATAATGATTATTCAATTTTAATACTTGTTTAAAAGTAAAGCTTCAACTTGGTGTTTTAGGTAAAAGAGATTTACCAACTCGATATCTATCAGGAACCTAAGAGAAAAGGCCTCTATGTGAAAAGTTTTCAAAAGATGTCGAAGTTTATGTTTCAAGAGTGGAGCCGGATTTCCTTCACGGCGGACGCAATCGTACGACAACACTATTGTTTTGACAAGATGTAATGATGAAATGTGATTGGTTTAAAACGTCAAGTTGAAAATAATAATAAGTTGAAACATTTACAAGGCTTGAAACTCTCTTGCAATAGGAATGAAGATGTACTCACCCATAACCTTTGTGAAAACGTGTTTAACTAGCTACGAGTCTCCTTCCTGTGTTACTCGTTGTCCACTTAGAACTAAATTTACAGGCCAAATCTCAGAAGATGTTTTGTTTAAATAATACTAGCATATAGCAATCATTATTTCCAGTAAAACTAATAAATTGAAAAAATCTTTAATATGAATATACATAAACTGTTTTATTAAGTATATTTGGACAAAAACTAAATTTGAATGAGTCTTTGTTTTTGTTTTCTGGGAGAAACGGGTGCACGGGCGTCTCAGTTTGGATTGGGTCTGTGTTTCTACTGGCTGCAAAATCGAAAGTTCCAAATTCAAAATGGCGGCCGTTTGAGAACATGCAAATATCGACGAAGTATTCTTTTCGAAATAATTTATTTATTTATTTAAAAAAAAAAAAAAAAAAAATAAATAAATTTTATAAATAGATTTTATCTCTAAGTGAGTTGTATCTAGTATGTTTTTCTTGTGATAGATGCTCTGATAATACCCTGGAACGAAAATCAAGTGTAAACAGTTGACAGATTTTTAGTTTTCTGGTACCCAAATAGGTAGCCCAATTGGGCACCCAAATTGGGTACCCAACCTTTTCACATAAGCCTCAGGCCAGAGGATGAACAAAGGTTGGCAAATTTTCAAGCGGGATTAACTTTAGATCTATTTGTTTTGCAGGTTTTGAGATGAAATGCTGCCACCGTTTTGTGCTATATCGCTCTTGCATCATTTCGTATCGACAGAATAAAGAATATTTCATATGATAGCATCCGTTATGATTTCATGGATTCCTAAGGAGTGTGATCAAAAATGTAATGTTGTATCGTATTTATTTATAGTCACTCAGCCTTCAAAGTTCAATAATGTCATTTTTCATGCTTCTGCTGACTTTGCAGAAATCCTTATGCCAGTCAGGGCATCTTGTTTAGAAAATATCTAAAGAACCTTTGAGAAAATGACAGACATTTTTTAGGGTCTGCGACCTTGACACAGGGGTGACGAACAGAGCTTTGACGTCACTACAATATTTGATTGAAGATACCTTGGTAATAGTTGGTTGTCGCTTAACGATTCCGTACATGTTTTGATGTATTTTTTATAGTTAAGCAATACAGTTGGACCTCTTTAATCACAACTCCCAAATTCGATCTTTCTCTAATTCCAACGAATTTTATGCTGCCTCCAACTATTATTTCTTTTTCTTAAGGTTAGGGTTTAGGGAATTAGAGAGAGTTTACAGTACTTAATACTTTTTGTTTGTAATTCTGTGATGTAATTTTTCGACACCATTTTTTTATGTAATTTTTCGACGCCATATTTCTCAGAATTAAAATCCATAGAAATGTTTTAGTGTCCCGATACTAGTATGACTATAATAATTGTAATAATTCCAAGCAAACAGCAAGAGGTATGTCTTGCAAAGTTTTAAGTTCAACTCATTTTTTAAACCAGACATTCTCAGATAATAATTAATTCATAAAAATCAACTTACTGAAACTTTCACACACAATTCAGTCTTCTGTACCAAAACAGTATTCTGATTCGATAAGATTTTGATTTTTGACGTATTCACTTAAAAACTAAAGAACAAAATCAAATTATTGATAACAATAATAGTGTTGCCATGGTTACCAATAAAGGTCATTTTGTGAACAAAATTATCTTATTATGAAATGATGGGCCATTTGAACTCGAAAACATCAAAATTGACTTTCTCGTACCATTTGAAAGAATTTCATATGATGCAATTCAATCAAATCAAATCGTTTTTCATTCCTGAGATGTCAGTATTTAAAGTCTTTGTTCAATGACAATGTAACATCACAATCTTCAAGAAGAAATTGTCATACAATAATTCAGGAAATTTTTGTTATGTACATGCTCCTAAAAAATATTTGTTGCCATAGTTACTGAACTGCTGAATCAATACAAACAAGATTTATAAAATGGAACAATTTTCGATGGACATAATTTAAAGCAAATTTCACTATACACATAGTGAAGAATATCGATTTGTCAGGAAAAAATAAGAGATCTGAAACCAAGCTATCCAGAGTTAGAATACCAATAAATTTCTTTGCTAATTTTGCAACTGTAGTTCATGGGCCGCGGAACTGGGGGGGCTAGGGGGGCTAGAGCCCCCCCCCCCAATATTTTGCCAAGAATAGTCTTTTGAGACTCTTCGCCTCAACCATGGTGGGGCCTGCGGGGGATACTATATCTTCAGCCCCCCTAAAACAAAATAGCTTCCGCGGCCCATGTAGTTATAACTGTCTTCTGGGAAAACATTGAGTGAGGCACAAAACATGCAAATAGCAAAATCTAGAATCACAGATAAGAGAAATGTAAAATCCCTTTAATTTTTTTTAGTTTCGATAATTCATCAAAAATAGACATCAACTTCTTGAGTAGTATACAAGGAGTAGTACCTCTCTACAACTTTGTCAATTCTATCCGCGATAGAAGTTGCTGTGGTCAATGCAACCTGGTGTGTTTACTGCTACTTTTCTCACATGGGAGTGTTCATAACAGATATAAACCTACTATACTTATATTCATATGACAGAGCACTGTTTGATGTTTGCATCACACCCATCTTTCATATATATGTTAACAGATGTAATTGTGTTTTATCTTATTATACTCATTTTAATAATTTTAAGCAAACAACAAAATGAAAGTTTTTAGTTCAACGTTTTTTTCAAAACCAAACATTCATAGATAAAATAAAAAATTCAAAAAAAATAACTTACTGAAACCTTCGTACAAAAATGGCTCTTCACTTGTTTATATTCTAAAATCAACAAAACGTTGATGTTTGATGCATTCAGATAAAAACAAAGAATAATGGCTAAAGAACAAAAGTTGAGTTATGTCAAAAGAATGCCCATATATGACAGATCTATTAAGAAATGCCATTATGGTTTTACTATGATAATAAAAGAGTTTCGCTAGGACTACACTATGATAAAGTTTAATAGACACTCCATTGTAATGCTCTTTTTTCACTGGGTGAAACTTTACAACAGGAAAAAGCTGGTTTTTGAAAATAACTTTTCCTTTATCATGTTTTGTTTTCAGTGAAAGGACATCTAATAGTTTAAATTGATTTCAATTTAAAAAAAACAGTTGAAACGCTATCGACTATCATTTTAAAACAACGATGGAGAGCAATGGAGCTTATCATATAAATTACATCATTATGGTGTCTAATAACAGTTTTCTTATAGTTTTTCATTTATCACCAAAACATTTCTGTCTACATACAATACGCAATCATATCGTGTAAAAACTCATGAAAATAATAATCTTATAGTAGAAAGTAAAATACAAAAAAATGAGTTAGATATGTCAGAGTATTAACAGTTTCTCTCTGCCTATTATCCTTTCTAGGGAAAAAATTTTTGTGGAAATATCAACCTTATCCAAAGAATTTCTTAACTCAGTTGAAATTAAGCAAAAATTTTCTGCTGAGATAAAATTTCCCAGCAAAGTGAATAAAACGTTCAAAAAGCTGAAATTGAGAACTACTTTAAAGAACCACTGACAAGGTTTTTTAGTTGGCCAGATGACTAAAAGTAGATTGAAAGAAGTTCCACTAAGTTATGGATTGGTAGGTAATAGAGTGTATTCCAAAGGATTTAGTATTGACTAAGGGTTTAGATAAAGAGCCCATTGACTTAGTGAGTTAGAATGGCAATAAATTTCTTTGCTTATTATGCAACTGTATATACTCTGTATACAAGGTTCTACCAATATATCAATAACACATTCTTAGTTATTCACATGTTTGTATGCCAGAAATTTCTTTTTAAATGTTGTGATGTCAGGTTTTAGGAAAAATCTTTTACTGAAAATATCTCAGCAGGGTCATAAAAAAGATTGTTCAAAAATTAACTTCAACCATTTTTAAAGCTGTTTCAAATAGTACATAAAAACAAACTCGGGTAGATTTAGTTCTCCTTTGAAAAAAATATGTGTATATGAAACTAGTTCTCCATACTCGTTATGCACAAAGCTCCAATATGATCATATATTTTCCAATGATTTCTAATTCTCTCATTCATTTAATTAACACGATTAATGACACCCTTACAGTTGTTATCTCAAAACAAAAAACAGAAAAAGAAAAATATTAAAATATTATACCAGTTAAAGTCAAAAGTCTAAAGTCACAGATAAGGGTAATGTAAAAATAAATGTCAACTTCTTGAGTAGTATACAATTAGTAGTACCTCTCTAACTTTGCCAATAGCAGTTGCTGTGGCTGATGTTGATTCAGGAATGAATCCAACAAATGTTACGATAAGCTGATCTGATTGCACCCTAAGAAAATATCATGGAAGTAAATTTATCCAGAGAAGAGTTTGTTAACAGATGTAAATTTTGTCCAGGGAATTATTTATATGTTAACAGATGTAAATGTGTTTTATATGGTTATAACAATTGCAATAATTCCAAGGAAACAACAAATAAAAAACAAAGTTTTGAGGTCAACTTATTTTTGAAACCAAACATTCATATAGCAAATTCACAACCTACCAACTTTCACACACAAATTGCTCGTCACTTGAGTCTTGTGTTATAAAAGGCGTTGATTTTTGTTGCATTCAAATAAATACGACAACCAATGGCTAAAAACAACAATTTTCAATATGATGAAATTCATCAGAAACTCCGTTGTTCTGTTCCGTTTTCACTAGGTGAAACTTTACAACTTTAGAGGAAGAGCTATTTTTTCAAATAACTGATGCTATATTTTGTTAAAAGGACATTAATAATTTAGATCAAATGTAATATATAGGTATAATATAAGGTTTTCATTTATAAAAAAAAAATGTTTCTCCCATGATACTTCTACTTTGATTTCTAATACAACGATGGAGAGCAATGCAGCTTATATATCATATTAATAACATCATTTGGTGTCGAATAACAATTTTTTTTATTGTCAGCAGAACTTTCTGTTTCTATATACAACACACAATCATACAGTGCTATTAGTCATAATAAATAACAATTTATAGTAGAAAGAGAACAAGATGCCCTGACAGGCACAAGGATTTCTGCGAAACCAGCTGAAGCATGAAAAGTGAAAGACTAGTGACATTCTTCAAATTTGAAGATTGAATGACTTCTACAATACAACATCACATTTTTGATCACACACTTCCTAGGAATCCATGAAAGCATATATATAGATCAAAAATAGATACAACAAAAATAGATCTAAAGTTAATCCCTCTTGAAAATTTATCAACCTTTTTTCATTTCCAGGGATGATGGCAATTTACCATTAAAAAAGTGTAAATAGGGCTTAACTAAAAACCAACAGAAGCTATTACATACGAAGAAAAGAAATACCCATAAGGTGCGAATCGTAACCATGGATCTGCATTTTATGTGGCAGTTTTTTAAAAAAGAAACTATGTAAGAGCGAAAAGAAAAGAAACGCAAACTTTTTCCAAAAAAATATAAAAAACAAATTAAAAGTGAAAAATTCATCAGAAATACTATGTTTTAAATTAAATACATACCTACGATACGACGTTCCTCTGTTCAGATAAAGCTGAGTTTATCTGTTGTCTACAAGACCAAATACTTTGAATCCCGTAACCCTGCTTCCCAAAGAACACGTACAGCACACACATGGTATTTATTCACAATCGGTGTTACAATATAAGCTTTTAAACCTTTTTCAAGGTCTTGTTTTTCATAGACTTTTGAGCTTTATATTCGGCTGACATTCTGTTATGTTTTCACAGATACTTCCAGAAAGACGAACATTTTTTCTCTGTTACGATTATATATTATTGCTATTATTATTATCATTATTATTCCGAATAAAGGATGGGTATAATCAATTTACAAGATATTGTTTTTCATATACATCCTATAACAATAATGTTAAAAAAAAAATGACAAATTAACATGAATGGTATTTGGAGAAAAGTATCATATGATAGAAGGAAAAGTTGATGCTTTTCTCCATATACCTTTTAGTGTATTGATATTGATTATTTATAAAGTTTAAAAAATGTGAAAATGTAAAAATGCAAAATATATATTTAAAAATAAATCCTGGGAATTCTAAAAGCTCAAAGTAAAAATCTCATGGAGAAATATTTTTAAAAATAATGTTGAAAAATATAAAAATTGAAAAAATTTGAATGAAGAAATTGAAAAGAGTTCAGACAGGAGACAGTAAAAGGCACGAAGAAAGACAAAAGTGTTTTAAAACTATGAGAGGTGCTTCTTGCACAAGGTGTAAAACTGGCTAAAGGAATCACACTTCCTGACATCTAGTGGAAGTGAATTTTATAACTTTGGACCGAGAAAAAAGAAACCAGCTTTCGTACATTCCAATTTTACCATATAGGTTGAGTTATCATATAACCATTGCTTCTTGCATTCTTCCCATGGTTACTCATTCTAAAGCAATTTCGAAAATTTTCACAAGTTTTCCCAACTAAACACTTTTTTTCTCAATTTCGGAACAACAGACAAAGTTACATTGGAAGCTCGATTGTCAAGTGAATTTAGTTTCGTCAACTGAGAATTAGTTATTTTCAATAACATCGAACTGTTAAATAGAAAAGCAAGCATAATAATGCCTCTGTAGATTTGCAGTGCAGCTTCTCGAGCAAGCTTTGATCTTAGACCATTATTTGAACCTTTTTTGTATACATCTTTGAAATGGTCTGCTAATGTGAGTGTTTGATCTAGCTGGGTACCAAGATACTTGGAGTGGGTTGCTGATGAGATTTTATTTTCGTTCTAATAGAGGTTTAAACTTCTTGATGACATGTTTAGTTTTCTGTGCGTACCAAATACCATAGATTCAGTTTTACCAGTATTGACATTCATAATAAGTTCGTTTTCAGTAAAGTGATTCTGGACACTGGAAAGATCTTCATTCAGATTTATTTCAAGGGCAGCAATTGACTTTCCTGGACAATATAAATCTGTATCATCGGCAAACTGAACAATGTGTGAATTTGGGATATGATCTTCAAAATCGTTGAAATATGTGACCGTCCAGGGGATTTTGATAACAAACGATATAACGTTATATAAATAACGTTTAATCGTTAAAAAGAACAACAGAAATAACGATATTTATGGTTCTTATGTAACGTTAATACCTTACTCAAACAAGGTTATCACTGAAACGATAATATCGTTTTGGTAACGTTATATTCTTCTATCATTAACGTTGTAACGTTTTATCGTTACAGCTATAACGTTTTATCGTTATCCTTATAACGATGTTATTGTTTGCCAATAAATTTGTCTCATGCTTATTATAAAACACACGACAGGTGGTTTATGTTTCAAAGAATAAATAATGTAATGAGTTTATTAAAGTTAGTATTGTTTCGTCTCTTGTTTAAAAACATATGCCAGGAAACACCCAGAACATTGCGCTTTAAAACTATGCCGTTTATGTTTCATAGAAAAAATCTCCTGAACTTGTTGCACCTGGTAAAAATTATTTTAGAAAAACAGGAAAAAAATCAATTTAACAAAACTTAATACGAATACGATCAGTCAAACATGTGTAACTCCATCAATCTCGCAAAATTGTTTTCTTAAATAGTCCTTAAAGGAATCTAGGGCGATGCATTTATCGCCATAGGATCTCAATTTCTCCAACTAGATGGCGTGACTAAGAGTATCAAAAGTCTTTGACAAGTCGAGAAATAAGGCACCTACGAGGTTACCTTTATCAATAGACTTCCGAATACTGTCAGTAAGAAATATGGTCGCATGTTCGGTGGATCTGTGTTTTCCGTAACCGTATTGGTTTTTTGAGAAAAACTCTTCTTTTTCAAGAAAATCGATTAGTTGACGATGAACAGCGTGCTCCAAAATCTTCTAACAGACCGAAAGTACGGATATCGGTCTGTAGTTCGATTTTATCACCTTTCTTGTGAAGCGGTACAATTTTTGCTAACTTCCTGTCGCTGGGGATCGATCTCGTTTTATAGTGATAGCTTAATGATGAATGCCAGGGGTGTAGAGATATTAGAAGCAGCATCTTTTAACAAATTCGGAGGCATGCCATCAGCACCGGCTGCTTTGTTCTGTTTCAACGTTGCCAGTTGTTTTTCAACAAACAATTTGCTAACATACCCGAATGTGAAAACATTTGGTGTCCTTTGATTTATTTTCTTCGGCTTTTTCCAACGTAAATGTTGTAAAGGAAAAGCAAGATCTTGGAGCTTTACTGCGCATGATGAAAAGTATTGACAAAACGAGTTTGCTTTATTATAAAGGGAATCTTTATCAACGAACGACTGAGTATTTTTAGAGCCTTTGGCGATAGGAAAGATGGTCTTGATTGTCTGCCAAAACTTTGCCACGTTGTTTTTATGTTCGATTAAAAGATCTTTTTGATAACGGTTTTTAGCTACTCGAATTTTGTTGTTGCAGCGATTTTTTAAAGTTTTATATTCAGCGAAATCAGTTTCGTTATTTGTGACGGTTTATGGGAAAAGGATAACAAGCTAAATTTCGATTCTTTTAAAATCGAAATTTAGCTGCAAAAAATCGATTTTATGAAATCTAAATTTCGATTTTTTAGAAGCTATATTTCGATTTCGATTTCGATTTTTTGAAGCTAAATTTCGATTTTAAAAGAATCTAAATTATTCAATTTTAAAAGAATCTAACCAGAATCGATGTTAATCATAAGAATAAGTGTTACGTAAATAAGATTTTGGGGATTGTTCACAAATGACGTCAACCATTTTTTCAAGATTTTTGACCCCCCTCCCCCCTCTGTCAACCTGCGTCAACTTTGCGTTACCCCCCTCCCCTCAGTTGACGTCATCGTTTGAGAAGACCCCCCCCCCCCCCCCCCCCCCTCCAAAACAAAACAACTTCCATCCATCCCACTTGTCCTTTTGTATGTTAGTTTCTTACGCATTTTTAATAAGACGTGAAAATATTTGAAATGATCTTCGTGTAATTTTTCTCTGATCAAACTCCATCTGTGCTTATTGTTTTACGTTCGTGCATCACACGGACCACATCAACATCACATTCAGTGTAAACATTTTCATAAGAAACTTTTACTTAATTAGAAAAATCAAGGTTCTGCAAAATTGTGTGGGTTGACGTCAACTAGTATCACATCCCCTCCCCCCCTCCCCCGTCAACCAGCGTCAACTTTAGTATAACCCCCCCTCCCCCCCTAACAGTTGACGTCATTTGTGAACAGTCCCTTGTTGTCATTGTAAATGTTTTGTTGAACACTAAACCGTACATTTTGCTTTTTTGTGTGACCACTAATCATATAAAGTTTTATTGGTATATAGCCAATAGAAACAATGAAAATGTATATTCACTTTACAACAAAAAATTTCAAAAGTTTAAACGTCCGGCTGTTAACTTTTGATGGATGTCGCAACATGCTGAAATTCTACTTTCTTTCGATTCTGTTTTGCATTAATTTTCGTGTTGACATACTTCTTGCAATCCGATTGGCTGGTAAAAGTTTCGCGGCTTCTTAACCAATAAGAATCCTTTTCGGCTTAAATTATGTAAATTCTAGATGTTGTTGTTGTACCGAATTCAGTATAATTACAGGTAGCACGCGTTAGTGTTTAATACTGAACTAATTACCTGGTTCTCATTCAGTTAGATATAAAAGAAACGACAGTTACTGCTAAAGTTGTTAAGAATAGAAACCGTACGCTGTAATTCTTTTTTATTCCGTTGTTCGATCGCTATTTTGGTAAACTCCTTCGGGGTAAAAAGTTTATTATTTTAAAACCTTTTAATGTGATCTTCTGGTAACTTAAAGGCCAACCTCCACTTGTGCCATTTTGCCCGTACGTACATACGCGGCCAGTTCTGTGCATGTTCAGTGACAACTATTGCTCAACTTTGTTGGCCGTCGACGGCCAGATTTTGTGTGCTTGGAAGTTGGATTCGATTATACTTTTTTAGGCCACCGCGCGGCCATCTGGCATGCGAGTCAATCAAATTTCAAGAAAAATGCAAACATTGCAAAAAATTGTAAACATTGCGAAAAAAAAGAAACACTCAACACCTGGAGTTTCGTTATTAACTTGAGATTCAAATTAGGTGTCCGTGCGGCGCCGAGCGGACGTTCGTACGCACAACTGGAGGTCGGCCTTAAAAATTTTTTTAAGGTTCAAAGGAGGAGAGAGACAAATGAAAATATTTTAACAGCTTTTGTTATACTCACCTTTATTTTAATGAAAGTATATAACTTGTTATATACGTATTTTTTTATTGTCTTTTATCATGAGACGAAGTCCATAACGGGAGCATTAGATTCAATAAAAGATCACTGACGACAGATGACCAGATTATTAAAACAAAGCGATATAGAAATGTAAACTTGATGGATATTTTTCGGAAACTTTTTATTTCGATTTAGCGAAGTAACAAAGTCCCCCGGTCAAAAACCAAAATGGCGCATACCGATGTGAAAAATATAAACAAAACTTTTTAACAGCGATAATGGTACTCCATTTAGAATTCAAAAATCGATTTTTTTAGAATCTAAATTTCGATTTCGAATTTTAGAAGCTAAATTTCGATTTCGATTTCGATTTTGAGAAGCTAAATTTCGATTTTTTAGAAGCTAAATTTCGATTTCGATTTCGATTTTTTGAAGGGTTAAATCGAAATTTAGCTTGTTATCCTTTTCCCATAAACTGTCACATTTACTTTTACGGGCTTTACGTAGCGCTTTGCCACTTTTATCCATGATTTCAGTTGATAACCATTGACACACATGTCCTTTAATTCTTTTATGAATAATGGAAGCATGCTTGTCCATAACATTTACAAATACCTTCCAAGCGCTCTCTACAGATGACATTTCGTAGACAATTGACCAATCATGTGTTTTCAAATCGTTATTGAATTCACTGGGATTACAACGACTGTAATTACGACATGTGATTTAACGCGGCATAAGTTCCTGTTGTTTTATATCTCACGCATCTCACACAATCATGATCACTAAGACTCAGAGGTTAAAGGCATTTATTGTATAGTCCTCGAATGTTCTGATGTAAGATCTTCAATCCCTTAACATTACAAAATGAATCAAGGTACGAATGTACCTTCTAGCGCACACGATCAAACGCTTATCAGAAAAAAATATTGCGCCATAAAAAATAACAAAATTAAATAATATCCAAAAAATGAAATATGTAGCATTTCCAATGAATCTGATGAGCTATGCATAAATGACGCATGCGTGAAATCATTCAGTCTCCTCAGAAAATTATTTTTTTCGTTGAATGCGAGAATTGTGACAACTGTCTCGTTTCCACGTTAGAATTTTTTGGCGAGCATGATAAATACCTAACGGAAGAGATATTTTTTCCTAAAGCATATAAAATAAATCATGTTCCAAACGAAAATTACAGAATACTGAAAGCTATGATATATTCGAGGTCGTGAAAATGTACCAAGAAGAGGGGGGTACCGTAAATCCTCTAATAAATGCCCAGGGCGTTTATTTAATTTTTCGAGCTGGGGGCGTTAATTAGAGGGAGGCGTTTATTTAAAAAATTTAATTTTGTGTTTTTTTCTGAAACCCTAACTTTACAAAACATCAACAAATCGTCCTCATCAGCTGAGAATGGAATATACGTTTCTCTCTCTCTCTCTCTTGTGAGACGTTTCTTAAGAATCCGCCGTGTTGATTTGGTTCGAGGGAGAGAATGAAATGTTATTTTGCTTTTCTTTGCTTGTTCGAATTTGAATATTCGAATGCTAGATGTTTTTCCAATAAACGCCCCTCTTAGGGGGTGAGGCGTTAATAAGAGTGGGGGGCGTTTATTAGAGGGGAGCGTTTATTTAATTTTTTGAGTTTAGAGGGGGCGTTAATTAGAGGGGAGCGTTAAAAAGAAGAAGGGGGTTTATTAGAGGATTTACGGTAATAGAATTTTATCTAACTATGCATTTAGCAGCGACATTTGACATTGACAAATGGCACAAGAATGAGCAGTTTACATTTATATACATTTAACTGAAGCCCATTATTGGAAAACCAAATACCGACTGTTGAGAAAGATCTTTCCAAATGAAACTTAATGTCTTCAAATTTCTTTCCGGATGCATAGAGTGTGTTATCACCCGCGAAGTTACATATGTGAACACATCATTAAAAATAAACATAAGATCGTTGATAAAAATATTGAACAATAAGGGCCCAAGAATTGATCCTTGTGGTACAAGTTTACAAGTTTCTATCAATTTCTCAAATTTAGGTTGAGTTCCCAAAATAAAACAAAAACAACTTAATAATAACTGGAAATAATACCTGTGTAGTATTTGCTCACTTTTTCCAAATAAATTTTGTAAAATTTGTCAAAAACTTGTCATTCCCAGAAATAAGTTTGCACAATGTAAGTTTTTTCAGTGCCTGATAGTGAAGACATATGGGAGGTGTCATTCACATTTATTAAAAGTTATATCGCTATTATATAATTTCATTCGTGGTTTAACAAATTAGTGCATCTGTAGCACAACCACAAAAAACCTTTGTTGTACAACACACTAAACTGTACAGGAAAATGTAATTGACGATAAACTTACAATGTTCAACTACTCTTCTATCAGCTTGTGGTGTTAACCATAAATTTCGAACTGAAAACTTCAACTACTGAAACAGTTTTAAAAACGTATGTAAGGGCGTCCCAAAAATAAATTTATTTATTTTGAAAAAGCCATGGAAATGTTCTATAACCAGGAAAAAACAAACATTCATATATAAATGACTTTTTTGATGTCTATCTTATAAATAAAGGTGTACAATGCACCTCTTATAAAATTGAGATACCTTTGGGATATTGTCCTTTTTACATTGCATACCTTTTCTTTAAAGTCATTTTTGACAATGATAAGTTTGTTTGCTTTGCTAGCAAGCTTATTCCATTTTTCTCATTTAGATAAAGTTTCCATAAAATGCTAAAAGAACTTTGTGCTTTTATAAGACATCAGTGATTTTAAACTGGTACTGCTTGCCATAAAACAATAAGAATATAGCTTTCAGTTTGTACTTCTTTTGACAATATTTACATATATATATACATTATAACAAAACACTTATTTGAAATGGTTTCTGTCAACCAAACGTCCACCTGTCCACCTGGGTTTCATAACCATCTTTGTTTTCCTTATGCTGAAGGAAAGTAACATATTACGTTGATTTGAATTCATCTTGGCATTAAAGAAGGAGTAGCCTGGAAGAACTCTCCTATGTTCTCAGAGGATGATAACAGAATTATGAACCAAATTTATACAGATGAATGTTGAAATAAAACTCACAAGTAAAAGCAGAAGATACAACCAAATTTAATACTCTGCAGGTGACTAATTATAACACTTTAATACGAATTTATTATGAAGAGCAGCGATTTAAATGAATGGAACAAAATACAGGGTGGGCCAAAAAAACCCGGCCCCCTAAAGAAACATTATAACTCAAAACAAAGTAAAGGTAAAAACATGGTAAGAAATTTTAGGACTGTTTTTTAACATATCCAAAACAACTTAGAAAAATATTTGGCTGTAAAATGGAATATTAAAGAAGGTATAATAAATTATCGGCCCCTTACTGAATATTCAATGAAATATTTTTTACTGAATTTGACGTCAAAAAGTTAGTGCAATACTCACGTATAACTAACTATGCACTTTTCTTTTTTCTTTTCTAAAAAACTATAATACTATAGAACAATTATGATAGTATCGTCTGTTGTCCTTAAAACTAACTTATCGAATATTATACTATCAAGTTGTTGTTTTATAAAACTTCGGTCTAAAGTCTAGAATAGGTTTGACTCGGTTAACAAAATCTATACGTTTTGTTTTGAGCAAAATGTTCTGGCTGCTTTCACTTCGTTAAAAATCAAGATGGCAGAGAAGGAACTAGTAACTTCCTCTGACCAATTTGGTTAAAGCTGCGAAAAGAATGCCAATATTAAGTGATGAAACAAATACAGTGAACCAAACACTTAGACGCCTTTATACTAGTGGCAATAGTAATGGTGGTGGTGGATGTGGTAGTGAAGAGGAGGGAGAAGGAGATAGCAGAAGCACATGCAGTAGCAGAATGGATTAACTGGATGTGGTTTTTAAAAAGGCGTAAGAAAACCACAAAATTTAACAGCCACAGCTGTTTGGGGTTCACTTCTTGAACATACATGTTTAGGTAATCAAGTTCATAACAGGTCTATTCACGTGACCCTAGAAAGTAGACCTAAGTCTTATAAATAAACATACTTATAGAAACAATGGAGAGTATTATAATCATGAACAAAGTCTTATATTTAACATATTTACTTACTGTTATAATCAAGTTACGCATCAACCATTCTTTTCTGTACTTTTATAATCATCAACATAGTATTATGTTGCTTCAAGATAGTAATATAATGCTGATTGATAGTATTATAATCAATCAGAAGGCTAAAATAAACTAGACAAGATGCCCTACCGGGCAGAAGGATTTCTGCAAGCTTTGCTGCTGAAAATGAAACAAAAATGCAACACGAGCAGCCTAGATTCGTCCTGCTAAACTAAAACAGTCACATCATTCAACTCGAGAAGCATCAGCATTAAATCAACAAAAATGTTGATGCGATTGACAATGTTCGTCAAGAAAGTCAGTCTACATTAACGGAAAAAAGAGGCTTTTCTTTATGCTACGGTAGAGATTATTTATGAAGATCTATTGGTACGAATAAGCGGAATGATTGTTACTGGATATTTGCCACCCACGTACTCCAAAAAGTGCATTGACACAATACGAAACTCTAATTTAACCACATCAAACATAATGAATTCTATAAAAAGATTCTGTGTACATTGGCGGCAACCAATACATCATTTGGACAGCACAATAATTATATAAAGTTTCTACATTGATCTCCTCAGGATGAAAAAGATATGTAATATCACAATAATTGTTACTTAGAAATTAAAATTCATATCTAATCTAAAAGTTAAAAAAAAAACATACATAGAGAGCAAAGAGATATGGTGATATAGCCAGAATACATCCAAACATTGCTACTAAATATAGTATAAATAGCTGTATTAGAGTAATTATGTTGGTGATGCTGGGGGGAGCAGCTGAAAGGAAGCTAAGCTGAGCTTTAAGAATCCAAAAGCTTCTAAAAATTGACTTCAGACATGCGTACACATACAAATACACAAAGGTCTTTCATATTTAAAAAGGCTTGGAGCAAAAATAAAACAAGAAATACCTTTTCTTCCACACCATGTATTGGCATTGTTTTCATATTTTAAACTTCAAGAAAACTTCTTTCAAAAAACCGAATAACCACGCTGTAATTTAATTTTGTGAACATGACAAGTTCCCAACAGTAATGCAATTCTTTATATAAAATTATAAGCTGTATTAACTTCTTTTAAATCCATATTTCCATCAAGAAACTTTTAGCAAACTACACACGTTTTTTCGCTGCCATTTTTAAAACGTTTTGAAGACGATCACATGGCATGGCGAAAATCAGCCAATGAACTATCGCTATTGAAGTTAAGGTGGCTAAATTAACACCCTTTCTTAGCAGTCGGGCATTATGCGCCAATGACGGTACAGACGGCTTTTCTATCGACCAATGAAATTCGAGAAACAAATATGCGCCGGTTTGGACAGGATGAAAAAAAAAAAAAAATCAGAAAAACACGGACGATCGTAAAGTATTTCTTGCTTACGCAGAAATCCAAATAGTAATAAAGCTCCTTTTGGCGCGCCATAAGAAATACATTCAATGAATATCCTCTCCCCATGTACTCTCCTCCGTTTTTTGGATTTCTGCGAAAGCAAGAAATACTTTAAAACCGGCTTTGTTTTTCTTTTTTTTTTTCTGCTGTCCAAACCTAGCGGTTTTTTGAAATCTCGTGCGAATGTTTACACGAAGCCAAAGTCACGCATTTCAGTCGAAGAAGAAACTCACAACAAAGAACCAACCAAAAGGATCCCAAAGCAGCTTTATTCAGTATAATTAAAGAAGATGCACATTTCCAAAACTGAAGATGAAGAATAAAATTTGTAGCAGTTATTTTTGGATTTCTGCGTAAGCAAGAAATACTTTACGATCGTCTTTGTTTTTTTCATCTTACTGTCCAAACCTACGCATATTTGTTTCTCCAATTTCATTGGTTCATAAAAAAGCCGTCTTAATTGTCATTGGTGCATAATGCCCGATTTCTACGAAAGGGTGCTAATTTAGCCACCTCCACTTAAATAGCGATAGTTTATTGGCTGATTTTCGCCATGCCATGTGATCGACCACAAAACGTTTTAAAAATGGCAGCGAAAGAACGTGTGTAGTTTGCTAAAAGTTTCTTTGATGGAAATATGGCTTTAAAAGAAGTTAATACAGCTTATAATTTTATATAAAGAATTGCATTACTGTTGGGAACTTATCATGTTCACAAAATTAAATTACAGTGTGGTTATTCTGTTTTTTGAAAGAATTTTTCTTGAAGTTTAAAATATGAAAACAGTGCTATGTGGAAGAAAAGGTATTTCTTGTTTTATTTTTGCTCCAAGCCTTTTTAAATATGAAAGACTTTCGTGTATTTTGTATGTGTATGCATGTTTGAAGTCAATTTTTAGAAGCTTTTGGATTTTTAAAGCTCAGCTTAGCTTCCTTTCAGCTCCTCCCCAACATCACCAACATATGCACTTTATACAGCTATTTATACTATATTTAGTAGCAATTTTTGGATGTATTTTGGCTATATCAGCTTATCTCTTTTCTCCCTACGTATGTTGTATTTTTTTTAACTTTTAGATTAGATATGAGCTTTAATTTCTAAGTAATTATTATTGTGATATTTATATTTTTCATGCTGAGGAGATCAATATAGAAACTTTATATATTAGTTTGTGCTGCCCAAACGATATGTTGGTTACCGCCAGTATACACAATCTTTTTATACGATTCGTTATATTTAATGTGGTTAAATTAAAGTTTCGTATTGTGTCGATGCACTTTTTTGGAGTACGTGGGTGGCAAATATCCAGTAACAATCATTCAGCTTATTCGTACAAAAAAACAGATCTTCATAAATGATCTCCGCGATAGCATAAAGAAAAGCCCCTTTTTTATGTTATGGTAGGCTGACTTTCTTGACGAACATTGTCAGTCGCATCAATATTTTTGTTTATTTAATGCTGATGCTTCTCGAGCTGAATGATGTGACTGTCTTAGTTTTGCAGGACTAGTGTGCTAGTGTTGCATTTTTGTGGCATATTCAGCAGCAAAGCTTGCAGAAATCCTTCTGCCCGGTAGGGCATCTTGTTTAATCTAATGCAAGGATATGGGTTGTGTTACACGATGAATTCCGTTTTTATTCTTTCTTTCCATTTTTCCAAACTTGCGAAAACACCGCTAATTCTACACTGCTGGCTAAATTTTTTTGAAATTGTTCGCTTTAAATTAGCGAAGATATAATTTTGTGTATTGTCAATAAACCTTTCTTGTTAACATTACTAACACAGAAGTTCCGCATATTTTCAGGAAATTTTATGATGAAAAATCTTGAGCCGAGTAAAATATTTTTAACTTTGAATGAGTCTTCACACGATCCTCAACAGATACTTAAAAGGAGTGTTTCTGGAAACTAATGCTCGTGGAGGAGTACGAATGATTGTGTAATCTCTACAAAGAAGTGTGTCCGCATAACATAACCTAGAGGCTGTGCTTAAAAAAAGCAGAAATTTTGTTTGTTGTAAACTAAGCCTCCTTTTCATGCTTTAAATATGATCTTAAATTCTAATCTGAGAGCTTGTAAGAAGGCTGCTGATGCTTTGATAAAAGATGACGTTTGTTTTAAATAGATCTTCAAATAATAATCATTCTGCTTCTGACTAGCGTAGAGTGCAGACGCATCTGAGCGCACACCCACTTTACGCGGGAAAAACATTGAAGCTAATTCTTAACAACTGTATTTTTTTTTGACAAGAAGTTAACATGCCAGCTAAGCAAAGAAGAAAAAAAAGACAACATACACCAAAGAAAAATGTACGTTCACCATCCACCGTCCAACTCCAAGTCATAGAAGAACAAGAAGAAACTTTCGATTCCGACTCTGCTGAATCAGGTCAGTCAACATACTGTAGTGCAGAAATAAGTTTTATCAAAGCCTTCTTCCAAGAGGAAATGAAACAGGCGAAAAATTATTTTAGAGAACAATTGCAAATCCAACTAAAAAACTTCATGAAAGACCTTCAAAATCAAGTAGAGGAAATAAAGAAAGAGAACCTATCACTTAAGGATACTATAAATGAGCAAAAGGATGTTATTAACAGTCTTGAAACCGAGCTAGCCGATGCCTTACAATATAACAGAAGGAATAACATAGAAATATCAGGTATAGATGATAGTGTTTCTGATAATCTCTTGGAAGACGCCGTGCTAAAAATCTCTAACAAATTAGGAGTTCAGATAAGTAGTAATGATATTGAGGCCTGCCATAGGCTCCCAAAAGGTGAACAGCAACGAGGACCAAAAAGAACTATTGTGCGTTTTGTAAATAGGAAAAATGCCATTCTATTACGATCCAGAAGCAAAAACCTAAAAAACATCGAAAATAATTCACTTGGCTTTGGTCATAAAGAGCTATACATAAATGAAAATTTGTAATGAAAATTTGTGTAAAATGTATCGTCACATTTGGTTCAATGTTCGTAAGCTTCTGAAAAGCAACTTGATAAATCGCTATCAAATTTCGAATGGAATTGTTCAGATTAAAGTTACGGATAAAGCACCATGGATGAAAATTAAACACATGGTAGAGCTGATTAATTTGTTCCCTGTTTTTAACTTCGTAGAGAGCAAACAAGACTAAAGTTAAGTGCCACGCCCCTTCTTCGCGGACTTTTCGTTATTGCTGTTATTATTGTTTCAGGGTTCCATTGCTAACCCTGATGATCTTAATATTTTCACCGAAACTCTGTGTTTCTAATTCTAATTCAATATGGCAACTTTACTACGGATAGCGTACATAATGAACTTTTGCTTGCCCTGTTTGTTTTGTGTATTTATTATGTATTTTATAGTAAGTTTCTCTAATCTAAGCCGCTGTGACTTTTTCAAATTGCTTTTTTTTAAAGTCATTGTAATTCCTTCCTTGATGGCTTCAAACTATGTTCTAATTTGCCAAAGTTAGACTTCTTTTCTTTTTTTTTTTCATGGAAAATTATCCATGCTCAATTTGTGATAAACAAGTTGAAAGTGATGCTATTTTTTGTAACTTCTGTGAACACTGGGTTCATCCCAAATGTAATAATCTTAGCACAAATGATTTTAAAAAACTTATTGACACAAATGATAGTGAGTCCTGGTTTTGTTATAAATGTAACTGTTTGCTTTTTCCATTTAATTCTGAATCTGAATTTAACCCTCCCTCTAATTGTTTTTATTCCCAATACACTCCTCAATTTGACAATATGGAAAATTTGGACTGTAAATATTATGATGAACATTCATTTAACACAATGATCTATAACTCATCTATTAGTAATATCTCTTATTCGTCTTTCTTCCATTTAAACATTAATTCTTTGAACTTACATCTTGACAGCTTAGAACTTTTTCTTAATTCTATTAATTTTAAATTTGATGTAATTGGTCTAAGTGAAACACGTATCTTATCATCTTCCCCTTATACTTCTAAAATTACTAACTATCTATCTTATGCTACTGTTACTGAAGCAAACCATGGTGGTACCCTTCTCTTTGTATCTGATAGGCTTGATTCACTTAGAAGACCTGATCTTGAAAGCATAATGTACTCCCCAAAGTTACTTGAATCAACATTTGTTGAAATCCATAATAATAATAAGCCTAATATTGTAGTTGGATCAATATACAGACACCATGCTTTATCTCCAATAGATTTTACAAATAAATTTCTTCTTCCTACCTTAGAAAAAGTCAACCGCCTAGGTAAATTACTTGTACTCTTAGGTGATTTTAATATTAACCTTTTGAATACTAGTGATAATTCTACTAATAACTTTATTGACACCTTGAGTAACTTTCTTGTACTACCTCATATCAATCTCCCTACTAGAATTAGTGATTCTTCCCAGACGTTGATTGACAACATCTTTGTTTCTCCCCATTCTTGTAAGTCAATTTCTGGCAACTTCCTATGTGGCATTTCCGATCATTTAGCCCAATTTGTAATTTTAGACAAATCTATCAAAAACCAGACTGACGACATCCCTAGAACATATAAGGATTGGAAAAATTTTAATGCCAATAAATTTAAACTGGAATTTCAATCAACAAACTGGGATACCCTTTTAGAACTTAATAGTAAAGATCCAAACCGTTCGCTTGATCTCTTTTTAAATAAGCTCAATGATCTTGTAGATAAATGCACACCCACGGGAAAATTGTCCAAAAAACAAATCCATAACAAGACCAAACCATGGATAACTAAGGGCATAAAAAAATCAATTTTAAAACGTGATAGTCTTTTGAAAAAATTCATAAATAGCAAAGTCACTGATACAAAAAATAAACTGTACATTGAATATAAACATTACCGTAATAAAATTGTTACACTAATTAAATGCAGTAAAAACAAGATGCCCGTATGGGCAGAAAGATTTCTGCAAAATCTGTTGAAGCATGAAAAATGAAAAATGTTATGACAATTATGAAATTCGACAAAAAATGTTACACGATCAAAGTGGGCTCGAACCACCGACTTTTCGGTTAGCAGCCAAGTAACTGCGCCACAAAACTACATATGTCTCTGTAATGTATAAACTGCTAGCTTTAAACAGTAAGAAAAAAATGGAGGTGAAAAGCCGGTTGTAAGTATTTCTTGCTTTCGCAAAAATCCAAAATCGAAATATTTTATGACATTTAAAAATTTGATCAACGCGGGGTCGAACCACCGACCCTTGGGTTAGTAGTTGCTGTACTAACCGACTGTGCCACGGAAGCCATGCACGTCTGTATAGATATAAAGATATATAGCTCTTTTGACTCTTCTGTTTACAAACCGTTGAGAACTTCTTTTTAGTTGAAAAAGAATGATCACAGTCCAAGATAATTATAAGCTTCTTTTATATATTTTCTGTTTTCACCTTAAAATATATACATCTCCTTTAAAATCCATTTAATATTGATCAAAGAAACTTTTGTAAATCTTTCGCTGACATGCAATGCACGGTGCTTTGGTTTCATGTAAATGCACGCACGAAATTTCAAAAAACCGCTAGGTTTGGACAGTAAGAAAAAAACGAAGAAAAAAACGAAAGCCGGTTGTAATAGCTTTCTTGCTTTCGCAGAAATCTAATAACTATTTTAGAAAATATTTTGAAAATAACATTAACAACTCTAAAAAACTTTGGAAAGGTATCAATGACATAATTCACAATTCAAATAAAAACAACACGAACATATCACTTAACATAGACAACAATACTATTAATGACCAATCTGTCGTTGCCAGTGCTTTTAATGATTACTTTAGCTCCATTGCAAAAAATCTCCAAGACAAAATTCCAAATTTTGGAAACTTTGAAGATTTTATAACAGGAAATCCTTCACCTGAATCATTGTTTTTTAAAGCTGTGACACACAATGAAATGCTTAAGACCTTCAAATCTTTAAACCACTCTAAGAGCACTGGTGATGACAGTATTCCTAGACAAATTTTTGAATGTGTCCCACATGAACTTGCTAGTTTACTATCATCTTTAATTAACTTAACTTTCGAAACAGGAATATTTCCCAACACACTTAAATTAATTAAAGTAGTTCCTGTCTTTAAGAATAAAGGTTCCGATCATGATGTAAATAACTATCGTCCCATCTCGCTGCTTTCCAATATTGATAAAATATTTGAAAAATTGGTTCATGTGAGATTAACTTCTGAAACACAAACTAATTTTTAACAAGAGCCAGATGGCGCAAAACGGTAGCAGCAACTTCACTTGTCACACAGTAGCTTTCAAAATTTTACTTAAAATTCTAAAAAGTTCTTTAAAGTTTGTTTTTAGCGAAATCTCACTCGTGGAAAACAGGCATAAACGAAATATTTTAAATGATTAGCTAGTGTAAATAGGGTTTAATCATAAAACACCAGCAAATTGATTTATTAAAAGACAAAAGAATTATACATGCGTGAGTTGTGTAACGTAATTTTTTGAACGTCTTTTTTCATAAGAGCTTATGTAGTAAAAAAAAAACAAAAAAAAAAACACGCGCTTCTTCGAAAAAAAATATGTTTTTAAAAATAAAATCAAAATTGAATTCGAACAAATAACTGCTGTTTTGAACCAGATCTTTAAAAGCCTTATTATTGCACAAAGACAGTCCAGAAAGCTAACAAACGCATACGGTAATAAGAAGATCTGAACTGAGGTTTTACTAACAAGAAAAACATATCTAATTTCAAATATCAAAGTACTTTTACTAGCATAAGTAACTAAAAGTTCCAATTTTATTAAACCTATGGATTAATATCCATTCCTTCACGAAGAAATTTATTAAGTGATAAAATATCAAACGAAACCTATTTTGAAATGTTTGATATATGCAGAAACTTCGAAAGTTCCAAAGGCTGCGTTCCTTTATTAGAATTTACATTGCGTTATTAGTTGAGTCTCGCAGACTCTAAATCATAGGCTAAACTGCCATTTCGGCCGGAGGAGTAGTAGTAGTAGTAGTAGTCCAAGGGTGTTTTAATACGGTATTCGCTTTCGCTGCTACCGTAATAAACAATTTGGGTTTAGGAAATCACATTCTACAATTCAGACTCTAATCACCCTAACTGAAACTATTAGAAAATCCCTCGATGATGGACAATTTTCTTGTGGAGTGTTCATTGATCAGCAAAAAGCATTTGACACAGTCGACATAAAAATCCTTTTACGTAAACTTGAGTTCTATGGTATCAGAGGTAAGTATAATAAATGGTTTCGATCTTATCTAACAGGAAGGAAACAATATGTTAGCTTAAATGGTAAAAAATCAGGTTATAAGGAAGTTATCCATGGTGTCCCTCAAGGGTCAGTACTTGGCCCTTTATTATTTCTTATTTATATCTAGGAGGATAGAAAAGAGAAGGAGAAAAAACTCAAATTTAAAGCCTATTCAATCTATTCAAATTTTGCATTGTTTTTAAATTGAAAAGAAACGTAAGCGCGATGCGCTCGTCCCAGTTTTTTCCGCGCAAAAGTGATGAAGTTCTATTTTCTCCTAATTGAAGCCTATATGAAAAATATACTAATTTATCCCCTGAGAGACCACTATTAAGCTTTTATCTATTGAAAGTAGACCGATATGTCCCTCACTGTGGGTTTCAAAACATTAGGCGTCAAAAACCCGAGAGGAAATGTATAAGAATCGCCATTTTGAGCTTCAACAGGAAGGTGCATGTGCTCTCACTGATCATGTTTTTTTTTGAAGAAATACTTGTGCGTGTGTTTTGCGTGATTTAGATAATCTTTCTTATGAATTTATCTGTCAGTTTCTTTTTATTTGAACAGTTTTGATTCAGGATTACGTAAGTTATAAGGATTTGTTTCACAGTGTTTTTACTGTCGTTTTCTTAATATATTTTGCATAAATTAACTTTCAAAAATTTTACTTATAATAATGGTAGGCAGCACATGTTTTTACTGCAGCTGTACTCTCTCTGTGATGTCTCTCTGTTATTACTTTGATTAATACTGTTTCTGTTCTCATTAAATTCTTTCGAGAAATACTTGTTGTTATTGTATATAAAAAAATAAAAAGTTGGCTGCTGATGGTTTGTCACTTTTAGGTAGTATTTCACTTTCTCTTGCTTGGTTAGCTAGATTCTTTTTTGACTTTGAACATAATTTGCTAGCCACTGCACTGGCAACTTGGTATGTTTTAATGCGTATTTTTTCCTTTTCTATAGCATATAATCTAGAATTGATATTGATATAAATTATTATAAGAAGAAAAAACAGCTATTTTAATAGCTACATATTCTCAACTCAATCATGGATGTACATGTCAACATCTTGAAAAATATTTGTCGGCTTTGTAAAAAAAGAATTGTGTTGACAAAAGGCTACTGTAATCCAAAATCATGTGGCACCTATTCCAGAATCATGAAGGAGTGTTTTGGTGTAGTGGTAGAACACGAAGAGGCAAATGTGTACCCTCAGTACCTCTGTAGTAGCTGTGCAAGAAGAGTTCAAAGGCTTGCATCTCAGCAACCTAAGTATGTTGGGGGTGCTGCTGAATTTTCAATGCACAATGATTCCTGTGATATCTGCTTTGTGCCTAAATCATCAATGCACATCAAAACAGCAGATATTTTGATGGAAAAAAATGGTTTTATAAAGATAAATAGTGAGAATTCAAAAAGAGTATATATAATACCTGATGGATCAATCAAATTGATTGTCAATTATGATGACAGCTGGAAATGTCTTGTTTATGATAAAGAAGTTATAAGTGAGACATTGCGAAACTCAAACTTGCCAGTTATCCTTGACGATGAAGTACTGGAACGTTTTTGTACCACATTAAATAAATTAAATGTATGCACTGGTAATGCTGATTTTCAAGATGTAGTACAGGCTAAGTTTGACTGTCCAGTTCCATTTCCATCGCTAGATGGTTTTGGACAGTTTGCGTACCTGGAAACAGAGAGTATGGTGCGACTGGATAAAAATAGCTTTACAGTTATTCGAAGTGCTGACTGTGAACTCTTAACTAACAATGAGAATAAGCGATGTGTCAATTGTCAAGAACTTAGAAGCCGCTTGAGAATGATGAAAAGTAGGTTGAAGTCTAATTGGCACATGGAAGTTACATCACAGTCATCCACCAGCAATATCAGGTATTTAAGTCGTTCAGAACTGGAAGAACGATACAAAAACTCCCAGAAGGAAAGAGCAGAAGCTATAAGAAGAGTCACCAAATTGAATATGAAGGTTAAAGAAAAAATTGACAAAGATGGTGTTGTGTTGGATGAAGATAATGAAATGTTTTTTAAGACAATCATTAATGAGAGTGAGAATGCTTTTGATGAGGAAGCTCCTCAATGGCTACTGTGGCAACAACAACAAGAAATGGCTGCTAAAGAAGATGCTCGTGGAATGAGATGGCACCCCTTAATTGTTCGCTGGTGCTTAAGCATATACCATAAATCACCTGCTGCTTACAAACAATTATCAGACAAACGAATTGGGTTCATGCGCTTGCCAAGCACACAGACACTGAAAAAGTATATAAATTTCACAGAGCCCATGAGTGGATTCAATCCTGATGTTATTCAAAACTTGATAACTGACTCTAAAATTGAGGAACTGCCTGACTTTCAGAAAAATGTTAGCATTGTCTTTGATGAGATGAAAATTAAAAGTGATTTGGTATACCGAAAGTCAACTGGGCAACTTGTGGGTTTCACTGAGATGGGCGATATTAATGAGGAGTTTCGTCAATTTCAACATTCTTTTGTTGATGATAGTAATATTATTGACAGAGAATTTGCCACTTATGTAATGGTTTTCATGGTTAGAGGAATTTTATCAAATTTAGTTTATCCCTTTGGATATTTCGCTTCTTTGGGTTTCACTGCTGCTCAGCTGTATCCCTGTGTGTGGGAAGCAACTAAGGTACTGGAGTTAATTGGTTTTTATGTGAGAGCATTTATATCGGATGGAGCATCACCAAACCGGAAATTTTATGATATGGTTGCTGGTGAAAATGAATATTTCACAGTCAATTTATTTGCTCCTTACCGAGTAATCTATTTGTTTTCTGACTACTGCCACTTGATCAAAACAACAAGGAATTGTTTCGAAAATTCGTTTGGAAATTTGAATACTAGAAATCTTCATGTAAGTTTATGCTTTTTTTTCTTGTTGGTGAAATTCTTTTTTCGTAGCATTATCATGATTTGCCTTATTTTCTTTGAAGTATAAACATTACTATGCTTTGTATAATATATACAAGTTTTTTTATTTCTCGACTGTTACATTTTATATATTGTAGTAAAGACGTTTTTTTTTTTGGTTTGTATGCATAAATTATATTGCTTTTCAATCTCTTGGTTTCAGTTGGATGGTATGGACATAAGCTGGAAGCATTTAGTGGATGTATATGAGTGGGACTTAGGTCTTCATCGAGCTGCTCCAGCGTTAAGAATGCTTCATAGGTTAAAGGAAGAGCATGTCAATTTATCCCCTAGATTACGAATGCAGGTGAAGCTTGCTGTGCAGGTATAACACCTTTTATCTTTTTTTATTTGACCTTTACTTTTGAAAAAAAATGAAGGAAAACATCCTTTATTTTTGTTACTTGTCGTCATTACATAGAGAGAAAGGCGTAAATAATTTGGAATATGATACTGAGAAAATTCAGTTGTTTTTTTTTTGTTCCTTTTACTTTCTTATCCTTCTTACTCATTTGCACTTATCTACTAGGTTCTAAGCCGTACAACTGCAAATGCTTTGATTGCACAAGGTTTTCACAATAGAGCTGGAACAATAAAGTTCATGCAAATGTTTGATCAAGTGTTTGACTGTCTCAATGTGTCAAGAAAAGATGAGAATCGTAGGACAAGAAAGCCAGAGCTGGCTCCATATGAAAATATTGATGACTGGAGATTTAAGGTATGATGTTTTTCCATCATACCATGTGTTTGTATCTATGTCTATCCATGTTTGATTTCATAATTTTTTATAGATTTTAGTATAAACACCAACACAATCAGAAAATGATATTTACCAATTTGTCAAACATCTGTCATACATGATGATTTTCTCACTTTCTAATGTTATGACTTGATCTTGTGATATAGTTTTGTTTATTTTTAGTTTTTGGAAGAGGAATTTTTGCAAGGATATTTGGAAAGATGGCGAGATCAGGCTAATGCTGCTGTTGGGATGACAAGAGATGAAAAAAATAAACTTTGCTTGAGTAGACAAACCTTACATGGATGGAAAATAACTGGTGTGTGTAAAGATTTTGATATTTGCTATGTTTATTTCTATTTATTTGCTATTCATGCTTTCGTTTGATTACCAAATGGTATGAATTTATGATATTCAATTTATTTTTTTATGATTCAGCCGTTCATTCATCCATCATTTAGGTTGTTGATGACTTCCTAATGAATAAATATGACAACCATATTTGTTTTAGTAAAATCATTCGTGGAGTTAACAAAGCTAATGCTACAGCAAGAAGGTGTCAAGTTTTTGTTAAGTGAGAGGTTCTCACAAGATCCCTTAGAACAACATTTTGGTCGTCAAAGAAGTGCAGGTGGGTGTAACGAAAACCCAACATTGTACCAATTTGGTCATCAAGAACTTGCACTAAATGTGATGGGAAGTAAATTAATTACGGATTTGCGAGGTAATACAAGAAGAAACGTACATGGAATGCATTTAGATGTGCATGATAGAAGAAAACTGCCACAAAAGCAAAAGAAGTGAACTGTTCTTTATAACAACGATTTTGTAGATAGCAAGATAAAGATTCCATGTTGAAAAATTTCAGAGTTTTTTTAAAGCTTTCTGAGAGCATCTGTTTTGCATCTGATTGTTTTTTGTCGGTGTCAGTCGAATTGAAGCCGCTACAATTCTAAATAAGTGTTTGTGTCCGATAATCAGGTTATTTGACTCGCACATGTCTGGCTGTCTTCATAGTTACTTTTTTCATATTTGTCAATATTTTATTGCTTATACTTTTGTAAATATTTTTGCCAATACATCATCACTTTGTATGATTTTTGCCTGTCAGCGTTGTGTTCTGAAAAAACATAAATCAAAATCGGATGAAAGGTCCAGGCTCTCTAACTTCGATATCCTTTTAAGATTAGCTTCTCGTTTTGTCGGTTTCTGAAAACGGAAAATCCTCTGAGATCGGGCTAAACGGCAAACCGGGTGAAATAATGATTCACATGTGGAGATGCGATGTGATTACCTTGCGGGGATTTTTGTTTGCGTGGACTAATTTTTTTGCGAGCTAAAGTTTGAGAGCGTTTTACGTGGATTAATTTTACCAAGTCAGAGCTATTCAAGGAAAATGTTTGGATTTATTTTTGCGAATGTGTACAAAATGCTATGCATGTATTTTATAATATAGCTGAGAAAAAAGCAGCGAAAATCACCGTTTCCATGCCTGACACATTAGAAAACCAATGAGTGCTTGATAAGTACAAGAATAGTTAACATACGAAAAGTACACAGTGCCAAAAATAAAACCATGAAATTTTGCGCGGATTTGTTTGCGAATCGTTCATGTGTTGACGTTTTGCGAATTTGGCCAGAAATCGCAAAAAATCCCTTTACTGTATCAGTTATGATTATAAAGAACGGTAAACTTGAAATGCTACACTCAAATTTTGCATATTGTAAGGATCGCAGTGGCATTCATAAGAGGAAATACGGTATGCATCAATCATTTCAAAACAGCTCGAATGACGGGTCGATATATCCCCAAATATAGAAGCCGCAAATATTCCGGAAATCAATAGAAGCCTTGATGAATTTCAAAACCTTATCCATTTTTGAAATTTCCCATAAACTTACTTTCATTTCTTCATGGAAAAAAGAATTAACAAAAAACTTAATTTGATTTCGGTCTTATTGTCGAATTTCAACAAAATGGGGGGTCATTATAAAACAATTTCTGGGGTGAAACATTTGACGCTTGTGCACAAATGCACCTTTTTAATAAAATAAATAAATAAAAATCAAGTATATATACAAACAACATCTCATCTCTTTACAATCACAATCAAACACAAAATCTACTGACATCAACACTTCATAAAAACACAACACTCCTTATCATGTGAGCTTCTTCCGCATTGCTGGTTCTGTTTTTTTGGACAATACAATTTTTGATTGTTCTTTCTTTTCTTTGCTTAAGTTGGCCAATTTTCTTTTCACAATTTGAACGTAGCTGGTAACATATGCCCTAGCTCGAATGTCCACCCATTTTTGCAAACATTGCTTTTTCAATATGTTTGCTAGTGTACGGTTTGCTAGATTCCTAGATAAACTTTCCCATGCCTGGTCAATCAATCTATCATTTTCCATTTCTTTTTCAATTGTCACTCGTATGTCTTCGCCTCTGTAATGTTTTATTAAATTCAAGTTTAAAATTTTTCGAACAGAATTTTCCATTCGGCGACAGAAAATAAACATATCATCATTAACAACGACAAGTCCTCCTCGATTGACCAAATTTATCCAGTCTTTGGTGAACTTTAAAAATCCAGTGGTTGAATGCTTTTCAATTCCATGTATTTTTAATGTATTGAGGAAATTCACTGCTGCAACAGCAACAGTTCTTGATCTCGAAGCATTTTTTTCTGCAATGCGTTTGTATTTTTGCAATAACGAAAATACAATAAATCCTGAAACATAGCTCACAATTTGTTGCTCCTCCTTGGTAAGCTTCAAATCAGCATTTTCAGCTAATCGTTCTTCATTTTCATGTTTTACTATGGCTTGTATTGTTCCAGTGACAAGACTATAAAACAACATGCTCAGTGGTCCTGATGAAGCTTCTACGCCTGTTAAATCAGCCAGTTGATTTTTCAGATGGCTATCCAAAATGAGCTGGTGAACCTGTTTCCAAAGAGTTTCACGGCCTACTTCTTTTACTATATGATTATTCCTCAAAATATCTGAACAGTTTGTAACAAGCTTGACTGCAAATGGATGCTGTATTTCTTCCTTCAACTTTACCAAAAACTGAAGAGCAAGATCTCGCATTTGGTTTCCGGGGGACAAGGTAGATCCTACTTTCTTGCACATGATTGGGTCTTTAAGTAGGTCATTTAAAATGCCTACAACAATAGCTTGTGCCAATTCTATGTACTCCTCATTTGGTAACTTTATGGAATCTAGTAACAACATTTACAAAATAAAATAAAGATCAGAACAAAGGTCAGCAAACAATAAAATAGACATACATAAAATTAAAATTGCAGTAAAAATGAGTGTTGCTTTCTTTGTATTACATAAAAGACATCCTATTGCCAAACAGAATAGTGACAAAAAACTTACGTTCTTTCATAGTCTTTTTTTCTTTAATTCCTCGACTAGGTACTGCTTTGTGACTGTTAGCTGCTTTTTTTGACTCTTTGTTTAAAGAACCTATAGTAAACAAAGAAAATTATTAGAAAGAAGTTGCCAGCAAAAAAATACAAAACCATAATAAATAACATTTGATACAGTGTGTAGCTATACAGTAAGAACTTGGTAGCTACCTAAAGTACAAGTAACATATACATAAAATAGTTTACCACATCTCAAAATATGTTTCTCGAAGAACGACTTCTTCTTAAAACGTTTGGAACACGATTGACACACAAGCTCAGTATTGACTATGTTTTGTGGTCCAGCTACTTCACCAACATATCTTTCATCAACAAACGTGATTCCAGGGATAACAGATAGCACACACTCCTCATTTTCATCTTCGAAATCTTCCACTAAAATATCATCGGGGACTTCTATCTCACATTCTTCGAATTCATTAAACTCATCCAGGACCTCTATTGCTATTTCCTCCTCCGAGTCGATTTCAAAATCATAAGTTCCATAGTCTTGTTGTTCTTGTAGAGAAGCCATGTTCGTTAACGAATCGTTAGGAGAAACGGTTTGTGATCAAAAACTATTACATCATGAGTTAGTGTAAGCCAATAACATTTCGCCCGGATTGTTTTTTGAAAAACCAATCGCATTGCTACTGCTTAAATTATGTTTAATTATTCCTTTGTTCAAAGAAAGATTATGCAGTTAACCGCTAATTTTAAAATTTAGATTTGAATAGAGCCACACGCTAGCGCATCGAGCTTATTACAATGGAAAAACTAGAGTTGTTTCTCCTTCTCTTTTCTATCCTCCTAGTTTATATTAATGATCTTCCTAACTCACTAATTTTTAGTGAGGCAACGTTATTTGCTGATGATACCTCACAAATTCCTCACTCAAAGTCATTGAAAAATCCTTAAACAAAGATCTAAAGAGACTCTTTAAATGGCTATGTTCAAATAAGATCTCTTTGAACGTTTCAAAAACTGAAGTCTTATTATTTCATGGTCCACACAAACGTCCCAACTACAATATTCGGCTAAAATTGAATGGTCATCCACTGTGTCTTAGCAACTCAGTCAAATACTTAGGAATTTATTTAGATAATCTTCTATCATGGAAAAAACACCTTGAAATACTTGCTGTAAAGTTAAGGAAAGCTAATGGGCTTATCTCAAAGCTACGACATTTTCTTCCAAGATCTGTTCTTCGTCAAGCTTATTTTTCGTTCTTTGATTCTCACATGAGATACGCATGTCAGGTCTGGGGCAACTCCCCTTGCCTTAGAATTTTTAACCTTCAAAAACAAAGCATGAGATTAATTACCTTCTCTGAATTTAGCACTCCTTCATCTCCTTTGTTCCGTGATCTAAAAATACTCAAGTTATCTGATCTAATTAAGCTGCTCAATATTACTTCTATCTTTGATATACTTTCAAATTCTGCACCTACAACTCTCAATAATACTTATAGTCTAAGTAAATATCCATATAGTCACAACACAAGAGGAAATGAGTTGGGACTTTTATCAAGACCTCAACGTAATACTATAAAATATGGTATAAAATCTATCATTTATCAATCAATTTTACAATGGAATGAGCTACAGATGCATTGCACAGAATCTGACCTCACTAACATTTCTAAACATAAGTTAATTAGACTTTACAATAACATCACTTTCAATAACTATTGATACATCACAAATTAGTTGATTTTACTTGTTTAATAGTAGTCTATGTTAAATCTAACTGTGTTATTCATAAATCCTGGTGGCCTCCCCTTTGACTAGTCTTCGACTATTGGGTGTGCCTCCTGTTCAACCATCATTAAGAACTCTTATCTTTAGTATATTTTATCTTTAGTATATTTTTTACAATATATTTTTGTATATGAGTTTAAATGGTTGACAAATAAACAAATACTACTACTACTACTACTACTACTACTACTACTACTAATAAAGCCACGTAGACCATGATACAACTTCTAAATACTCTCAGCCTCTTTTCGGTGTTGCAAGGGACGGTTGTTATTGTTGCTTCTCAAATGTAAATTTTCAAAAATTCACAACAGTATACTTAATTTTCAGAATTTTTCATCAATACTTATAAACATGGACGTATAAAAAGAGAAGGACTTACAACTTTTATAAATCTATTCAAACAAGCGCGTCTCGCTTTATTGAAATTTTGACAAAAGCAGTTTTGAAACTCCCTCAAGTGCTGTTAAAAATACATGTTTCCATTGGCTTCCACACTAGCAGCCTTTTGTTATAAACACGAAAACTGTTGAAAAACACCAAAACTAAAAGTATGATTCCTTAGGAGTTCCTAAAGCTTCAGACTTGAAACTTTCAGAAAAGATAGATAAATTATCTCTCTGTTTTGTGTAGCTTAGGCATTTTTGAGGCGCAAATATTAACTTCATAACATGCAGAGACGCTGTGCCATGATTTTCTTCTATTTTCACTTGTAACATCTTCTAGCAAACTCACAGACATTTTAAAAACGATTAAATATCGTCGTCTGTGGCTTTGAACAATGAATAAAAGTGTTTTGAAAGCTAATGAGTCTTAATTCCTCTGATATTTCAGTTTTCCGCGTTGGATTGGCACGTAAATAATCGTTCGTCTCAACAAAAATCCAGTGAAATGCGAGACACGCTTTGGTATGAAAGGGATGCCGACACAATGGATTTTAACAATAGAATTGAATAGCTATTGAAATGAGTTGTGAGTCCTTCTCTTTTTATACGTCCATGTTATAAAGTATTAGAATCGATGACATTAACAGATACATGCGGACACATGATTTTGTATGCTCTATAATTACAGTTTATCAAGAATGTTCTTTCAACACTCAACGTCATCCTGCTCATGCTTTTGCTTTTATGAACAGTGTGCCAATTTCTTCTTGTGGTGTTCATCTTTTTGTTATTGTTCGATTTTTCAAATTTTTCTACGAGAACTTGTTGTAAGAAGTCAAAGTTGCTAAGGGCTGTATGTTGCTAAGGGCTGTATGTTGCTAAGGGCTGTATGTTGCTAAGGGCTGTAAATTTGAGTGAATAAACATAAAACAGATCCACTCATATTTTTGAGACAGAAATCGCAATATAAAACAGGCTTTAACTTTTCCTATTCCTCTACAAGAAAATATATTACTAACTAAATCACTGCAGGAATTAGTTATTTATTGTGCGTTTGACCAACTACAAAAGATGTGACTAACTAAGATGTGCATAACTATTCAATTAAATGCCACCTTCATGGTGGTGGTGGTGCTTAATAAGATGATTAGTTATTTTCATAAATTCTCTAAAGCGATTTGCCATCGTTGATCACAGAGAATGGTATTTTTCTTCTTTTCTCCGGAAGTCGCGATGCTTGTACAACGACGATGAAGTTGGCAACCTGTCGTCTATAGAGTCCCGCACCAGATGTCCTTCGTGCAAAGTATCTGGTATATGAATACCTGAAACCGAATGCAAAGCCAATATCTATTAAGAAACAAACATTTTCTCAGGTCATCGAGTTAAAAGTGCCTCAAATTCAGAATGACATTGTATAGATTTTTCGAAGTTCAAAAAGTTTTAAATTTATGTTTAAAAACACTGCATGCATCTATCATTCACGAAATCGTAGGATTCGGTTTATCCAGACCATCACATTAATAATTCCCACTGTATAACATCGAAAGTTGAATGAACAAATTTGAGTTTCCTTCTAACTGCAATTTTGTTTGAGAGAAATTACCTTTTGTTGTTGTTTTTCAAATTCATGTTTTGAGAAATTCTATGGACTGGTTAAACCCATCGTACTGTTCAACATTGATGTGCTATGAACAAGAAATTTCTCTCATCGTTCCATTTCCAGTTTTTCCGACAATTTTTGACGTTCTTTATGTAGCTTCTCTTTTTCGTGTTTTTCCTGTCGATATTTTTCTTTATAGTTCTGGACCTATAAACGAATGCTTCAACACAAGAACGTTTGCCGGATATTTTTGGTTGGCATATGGTTCGTACCTGCGAACTGAATTCTGAATTTCGTTGTTGGTGAGCTTCTAAGAGGTCGTTCTCCTTCTTTAAGTTATTGTAATCTCGCTCCCACATTGTGTTCACCCTCAAAACCTGAACGAAAGGTTGTTTATCATAAAATGAAAGTTAGAAATGCAAGTAAGAAGACAGATCCTTTTTATAATTCAACTTTTCAAAATTTGGGTGATGACAAAATACACGACTTATCTTCACGCTTCATTCGACATTGTTTGGGTACTACTAGCCACACGTTTGACCATGGAAATAAATTCCAAAACAAAAACAGTAGCAGTCATCTAATTGGTTGAGCTGTAAGTGTCATCAGTTTCAGACACTCACCTCTTCCAACTTCTTCTTTATTACTTCGATGCCTTCAGTTGCCATTTTCTTCCAAATTTTTGACAACAAAATAACTATTTTCTGCCAGCAATTTCATTGTTTATAATAAATATTGCATCACACACCTATTTCTATAGAGTGAGTGATTTTCATGGGGGAAGCACAACAAAGTATTGCATATTACTTCTACTTTTCAGGGAAATAACATTTTTGTCGAAAGTCTCTGTGAAGGAGAGTATGTTTACATTGCATAATAAATTAAACAACATTTTAGATAATTCGAGATAACGGAAGTCATATGTATGGAAGCCGAGAAGGGTCAAACGCAATATCATTTATTTTGTCTAGATTTCATTTATTCTATCTCAATTTCTTTAAATATGTCTCGATTTTATTAAATATGTCTCGATTTTATTAAATATGTCTCGATTTCATTACAATTGTCGCGATTTCATTACAATTGTCGCGATTTCATTACAATTGTCGCGATTTCAAAATCAGCTGTCGTGATTTCAAAGTTTCACTGTACACAATAATAAACAATAATAAACAAATCTTTTTCATTCTTCACATATCACTGCAACATTGTGAAAGTAAGGACGTTGAACTATGTTTTGTTACAAATGCGGTGATGTCATCACAGATGACCAAATATTTTGCAGAAGATGTGGAGCCAAAAAACGTGTTGGTGGACAAATGCTTGAAAATGAGAGGGAAATAATAGAATATTACTTTCGACGAGGATTTCAATACCAGTCAATTATTCTATTTTTAAAGCACATACATGATATTAAAATGAGTTTAAGGACCTTGAAAAGAAGACTTAAGGACTATGGATTACGAAAAAACAACAATGATGTGACAGAAGAGCAACTCAAACAGCTCATGTCAAACGAAATCAGCGGCCCGTCTTGTCAACTTGGCTATCGAGGAATGTGGAATAAACTACGTACTAGTTATAATGTGACAGTCCCAAGAGATGCTGTAATGACTCTCTTAAAGGACATCGATCCAGAGGGGACGGAGCTAAGAAAATCTAGAAGATTGAAGAGACGTGTATATACTTCCCTTGGCCCAAATTCAACATGGCACGTGGATGGGTATGATAAACTAAAGCCATATGGACTACCTATCCACGGCTGTGTTGATGGGTTTTCTCGAAAGATTTTATGGCTAAAAGTTTGTAAATCAAACAACAACCCTGTAATTCCAGCTAGTTACTTCTTAAAAACAGTTGAAGAACTCGGCGTTTGTCCAATGGTTGTCCAAACAGATTGTGGGACAGAAAACGGTTCACTAGCTACCATTCAAAGTTATTTTCATAATGATTTAAAGGCACACCGTTATGGTAAGTCTATCGCAAACCAAAGGATAGAAAACTGGTGGTCACATCAACGTCGCGGTTATACAGATTGGGTAATTAGTTATTTCAAAGATCTTGTAGATGAAGAAAAACTTAGTCCAGGGAACATGTTACATTTGGATTGCATTTGGTTTGTATATTCCAAACTATTGCAAAAGGATTTAGATAGCGTTAAAGATGAATGGAACAATCATTACATAAGAAAATCGAAGAACTGCCATGTGCATGGGATTCCTGATGAACTGTACTTTTTACCCGAAACCCGCGGCTATGAAGACTGTGCTATGTCGATAACAGATGAAAAAATCGAGGCCGTTTTGGCAGAAACAAATTTCCATGAAGAAGCTATCTTACTTGAAAGTGAATCCAATGAAGATATATTTGAGTTTTGCAAATTCGTGATAGACGAATTGGCCTTTGAATATCCTCCTGCAGATTGGGCTACAGCAAAAACTATCTATGAAAGCATTATAAATCGATTGTAATTAAGCATATCTGGTAGTATGCTCTCGTCTATAATCTTTCTTAAGCGTCAAACAAAATAATGTACAACTCTCATAAAATCAATATTAACAAGACTAAAAAGTAACAGTATCAAAAAACCATATTAATGTTTCGTTTAAAAATAAACCAAGGGCTGTGAAATGTTGTGCCTCGATGGTTGAAAAACCCTAAATCAAAGAAAACAAACAAACAAATCAATTATGCTTCGCCTCATGTATTCTATACTGCGTTTTATACTGAACTTTTATACTTTTTGGCAACTTGTTCAGACTGATGAAAAATTTATTTGTACATATTAAAAGTATATTTCAACAGTTTTTTTAGTTTTAGCATATATAATCAAAGATCATATTGTATTCTTGATTAGGAATTATTTCTTACATATATACCTGAATAAAATTCCCTGGATACACCCCCGGTATCTGCTCCAACTTCACCTACATAACATATGTTTATTTGTTGTCCTATTAGTTTTTTGTTCCATGGCTTTTTGAAAAAATTCAAAAAGTCTGTAAACTCATGCCCTCTTCTGACATTCAATACCAAATAAGAGTCATTTTTCAATGAAAAACCTGTTATTGCTTTCTTCAATGCCTCAATGTAAGTTTCTCTATCTAAACTGTTAACATCAATTTCTTTAGCATTTGGGCTTTTCTCTTCCTCCTGTGTTGGTTGCAGGTTGTCATAACAATCATAATCATTCAATGTATGTTGTAAAGCTACAAAAGGACTTTGTGACATCAGCAAGCATGAATTTGCATGTGTGTTTAACTCATCAACAGGGAGAGTTTATTACAAAGGGGGCATGATGATACTTCTTTATTTGATTGTGTTGATATACCATCTAACTCGGGAAATAGATCAAAATCATTCCATTCAAATTGGTCTCCTGTCAAATCAACAACACCTGCCTTGTTGGTGTCACCATTTGATGAATTCTTTTTTATATCTTTTGATTCCACCTCACCAGCCTCAACAGAATCCTCGTCTGATGAAAGTTTCTCTTCCTGATGTAGCAATAACGATGATGTTAAACACACAAAAAAGTCAACTTTTGAATATGGTTTGCCCAGAGCTTTTTTGTATTCTCCTAATGTAAATGGCTTGTTGGTGCCTGGAATAAATAAAACAGCTTTCATGTCAGGGTAGCATAGGGTGTAATCATCCAAAGAGCTAAAATATTGATTGTGATCGCTAAGTTTCTTTACAGCAGCTTCCAATATCTGATTCTTATTGGAATGTTCTTGGACAATTAAAGGAATTCGACTCCCACGTTCTTTTCTCAGATTGCTTTGTTTATCTGACGATATAATCCCTACATTGATGGTGACTTTTTTAATGTTGCTGCTGGTGCTTTGATACCTTGTTTTTCCTCTGAAAGCGTTTGAAAACAACTTTCTTTCTTCCTGTTTCTTGGATTTAAATTCTTGAAAATGCATAGAAGGTTTATTTGTGGTTTCTTTGCATTGTGGATGGCATTTTGAACCGCATTTGAAGCAAAATTTATCACCTTCTTCAACTGTCTGTCGACCACAGTGTCTGCAAAACTCCATCTTTGTTTTGATAAACAAAAAACGCATGGTAAAAAATAAATGTGAATAATCAAGACAATACGATTTATAAATCCACGAGACAAATTTCAAATTTTGAAATCGCGACAGCTAATTTCGAAATCGCGACAACTACTACTATTGAAATCGCGACAGACTTAATTTTTTGAAATCTAGACAAAATAAATGAAATTGCGATTGGCCCTCCTCGGCTTCCATACATATGAATATTGAAGAAATATTTGAAACTTAAAAATGTTTTCGTGAATCTCTGCTTACTGCAGGAAAAAAATTTATAAAAGTTATATAATTGTTTCTTTTTTCTCTTTCATGAAAAAAGGTCACATGGAGGAGTAGAAGATATAAACAAGACCCACGACCCACGACGTGACTTTTGGGAACACTCCAACAAAGTTATTCTCAAAACATTTGTGAATGAGTAAATATGAAAGCGCTGTGGTTTGGCACTTTATAACACATTATAAATATCATACATTGCAAGGACGAGATAAAAATAAACTATTACTACCAAGAAATAACGATGGAGGGCTTCGTTGCATATCTACATAGCGATGGAGGGCTTCGTTGCAAATTATGAGATGAGATATAAGGTTGTGAAGTAGTTAAAAGGAAGTTCACTTGAATTCTTTTTTAAAATGATGTCAGAAAAGTGTGAGCGGAATAACAAAGGAAAAGGGTTTCTAACATTCGATGACAGAATTTCAAAAGATTGGCAAGGACTGGATGTAAAATGTTCCAATCAAACATGTTCACAAAGACACGAATTATTTTGAAGGAAAGTATTTTTAAATACCAACCACCCCAGGGCGGATGCACCCCAGGGCGGATACTACATTTATATCACTGCACGAAATTAAATGTTTTCACATTTTCTAATGCACGAAAACATTGTCTTTTCAGTTTCCATAAATGTAAAAACATGATGTTTTTGATCATATTCCCAAACCAATTAATGAAAGCTTCATGTGTTAAAATTTAAAATTTTTACGCCTAAGTGTTCTGAGTGGAATGAATGTACTGGCACATCATTAAATCTTATCCATGAAAACTTACATATTGAAAGCTGTTCGAAACTCTTTAGTTTGACATTCAGTTCAGAAGGAAGGGGGATTTACATTTAAGGGAATTTACAAAGCAGAATATTCCAATAACCAATCATATAACTTTATTTCAGATCACGTAAACGAAGCAATAGTGCTGGAGACGAAATATTCTGCCTAGTGTAAACTTAACATTACGTCATTAAAGTTTTTATATTGTTTTATATGCACATATAGTTGGCATTGCACACCGAATACAATATCGGTGAGAGCAGATATAGGTAAAAAGAAGAGATAAATCACAATTTGTTTGTATTGCCTATTTTGTTCGAATTTATTAATTTGAAAGATAAAACTTGTTTTTTTGCTTCTGATAAATGATTCAGTGAATTCCGAGAAATTTGAACTGTGTTTTCAGTAGATTGGGATTTTTTTAAACTTTGATGACCTTAGTGATATCAGAGGCGACTCCCAAAATAATTTGGTTTAGCACTTTCAGGATTTTTCAAGTCCACGAGACCATTTTGAAATAAGTTTTGAGAAAAAGAAAAGAAATTGGAACAATCGATACGAACGGTTTCTTCTGAATTTAACCCTAGTCACCATAGTAACCATATAGTCACAAGTCTTGCGACTTTGTCTAAACTAATATCCTCTTGTTTTTCCCTTGCTAAATTGCCACTCAGATTCGCGTTGATTTCATCTATTTGAAATCTACTAATAGAAGCCACGTGACTTTCATTGAAAAGGGAAAGTAAAAATTCCTCCATCGCATTGCATTATGGTGGTTGTAGCATGTGTTTGAATTATGGGAATAGAAAGTTCGAAAGTTATGGCAAATAAATTTGGACGTAAATATAAACAAAGAACTCACTCAGAACTTGGAGTAGTCATGCTACAATACTAAAATAGAACCGACATTAAACTACAAGAGCGCAAACAAAGCAAAAACCTAAACTACAGACAATGTTTAAAGGTCCACAAAACTGGTCGGGGTTGAGACACGACAGATGTTTCTTCCAAAATAGACCTTTCCCGAATACTGTTTAAACACCATGTTACTGCCTCGTTATCAAGATTCGCCACGTTTTTATGTAACCTATTATTTCACCAATTACATTTATCATTAAAAGGATATGATGCTTTTTGGCGTAACCATAACACGATGTTCAAACAGAAATAATTCAATAAAGATCTATATGGAATCAACCTCGAAGTCAAGATCTCTTGTCTTTTGGATATACACGGAATAGATGGCAACATCCTCGATCCGAATATCCAAGAGAGAGACATTGGGTTCGAGGTTGATATGGGATATTTCTGAATCATATTCAAAAGCTTTATTAAAATATTTACGTGAACGTTCGAAATATACAATTGTGTGATCAAATTCTTCCGAATGTTTTAATCTGAGCTCAGCTAAAATGTTTGAGAAACCAAATTTGTTTTCTCGGTTGCTTAACAAGTTTTTAAAACATGCATATCTTCTTCTTTGTATCATCATCTTCAAACGAGGAAGTCAGCAAGATAGCTCCGTTCCTTCTGGTTCCCTTTTTAGAATGACAACGGATGCCTCAATTCGAAATGATGATGTTTAAACAAATTTAAAGTCTTTTGAAATACATGCTGAAATATGCTTTGAAATATTTCAAATAAATATCTCGAACAGCTATTTCTAGCAGAGGTGTTCCTACCAACCAGACCTATTTTAATTTTATTCTCAAAGGGCTTGATGTTTTATAGATTCTGAAATATCAAGGGAATAAAACTGGTTAGGAAAACTGTTTTTGTTTTCCCATAACTCACTCCATAAATAGATTGATAGACTTTCTGTCGATCATAATTATACAAGCTTCTAATATATTCCCTACAACAAGCTGAAAACAAAAGTGGATGATATATTTCTTGAATAGTGTATTAAAAAGTTGATATTCTCGTAAACATGTTTCATTATCACAAGACCAAAAGTGATATACAAAGCATATTATAATGAAAGTACAGGCCGTTGGAGAGATGGGGCGACTCAGATTAAGTGCCTAAAGAGGCCAAAAAGGAAAATTACCTTGTTTGCTAAATTTGATGGAGGAGCTAGCGTTAGATCTAACTTGATAATGTAAAATTGATCTTACGAAAAGAAATGTTTAACATGTGTTTTTAATAAAGTAAATAATGAATGCATATTCATGGGGAATGATGAAAGTTTTTACGTCTAATATCGTAGCCAACTGTGGAGTTATGTGGCAGCCGCGATGATGCAAGTTGTCATGACTTGGATCGGCCGAGTCTGCAACTGCATCAAAATATGCTTTCTAACGCGTACGTAATTCACGCACACGAAAATTTCATTTTTGTTCAAGATTACCATTCTGATCAGGATTCAGATCAAATTTTTTTCTTTCCCTTTATTGCATCCTAAAGCTTCGTACTCACCAGGCGTTTAAACGCGTTTATCCTATAGGGTAAACGTATGAGGCACCATTACAAACTCCGCTTATTATAAGTAATCACAAGAGCTGAAAATCTCAATGAAAGCAGAGTGATCTGAACAAGATGCCCTTACGGGCAAAAAGATTTCTGCAAAATCTGTTGAAGCATGAAAAATGACAAATGTTATGACATTTATGAAATTCGACAAAAAATGCTACACGATCTAAGTGGGCTCGAACCACCGACAATTCGGTTACCAGCCGAGTAACTTGCCAACTGCACCACAGAACTACATATGTAATGTAAAAACCGCTATCTTTAGACAGTAAGAAAAAAACGGAAGAGAAAAACCAAAGCCGGTTGTAATGTATTTCTTGCTTTCGCAAAAATCCAAAATCGAAATATTTTATGACATATTTAAAAATTCGAAAAAAAACCAGAAGATCTACATGGGGTCGAACCACCGACCCTTCGGTTAATAGTTGACTGAACCAACCAACTGTGCCACGGAAGCCTGTACGCCAGTGTTGATATAAATATATATACCTCTTTTGACTCTTCTGTTTACAAAACGTTGAGAACTTCTTTTTAGTTAGAAAAGAATGATCACAGTCCAAGATAATTATATGTTTCTTCTATATATTTTCTGTTTTCACCTTAAAATATGTATATATTCTTTAAAATCCATTTAATATTGAGCAAGAAACTTTAGTAAATCTTTCGCTGACATGCAATGCACGGTGCTTTGGTTTCATGTAAATGCACGCACGAAATTTCAAAAAACCGCTAGGTTTGGACAGTAAGAAAAAAAAGAAGAAGAAACAAGATGCCCTACCGGGCAGAAGTATTCCTGCGGATGACTGTAAGACTTTCTGGAGCCTTTTCAGAAAGAAATGAGTGTTAGTTCACGCTTTAAAACCATATGCATAATGCGGAATGATGTTTGCAGTATTTTACATTTTACCTTTTAGCTACGATAACTATTAAACTCTGTTGTTTCATATAAAATTTCAGTCTTGCATCAATTTCGAGATTTTTTTAAAAAGATTTCCATTCGAAGTTGTACTCCCTAAAGCATCTTCAAGAAGCAATTAACTAATTAAAAGATTATCGTGTTAAGAATAATCTGTGCTTTAAAAGGTGAATGAGAAAGAAGTAATATTTGTTATTTCTAGAAACTGCACTGTTTTCATCATTTAGAGATTTTTTCAAAAACTTTTTTATTCATAGTTATATTCCCTAAAGCATCTTCAAAAAGTAATTAAGTAATGAAAACTTTGTCACATTAAGTTTTGAAGGGAAAATCTGTGGCGTAAGTAGTAATAACTTCTAATTCATTTAATTACATTCCCGAGAGCATCATAAACGTTAAGAGACTTTGAAAAATTTTGCCGGAGATCAAGCTTAAAAAGGAACACCGTCAGTTTAAAAATCCATTAGAGAACACTCTTCCGTGGACGTTTCAAAATACTACTTTTAAAACTATACAGTATGAAAATCTTTATGTTGTTTGTACCTGAACTTCATAATAAAAACTTTTACTTGGCCTTGCGAAATAATAAAAATATCTGTGTTTCCTTTTTATCGTCAGCTTGATAGTATACAAATTTTAGAATCATACAATATTTTAAATTCGACTAGTCAATTAAAAAAGTGGTCATCTATTGATTAATAAAATGGGTATAAGCTGATGAGGAAGATAAGCTGTGCTTCAAGATTCCAGAGCTTTATAAAAACAGGGTAGCTTATCTAGGAACATGAATTAAAAAATTGTATTACATTTAGAAAGACTAATAGAAACCTTACGCATTAAATCGATATAAACATACCCTATTGGTAGTCGTTCATACCGTCAATCTTCCTAACTTCGGACATCCTTCCAAACTTCGGACATAAAAATAACATATCCGCAAAATACAAACCACATCAATAATATCCATACTGCACTGTCAATTAAACTAAATCTAAAACTTCACAAAAATCAAACATTTGAATTAGTTGACTGTACGCTTGAGAGCAATGTTGCACGCAATAACGCAGAACAATTATAATGTGAATTATAATTACGTCTCTGATTTAAGGCTCTATCTAAACAACGGATCTAGTAGGATTCACGCAAATGTTTCAGATAACACATACTTATAGTGTTTTTAGGCTTTTTAAAGTATTTTCTGAAGAACGTCTAAAAAGCTCGTTTTACTTAAAGTTATGGAATTTTGGAAGACATCGATGAAAGTCCTGGGAATGAAGTGATATTAATCTCAATGGTCTTTTATTGCGTGCATTTTTAACACAGATTCATAAGGCTTGTTTAGCGTTTTGAAACGAGTGCAGTGAAATGGGATATTATTCTCAGGATCTGAGAGCCCAAATTCGAAAGCTTTCCACTTAGGGCCGACCAAGGACACACTGCATTGCATAAACTTATTTCTTGAACACAGACCATCCTAGAGGTTTAATGGTACAAACTAACGCTTTGCAACGGAATCATCTCACTTCTTTAGCAAAATTACGGAACGATTTTGTTTCATCATACTAGATATGTCGACCCTCGTGTAGTCGGCAGAACATTTATCCGATATCGAAAATTGAAGAGTGCCGCCGCTACGTGAATAGATAATAGAGAATGCCCTCTTTCTACCAGGAGGTAATAGACATTTCCTAAATTTACTTGATACTTGTTCGCTTAATCCCACATCACGATGTTTAAACGGAAGTTCGAGAAAGGTCCATCCCAATCCGAAATCATTTGAAAATCATGCTATCATAGTTGTCCGTTACCGACAAACCGCTAGAAAAGTTTTTCTACAAGGAAACGTTCAGGAGAGAGCCAATCAGTCATTAACCTCATTCGTTTGATACTTTGATATTTGCAAGCCTTGGTTCTAATTTAAACAGTTCGCTACCTTGTCTTTTGAAATCCACAAAATTAGAAAATGTACTGTTAGGGCTTATTATGTTACAATTATTGGTTCTTCATTAAATAGTTGAAACAATGAAATTTCATTTTTTGTTAAGACACAAAATTTAATTTTCAGCATTCAGCAATGCGGAAATTTATTAACACAAAATAAAAATCATTCAGCACAAATCGCACGTAAAGTCCAGAGCATCGACGCTCACGTCATCTTCGTTCCTATACACTATACCGGAACATTTTAGGTGAAACACCCTGTCACATTGATCGCAAGCGATCCATTTAAACTTTTCCCCTCGTTTAGCATGAAATGCCTTGCATCGGCAGCAAAACCAGGTTTTGTCCGAAAATATAGAGATCTTCTCCATGTCTCGTAGCTGGATGGCTTTTCCTGGCGTTATTTTTGAGCCACGTCTTCTTTTTGATGGCGGAGACACAGACGTTATCTTTGCCAACACAGCTTCAGATAGACACTCTTTGATGGATGGTCCACCAACTTCATCATCTTCATTCTCCTGGAAAGCACAATATTGTAATGTTTTAAAAGTAACTAACCATTCACTCGAACTTGTACGGCTGTATTTCAAAATAAAACAATCAATCGTAACTAAAAGCTTCATAATTTGATGAAGTAGAAAAATGAGTGAAGAATTTTTCGAAAAACTGAATGAAACTTACTAAATCAGTAATTCTTGGGATTCGTTTTAAAACTTGATCCCTGTCTATCGGATAAATCCCTGTCGCCTTGAAACCAGAGATCAAAGAAGTCCCACTCAACATTGACACGAGATTTCGAAGGAGTCCCGGGAATTCCGTCTTGTCAATAGGGCCCACTGGATGTAGCAGCCTCCACTCTCTCAAAACTTTCACCCATGCGCATTTCAATCCTCGGAAGACTGCCACATCCAACGGCTGACACAAATGCGTGGAATTAGGAGGCATCGTAATGAATCTTATATTGTTTTTGACACTGTAGTCAATGACAGATTCTGAAAAATGCGCTCCTAAATTGTCTCCGATGAGCGCGAATGGTCCTTCTGCACCCTCGATGCTTTTGACAAAAATCTAGAATAACAGAAATTTAAATTCAAACTATAAGTAGAAAGACATTTAAAATTTAAATGATATTCTCCGTCTTAAATACTTACCTCAAAAAACCACTTTTCAATGGTTTCTTTGTCAAACCATCCGTTTTTGGTTGCACCATAAACGGCGTTATCGGGCCCACCTTTCTGCCAATTTTCGTAGACATTTTTTGCTCTATACACGATCATGGGCGCCAAATAATTCCCAGTGGCATTTCCACAAAACATGACACTAATTATTGATAAGAATTTAGAAATATTTAGTCTACGCAGATTACTATTTGTGGAAGATAAAAATCCAAAATACCTAAAAGTTTGCTTCGAATATTCCTGCTTCTTCTCCACTCGATGCCGATTTTCAAAAAATTTTCTGGGTACTAAAACCCTTTTTCTTTTCGGATCATCGCACACGTTGGTTTCATCATAATTATATATATTATGGGGTGGGACGCCATTAAGCGCCTCACGCAAGTTTTCGTAATATTCCTGCAAATAAAGTGATTAAATATCATAAGACTATTTATTTATTATCCTTTCTTCCATAACAGTATCATCCTTACCATCAATTCGTTTTCTGTGACGGAAGCCCTAGCAGGTTTTAGTTTATCGGGCAGTCTTAACGTTAAGTTGTGCCGTTTCAAAAAGCCGGTCACCCACTTTTCACCAGGACAGTTGTTTTTAAAAACTTTGACAATTACATTTCTTTTATTCAAGAAATCTTTAACTAACTGCCTTAGTTCCATCTTATCGACAGGGCATCGCCATTTCGCTAGAAACTCGACCACAGTAACTAATTTGGCCTCGACATCTTTGGCTAAAGCGGTAGGACAACCCACTTTCCCTTCGTGACTTTTTTTAACCTTGTCGAGCAAGGTTGACTTGGGAACATTGTACGTTTCTGCAGCATTTCTGTATGTGCAACCATTATTGATGGCCTGTAGAGCGGCGTCTAAATCAGCCTTGGTGTATGTTGACGACATGATTGACGTTTACCGTGATTGTGATCCAGACGAATGCCAACTTTTCACACACGCGTATAAGCAAAGGAGTAACTTCGATGTTTCTCATGATTTATAGCTACTGACCAAACCGATGCACGATTTCCCCCTTCAATTCCATTGGTTCATACAAAATTAGGATCTAAAATCTCTATGGCAGAGTGTTTTCTAGTTAATTTTTGGACATAAAATTATTCTTTTTAAGCTTGAACTCCGGCAAACTTGCTTTTTTCCAATGATACTCTAGGGTATATGACATCTTTTGTAAAACAATTCGAAAAAAATTGATATTTAAAATCACTTTTTTCTTCACGCTTATTGCGCTTCACGCTTATTACGCTTCACGCTTACTAATTGCGTTTCAACATCTTTTATCTGCTGCTTCATCTAATATTTTAGTATTTTTTGTGACTTGGTTGAGTGGTCATGTACATTTCGTTGACCAGACAGGTCTGTTTTATTAGCGTGTCCGAAGTTTGGAAGCATGTCCGAAGTTAGGAAGATTGACGGTATCTATTTTGAAGCATCAAGAACTGCTTACTTGTCAAGAATGACTACTAAGAATATTAGTTTCACGTAGATTATCAGCTTGGATCATAAATGTTCTTGATTCTTTTAAGTTTTACAGCTGTACTACAACCTCTTCTATATCCATATATTCAATAAAGAAACTTTCACAGATCTACGCATGCTTCTTCGCTTCCATTTTTAAAACAACTACGGAAAACTTAAGAACGTTGCATAAGACTCACATGAAACAACATTTCTACCTGGCATCTGCGATTTAGCCATATGTTAGTTATTCCTTTCACTAGAGCTTATATTTTACACTTTTAGAGTCTTTTCGAGCAAAGTACTTGTATACAATGAATATAGTGTGAGTTTAGACTGTTAAATCATAAAAAGAATGTAAGTTGGTAACATTAATGATTTGAGTGGCTATTTCCCATCGACAAAAATTGGTCTAGGTTTGGACAGTGAAAAAAAAACAAAAAAAAACAACAAAAAAAACACGAACGGTTTCAAAGTATTCCTTGCTTACGCAGGAATACAAAAAAAAACGAAAGCCGGTTGTAATAGCTTTCTTGCTTTCGCAGAAATCTAAAAAAACCCGAAATATTTATTGTACTATATTTATTCTATTGGTATTTATTGTCTCCCACGAGTAAAAACAGAATATTCACGTAAATCTTTTTACTTCACTGGCGCTAGGATTTATAAAGGAACTGCCACTCAGTTTGAGGAAAGAGGAGTATCCGTCTAAGTTCAAAAAGCTACTTAAGGAACATTTCGGTGTTTCTTTTGTGGCAATTTGAGGTCAGTTCTGATGATACACGGGTCATTATGGTCTTAATTAAGCTTTTGTCGATTACTTAGATTGTTTGTTTGTTTTTTTTTCTGACCTAATCAATCTTCGTGAGTCTCGTTCTTCCGTGTCTCCTTTTCGTATCTTATTTGTGGTTAAAGCATTGAGCTTAGGAACCCAATATTGAGGGTTCAAATCCCGCTGAGGTCGGGTGTTGAAAAAGTCACGACTCCACTGCAACTAGCTCGATTCCCCTGGTGTATTTCGGGGGAAATGAAGGTTAGTCGGGGAGATTAACGTTATGATAGACATCTGGAATATGTAGCCCCCACTCCTTGTAGTGGCTGGGGCCTTGAGTGGGGGAGTGATTTTAAAAAAAAAATTACTGTTTTTTGGGTTTTTTTCTTTGTTTTTTTGTTGTAACAGGACACATATTGATATAGCAGTTATTATAACTGAAGTCTATATATAAATATTTTTGAAAAAAAAAATTTATTGCTTAACAACTTCAAAATTCAGTTATGCAAAATATCAACTACGCCCTCTTTACCACCCTGCAGAACATTCAAAACATTTTATCCTTTGATGATGTTATGTTGTTTTTCTGCATCTTTACTTCTTCGTTGGAGTCCTATATTGAACATGGTTTTCAAAAATGAAAGAGAAACTGCGGGAGGTATTTTATGAAAGTGGAGAAGAATACTTTAACTCGAAATAAAGAACATATAGACACTGAAAAGTAAAAATTCTCAAAATTCTATAGCGTGGCAAAGAACAGCAAAGCATAAAACAGATAAATGAATAAAATTGTTTATTTGCGAGCAGGCTTGATGCAGCTTCTTTTACAAAGAAATCTTGAAGTGAGTGTGTGTGTGTGTGTGAAATGAGCAGTCTTAATTCCAAATGAAGGTAAAAAAATAGTACCTTTTTCCAGTTTTTCTCTAAACCCTTGTATTGCATTAATTGATGTCTTTTTGCATGCTTATCATTGTTCGATGGTTTTCTGACTGGAATTTTAGAAAAACAACTTTCAGTAGGAATTCTCGATCATTTTCTGCATTGACGTTGCAGGAACTTCATACCCAACAGGACTTCTGCTTTTGCTTCTAATTACCATCATAAAGGCCGATCTCCACTCAACAAATATTGTACGCGCGGACGAACGAAGAAAAGAAAATACAAGTAAATAAAAACGAAAAACCTATCCTAGATATCGCAAACAAAATAAGACGACCAAATGGTCGAAAGATTTCGCTTATGTTTTTTAAGAATAGCGTCCCTATAAATAACGCCCATTCTTAATAGATACCCGAGGGTTCATTGAGTTGCAGAGCGGAATTTATAATAAACCCCTTCGGCATAATCCTGTGTATTTTCGTACTTCTGTGTAACCTCCTCATTTTATGTTTTAAAAAACATCCGCTAGTGTAAACTTAGAAATAAGAAAGATTTATGGTGTAAACGAAACTTTATTAATTATCACAAATTGAAACAAAAGAAACATACTGTCACCATGGCAATGACGCTAAGGAAAAAAAGAAATAGAAGAAGTTTAAGTTAGTAAGTGCGGTCCTAGGATTTTTTAAGGGTTACGCAAATATTTTTTGCCAAACACACGCAAGGGCGCAATGGATAAAATTTACGCCAGTGTACGACCAATCTAATACATACTTTTCGAAATGTCAAAAATATTAACTCGAATTCATTCGTTCTGACGTAAGGAGTGTTATAATGCAAGCCTGTATTGTTGCACTAATGGAATAAGGGAAATAAACAAAAGAAAACTAATTGAGTGTGAATGGAATGTGTTGATGAAAAATGATGAAGTCAGCAGTGATGACTCGTACTTAGGACACCTTGTGAATGTTCATGATTTTTAAGAGAGCTGAGCTGTCAATGTTTGTGTATTAATGATGTTCTGTTTACATGAATCACATGTTGTCATGACAACGTTTCTTCTTCAGTTTAAAAAGTCTGTCAGCAAAAGTCCGCACCAGAAGTTGGGACCCAAGGTGACAAAAACAATGTGGATTACGATTGGCTGCCCCGGGAAACAACCACCGACTTCAGTAAGTTTTGTAACTTTGTTTTCATTGTCAGTGTATAGTACAAACATCCTTCGTTTGAATTTCTGAAAGTAAGTTGAACGCGAATTTTTCATTTCCATTCACGGTGTGTAAAATTCAAAATGTGACACAGTAATTGAAACTGCCAAGTCTCACCTGATTGGCTAATAATTTTGAGCACAAAATAATTTTCAATCTTTCCTGAGCGTCGATTTTTGCATCTGTGTCCGTTTGTTTTGCGAATATTTTGTGCGCATGCGCATGACAACACTGGACATTACTGAACGTGTCGAAAAAAAACCCTGTTCTTCAGTTCGATTCTAACATGACGACGATTGTTTTAGGTAAACCGTCTCCTTGGCGTTCGCCACGAAGACGTGTGAAAAGAAGCATCGGCTCCGGAGAAGAATAATTCGTCGTCGCCGTTGTCCCTATTGGCGAGATTTTTCATAATTAATACGCGTGTATTTAGTAGCAGGGAAGGTGTTAATGCCATTTCCTTCAAGCTTTTCCTAATTCTTAGGCCTGTTTGTATTCCGAGTTGTGTCAAAAAACCTTTCGATTTTTCGAGAAATAAAAAAAACTAACTGTCATTCGAAATGATCAAGAACTAGGTTACGTTTTCTTTTTCTTTTTCTTTAAAAAACGAATGTTCTTGTGGATATTTTTCTACAGTGACGGAAATTGTAACCTATTTTGAGGGAATTTTTATGAAATGACTAGAATAAAGTTTTTTTGGTTTAAATACAAGATGTTTTTTCTCAACTCTCATTAGTTTGGTACCTCCATTTTTCAAGTAAGCGGTGTAGTTCAGATTGAGTTTGGTATTGAGGTTTTGTTTGAGACAGACAGTGTGCTGAGGTGTCAGGGATTCAAACGTTAGATGTTACGGTGTAAACCTTGTGGAATGCGTCTGGATAAGTGAGGGTAAGGTTCGGGCTTAATGTTAAGTTGAATCCTGTCACCTATAATCTGGTGGAATTTTGAGTTTTCTGACAATGATTTCCCGTTGCATCATGGTAGCTGTAAAGACTTGTGGGTCATTGTAACATGTTGATGTTTACATCCAAACATCATAATTCGTCGGCGATAACGAAAAACGGAAGATTAAAGATGGATAAGATATACTTCCAAGTACTACCTTCCAACTTTTTATTATTCGCATTAAAAAAGCTGTAGTGATAGAAGAGAACATCTCTTAAACGGCGTTTGTTGAGAAAATTAACGCTGAAATTTACTTTTAAAGGCGTCACTTCACATTTCGTTCGTTTTTTCGAAACTCCTGTTTTAACCGTCTTGCCATCAATGACTTTTCTACTTGGATTTGTTCGATGGAAGAAATAAAACATCAAGCTGGGTTTCCACTTCTATGTCCGCTCAGATTAGAAAATCCTATCTGATACGCTTAGCCTGATTTCCACTGCTTAAATTCGGCATTGAAAGATGATAGGATTTTTAGTGCAGCACAAATATGGCGGCTGTAAACAATTGATCTCATCGTGTACCGAAGCTTTTGCTGTTATTATTAATATGGAAGCTCAACCAGAGAAAAAAAATTTCCAAGATTTTAGCTTTGATAGTTGTTCAAGGACAGGAAACCAAAAGGAGAACTGTGTTTAAAAGTAGCGTCCAAAAATCACTGCAATGAAGAGAATTTTTATTGAAATTGTGTGTATATTTTGCACTCCTTCGCGGTGGTTTTTCAACAAATTTTTCAACTTTCTTTTCATTTCGCAACAAAAAAAATACAAGTTGCATGCTTAATCCAATAAAATTATTTCAACATCACCTATTTCCTAAAATTACGTCTGAGCTATATTCTTCCAATATTCTTAAATTTTGGACCATTCTGAACCTGAATATTCTTGTAAAAAAAAGAGTGTAATGATCAACCTCGAGCACAGTCTCTCTTGCCTTATCCGGTGGGGAAAATCATGTGTACGAAACAATAGTGTTAGTGACGAAATATTCTGCCTAGTGAGAATACAATCTGCGAGAACAAATACAGGTAAAATGCTATACAGATACAGATAAATTGCTATTTGTTTGTTGTATTGCTAATTTTGGTCGAATTTATAGAATTTGAAAGACTTGTTTTGAAAGACTTGAATTTGTTAAAACTTGTTTTTTTTCACTTCTGAGAAATGGTTCAGTGAATTCCGAGAAATTTGAACTGTGTTTTCAGTAGATTGGGATTTTTTTAGTAATTCTAGAGGAGATTCTTAAACTACTTTAGTTCAGCAGTTCTTTTTTTCAAGTCTGCAAGACCATTTTGATTTTGAAACAAGTTTTGAGAAGAAGAAAACAATTGAACAATCGAAACCTAATTTCTGTTTAAATGCCGAGTTAGTGCTTAGTTATCAAGTTTCGCCTCGTTTCTATGTTTTTCATTGTTTTTCTAATTTCATAATGTTTTCAGTTAAGTAATAGTTACTCGTTCTTTAAGTTCCACGGTGTGTGATAATAAGTAGTTAAGAGTTTGAAACTAAATTGCCACTCAGATTAAATTGCCACTCAGATAAGCGTTAATTTCATATAATTTGAAATCCACTTATAGAAGCCGCCAGTGAATTTCATCGAAATTCGGGAGATAATAGAATTGCTTTTTTGGAAAATCCTAGCCTGCGTAAGCACTACTTTCTTTAAGGGAATTCCGCAGACTGTAAAGCATAGGCTAAACTGCCATTTCGACCGGAGGAGGAGGAGTAATCCAAAGGTGTTTTAATAGGAGGGTTTTTGATGTCCCAGCTTCCGTAAATAACAAAGATGGTTCAAAAACAGAGAAGAAAAATAATATTATATTTCAGTCGGCATTCGATTGGTTCATTCAAAGTGTTCTGAAATAATGCCACATTAGAAAATAAAGCCGCACCGTGATTTCAATTATGATGAGAAAAGTAACATGCGTGTAGAAATTCTTGTTGCGTCATAATAATAAAAGCCGAATAATGGAAAAAAACATATGCCAAAACCATGGTGCGAAAGACATGCACCGAGCGAAAGCATGGTGCGAAACACATATATGCCGAAACCATTCGAATAATGTACTTAAGTTGTGGAAAAAGTGAAAAAATGTGTATTAAGACTCACCTAAACAAAAAAATAGTTGAAAGACAAAAACGGATGATAAATTCATTTTTGCAATGAAAACATTCCCTTTACTCTTTTTCTTACGTGCTTTTTCGATGGATGGCTTATCAAAATCCGGAAATGATTATCTTGTTGCCACCTTTTGTATCAAAAATGAATAGGGTTCAATGTTGTCAGTCCTGGTTATGAGTGTTAATCAAGCCACAATATTGTAGGCCGCGCTAAAAATTAAGCGCCGCATTTAATGAAGACTATTTCTTTGTTGTGTGGCTTACTTAAGTACGTGGTTTAATTTCACAACGCACGCTGTTGCTTGGCAGTACACCAATGGTTTACTTACTTTCAAATGGAATGTGTTTGCAGTGGTTGAATTTACGCGCATGCGTATAGAATTGTAGTCCGCCGCCCTGCACGTACAGAATTTGTAGAGTGGAGATCGACCTTCGAGAAAACAATACACGATGAATTATTCTGTAAACTATTTTAAGTAACTTATGGAATAATATAGCAAATTATCTACCTTCTAACAAGAACCTTGACAGGAATTCAATTTTGAGCCTCGAATATTCTTAATTGTTAAATAAGAAAACAGCCTATAATTTACAGATATAGTAAACCAAAGAAAACCTTTAAATGTATGTGAAAGGTAATCTCTTCTCTTTTTGCAACAAAAAATACTAAAATAAAATTATTTCAACACCATCTATTTCCTAAAACGGAGTATGAGTTACATTCTTGCAATATTCTTTATGGACCATTCATTCTGAGCGTTATCCATATTTCGAAAAGGTAAGAGAACTTTGATTGGAGGTTGTAATGTAGTGAACTGTGTAGCAAAAAGAATCTGAATCACTAAATGAACTGTTCTATTAAAATCCTCAATTGTAGACCTTTTTGGAAATTACGTCACATCAGATCTTGCCTCGCTTTCAAACAATGTAATAATGACATTTAAGTCGTTTTTGAAAAGAAACGATACCAGAGGGGAAAATGTTACACGAACTTTTTTATCATTTTTAATTACGTCCGTAATTTAAAACATCGGAAATGAGATACTTTATTATTCAAGCATAAAACGTTTTTTTTTCTGATTTCTGAACCACCAGCCCTCATTGAATGACGTCATGTTCCACAGAAACAAATATTTTAAATAAGAATTTGTGGGAAATATCGATTCAATTTTTTAAGAATTTCGTTTTGATCTTGAGAACGACATTATACATTATTTATACTGAGACGGAGAAATTGAGACGGATAGAATAATTGCAAAAAACATTTTTCTGTCTGACAGTATAAATCAGAAAAAAAACAGTTAGATGGATAGAGTTTTCTCTTTATTTTTCCATCTCAATTCGACCATCGAAACGATGCACAAATATGATCAAATTCAACGATCGAATTAAAGTGTCATCAGTATAAACATTACTCTGTCTATCATGTATTTACACTGATAGAAAGAAGTTTTCCCCATTCCATCATCTGATTATACTGTCTTGTTATTTATACTGATAGGAAAATAAAATTTACAATTATTCTATCCGTCGCTATACTCGTCTCAGTATAAATAGGACTATTGAGATAGCTTGTCGATAAGCTTTACTTTGGTCACGTTCGTAAGATATTTATAGATAGATTTCTATTTATAGAAGTGTCAAGGGAATAAAAAGAACTTTTTCGTTCGACTTGGTATTTTCTCTCTGATGTTCACCCTGATAAAATATTCACGCCATATTAATTCCTTCTCTTCATATAGATATATCACGATGATAAAAACATTTTAAGAAAGGAATGAAGTCAGAAGAACTTTTACAACTTTATATCTTCACAAGAAAAGTTTAAGTTGAAAAACGTTTCTCGTGACGTCATCGTATCAACGCCATCAAACGCTTTCGACGGGAGTTTTCGATCCTATTTTCAATTGTTTTAATCAAGAATTGTTTTCATCATAGAATTACGATTTTTTGAAAATTATATTATTTCATCAGCTATTAAAACCTTTTACGAAACTGAATACTTGGAATTTCCTCAAAAACTGTCGTTCTCGTAACTTCATTCATAACTCGTTTCCCGTTCAAAATATTATCAGATGGAATGAAATTCTAATAGAAAAAATTTCTATCGGAAAAAATTTTATCTTAACCTAGAAAATCATTTGTTATCCAGAAAAAAATGATCACAAACTTTTTCGCAAAAGTTCGGAACTCAAAATATTCGAAAGTAGATCGAAATTCATTCCATATTCATATTTAACAAAAAATATCGACAATAAAATTATCTAATCCTAAAAAAATATTTACAATCTATTTAAAAAGTTCTTCTATCTTCTTCTTCTTCTCTTCTCGATCGTTTTCATGATAATATTTACAAATCTCATCAAAAGCTGTTTTGTTATCGAAATTTTTCACGTTGACATCCACCTTGACGACTTTCACAAGGAACTCCACACACTCGTAACTACCAGAACGACAAGCACGATGTAGAGGTGTGTTGTTCACATAATCACGCCTCATGTATGGATGTTTTGATGAGTTGTAGGAGTAGAATAGTTTCAAACAATCCACACGGTTTCTCCGACATGCGTAATGTATGACGTTAAATCCAGCATTATCGACATCATCGACATCAGCACCATGGTGCATCATTTGTTCGATGATGGATAGTGGTGGATTGTAGTTGATTGCTTCAATCATCAATGTTCGATTAGACCAAACTCTCATGGTGACGATGGAAGGATTGAGGTTCAAAATAACTTGAAACCTATCCCACTCACCATCACGCATGAGGTTCTGAAGATCTGAAGAAATGAAAACAAACGATTTAATAATAACAAAATGGAAATAAACAAACAGAAAATAAAAGGATAAATATAAAATATAAAATTTTCAGGAAAGTAACAAAATTTTTCATGAAAAAATTAAATTTGACGTTGATAATTTTTTTTTTTTTAAAAACTGAAATACAAATATGGATGGAAAGGATTTGAGAATTATATAAACGAATGTAGAATATGAATATTAATATATCTCTCGTAATAAAAATATAAAAAACATTCATGGAAACAGGTTGACAGGTTTCAAACTGAGAAGTTAGTTTTTTTTTGAAACGAAAATTTAATGAAAAATGTCTGAACGTTTCAAAGGTCGATGATAACTTTTATGAAATTCGATGTTTTGTAAGGAAATAAACATGTTTAATCTTTAACAAGAACGAAACTGGAAAAGATAAAGAAAAGCGGCATTTTAAATTGAAGAGGGATCGCCATATTTCAAAAGCAGAAGTTCTACGAAAAAATCACACAAAGATGATCATATACTCACACAATTCAAAAAACACAAAATTTTCCAACCAAAACAACATTGAACCAAGTAGAAATGAATTTGAATGGAACGAAATGGAATTATATGAGAAAATTTTAGAACACTTTCTATCGACATGATTGGTTTACGTTATATTCGACAATGTAACATATGATAATAACACTTTCTGTCGCAAACCACGTGACACAAAACTTAACTTTTCTCACGCTTAAAGCTTGATTTACACTAGGCTAATCTATACACACGAATGTTTTCGAAAAAAAGAAACATGAAAGGGAAACTGAAAAGGAAAGATGGGGAAACACAACAATTGTGTGTGGCCTCTACCGATGCATTTTTTTCGAATAAATTCAACCTTTAAGGTAAAGTAAGGGATGAAAACAGAAATTTGTAAATAAAAATTTTAGCAGACTTAATTTCAACTTTTCTTCCAGTTTTTGGCTACTTGAGTAAGGAATGAATATTTTATTCATTAGTAATTATTTGAATAATTACTTTTGTTTTGCTTGGGGTTTTAAAGTACAATGTTGTTGATCACTGCACACAGTGTATTTGATTATTTTAGGTCCGGGATACATTTTCTCTACTTGGATAGCTGAAATACAGAAAGCTCTGAAGCATGGTATTTGTTTAATCAATTCATTCTCTTCCAGAGACACCATAAAAGATTTCTTCTTCTCAGTATAATACTGAAAGCAGTTTAAGCATGCGCAGAAGAAAATTTGGCTTCACAAATGGGGAGTAAAGTGTACCGCACTTTTTGGTTCTTCGAAGTTGAATTCAAGTCAGTTTTTTTCGGTTGAACTTATATACCATTTCGATTTTAAACCAATGAAATTGAAGGTTTTCTATTTGTATTCGTTAGTATTTGATAACGCGTCAAAAAACAACGAAATTAATTGATAAACGAATACTTTCCGTACCGCAAACCGAGGAAGTGAAGTAGAGTATGACACGTATTTTATTGATTTACATGGTTTTTCAAAAGACATAATACTTATAACTATCAGCTTCTTATGCTCAATAATTGCTGTATGCTACAACAAAAATGCTCCATTGATCAAATCAAAGTCATTTACATGTTAATTAAATAGTTTCTATGCATCACTCCATGCAGTAAATCTAAAGATTATGTCTGTCTAATCGATTCCTTAGGAGGTGCTTTAAGGCTGATTTCCACTTAGCTGGACCGGATTGACGATCCAATCCTGTCCGATCCACACGAAAAAATAATTTCACACTTATGGGTGCCAAAATCCTTTTTCAAGTTGTAAATATACAAAATGACTGCTTTAAATGTCCACGCACTGTTAATTATCATCGGAAGAAGAAGTAGATAACGAATAAAATTAAGAGAAAAATACAAAAACGGGTGGTTTTGACCAGTGACCACACACTATTGCAATGACTGAAACTGATTTCCCTGCATGCATTTTCCTTTTTATTCAAGTCTTTGTATGATTGTAAAGACACAGTCCATAAAACAGGGTAGCTTGGCATCATATCTACTATCTCTTTTTTATATATCTAGATGACCATGATGATTTAGTAAAAGTAAAAGTAAAAGTAAAAGTAAAAGTAAAAATCACTAATTTTCTTCAACTTCCCACTCAGAATCGGTTTCGTCATCGGTTTCTCCATCTTCACCGATGTACCACATAGCAAACATAGCATTTTTTTCACGTGAAAAAACTTTCGTGTTTTTGAAATTATCTATGATTTCGCATAAAAAAACTTTCGCGTTTTACTGTTTTGAAATTTCCAAAGGCATAAACTTTCGCGAAATAGGGTCAAACGCGCGAAAGTTTCTGATCTCAAAGTATTTTGTTGTTGCTGGAAAACATTCAAGTGGCGTCCATTTTGTAGAATCATTTTATTTTATTAAATTATGATATAGATATAATTCTTCAGGCTCTTGATTCTGCTGTTCAACCATTTTGTTTTGAAAGTAGTCTTGCAGTTGTGCACGAGTTCCGTTAACATGAGGTTCAACATTCAAGCTACTATTTGTACAAATCACGTGGTAAAATATTGATTATTCAATGGCCAAAAAAACAGATCCTTTCTGATCCAGCTGCTGGATTTGGATTGGGCTGGATCGTAAAAAGAAGAAATTGCGCATGCGTGGATCAAAACTCCGGCGCGTTCCGATCTGATCCAGCTAAGTGGAAATCTGCTTTTAAAGACAACAAGATAAGATTTTTTCATATTTATTATCAATTTAAATCCATTTCGTTCTAGTTCGTTTGAAACTCGTCTATACACAGTAAATAAGTGTAAATATTCTAGTTTATCCAAATAGATACCGTATTCTCTCTAATTAGCACCCCTCTCCAATAAGCGCGCTCCTCTAGTAAGCCCCTCCCTCTAGTAAAAAATATTTTTATAAATATCCCTCTCCAATAAGTGCCCAGACGCTTAACATTTACTCAGAAATTAATAAGCGCCCGGGTGGTAATTAGAACTTTGAACAAAAAGCGAAAATTCTGTAATAGAAAGGGAAGATTATATTTTTGTAATGTATAAATGTAAGTTATAAATACAAAATTTTATTTCGTTGCCATGGAAAACTGTTGTTTTTATTCTTTTATGATAAAAAGCAATGGCTCGTTCACAACTAACATGACCATTTCTCTTTGACGACGAATCTCCATTGCGATTTTTGATCGCGTAGCATTCGAGAGCATTTTATCAGCGCTCCACCCTCTTCCTCCTCCTCCTCCCTATCCCATTTTAACTGCTTTTTCCCAGTCTCCCTGATTGTGGTTTAATTTTAAATTCTGATTCTATCCAATGTCCTTATATTTGAGTTCACTTAACATGCCTTAATGCTCAAGCTTGTTGGTGCTTTGAGATTTTTGCAAAACTGACATTGTCGTAATTACTTGTAAATCTATGGTCATGGTTAAACACGTGGCAGTTTTTATTCTAAATATCATATTTGTCTATACTGTTAGATTTGCAACAAATTCTTTTTAAACTTTACGCTAGTTAGATTTTAGGTTCAACAGGTCCTTCATTTATACCAGTATTTTGTATATTATGTATATACCTACTGAAGAAGTGTATAATAAATAAGGTCAATAATGAAAATATGAAAATAAAAATCATGGATTATATTATTATAAAAGTCGAACTTAAGATTTCGCGCACCAAAATAGTTTTTTCGGAAATATACATTTTTATGAAAACTTTCATAAAACTTGCTTCTTCACATTGCGACACTGCGTAGGAGTGCACATTTTACCGAATTACATGAAATGGCGTATGCGATAATGTGGGCGGATTAAATGTTCTTCTTCCATGCAAGGTATAAGGTATAACTCTCTAAAAAATATGATATCATTTATTGACTCTTTCACCTTCCTAGCTGTCTAACCGTTTTCCCGGTCTATGACTTTTTTATGTCAGTGTTTTTTCGAACTTGGCAAAAAGCAATATTTCTTTCTTTCGGTCATTTCCTCCACTAACTACGTCGACCGCTCTATCTAACGATGAGGACACTGCAGTACAATGGATGGTTTGAAGTGTAGTTAAGATACTGGTGAGTATGAGTGGGTTACCTGATATATTACCGTCATTACGAATCGATGCGAGTGATATTTCCAGGTCTAGTCTAATTTTTGTTTTCTAAGTTTTTTTCCAACTTCTCAACACTATTCTCTCAATTTGCTATCTACCCAGCAGGCATTTCAACGTTGTATCAACGTTGGTTGGAAGTTGCAACGTTGGATAACGTTATAACAACGTTGCAGCAACGTTGGAATTCCAACGTTGGATAAACGACATTAGAATAACGTTGAAGTAACGTTGGAATTCCAACGTTGGATAAGCGACATTAGAAAAACGTTGAAGTAACGTTGGAATTCCAACGTTGGATAAATGACATTAGAATAACGTTGAAGTAATGTCGGTTTTCTGATGTTGATCAAACAACGTTAGATCAACGTTCGTTTTAGTCATGGTCGAAGACTTGTGTCTTTTTACTCCCTGAAAGACTTTCGAGAGGGTAGAGATTTCGTGTCTAAGATGAGTGGAACAGGGCAAGGCAAGCTGATCTCTTCTTTTTGAAAAAAACATTTCCTGTTTTTATCACATATTTTCATTGTTTATATTTCTATAAGGATATATTTTTTGCTTGTACATCTATCCCTTAACTTTCTATATCTTTACATTTTGTTTTTGGTTGTTGATTTACTTTTCGATATGCGCGCGGTTTTTTGGTTGTTTTCCCGCCAAATCATGAAATAATCCAATGAAATTGAATTGCACACGCACTTCAGAAAGATTCACCAAGCGGCAAGGCCATGAATGTGTGGTATGTATCTTTTGTAAATTTTGTTTCAAATTAAAAATTGATGTTGAATATGCTAGGAGAGCTATCGTTGTCGGTGTTTACAGGTTGCTGTTGTTTTACTATAAAAGAAAACACAAAACAAATCCTAGTTAATTATAATTAATTACGTTTTGTTGGTGGTATCTGATTACAAACATTTGACATTTTAGAGAATTTTTGAAATTTGAATTTGCTTGCACTAAGATTCTTATACACTTAAGAATGTTTTTCAGAACAAGAGATATTGCAATGTTAATGAAAAAGTATCAGAAAAACTGGAAATACACCTTGAAATTGCTGTAATTTTGAGAAGAATAGACCTGAAGTAAAGAAACTTTTACAAAAAGAAAATTCCACTACATTAATTTTTGTGTTTTAGTTGTCGTCACTGTGTATATTTTAGTTCAAATGTTTAACAGGATTCATAAAAATATGCAACTATTTCCCTATGTGAAATTTTATTATTGTGTGTACATTGGATAACCATAAGAAAAATATATCATTTTACAGGGCCCCCGCCATGGATTTCAAAGTGGGGGGGCTAAAAAATAGAATAATTTGCCTAAAAATGTCGCCCACCATGGTTGGGCGACGAAGAAAATGTTGGCTTCCAGGGTCTCTAAAATGACCTCAAATCGATTTCTGGAGATAATTATGGCTAAAAATTTCCATTTTATTAAGTGTGAAATGTTGTGAAAAACGCAAATTGTTCGAGAGAATCTTGGTTATCTTGTGAATGTAAGAAAAAGGAAAATGGTCCAGAAGTGTAATGATACCGCAAGAATTGGAAACTATTTCTATAACGTTAACACGAATCAGTCAAAGAACATTTACTACATGCTCGTAAACACATTCATAAAAATTACTGTAATAAACTTTGAAGTCAGTACATCTGGCAAAATGTTAAGTAGATAAATGATGATAGTAGATTGCCTTCCAGACTTTCAAACGGAATTTTCCAGCTTGAGTGCATGTTACAAGTCACTAGTTGAAAATCTCCCAAAATGGTTGTAGCGTTTCTCATGTCCAGAAACGAATACGTTTGCTACTTCAACTAAGTCCAAATCATCAGTAACATCTTTATGTGATGTTAGTATTGCCAATGCGTTGAACCTTTTTTGTGTCATGGTGGTCCGTAGCCATGTTTTCACCCTTCGCATCATCGAAAACGAACGCTCAGCAGTCGCAGTTGTTGCTGCCACTACTAGCAAAAGCTTTTATTTTTAATCTTAATTGCTTCATTTTTTTATTTTATTTTATTTTTTTTTTTGCTTAGCAAAAAAGTGGGGGGGGCTCCTGTTTTAAATAATTACATTGTATAACTATCATCAATCTGATACTCAGGTAGATTTTGTCCTTAAAGCAGGAGAGAATTGAGTTTAACACCACAAAAGAACTTTTTTGTACCTATTATGAATTGAAGATGTTCATGGTCAAATTATAAGATTTCCCTTACAATTTTTGAGACCGAAATGCGACTTATATTTCCTATTATACAACTGAGTAGTTTTTTTGCGCAACACAACAACTACAGTCACTTTTAATCGAAATTTTTCGATCGAAAATTTTAGAGGAGAACAATTTCTGCTACAAATATTTCGATTATAGAATTCTACATAAAAACTTAAACTTACTTAGCTGGTTTTCATATTCAATGGGAGATTAACAATACAGCAGTTAGTTCGAAAGCAACCACAAGTAGAAACCGTCTGCTATAATTATTTTTTCTAAATTGTTCGAAATCCTGTCGAACAATTTAGAAAAAAGTGGGCAAAAACGTAAGGCGGTCAAAAAAGAATCCTTTGAAGAAAGTTATTGATATAATGCGATTACAAGTGAGATTCATTAACTTGATTTAAAGTATAAGAGAAGGTTAAAATAATTATCGATCTGAATGACCATATGAATTGGACTGCATCACTTAAAAGTACTTTTATTTTAGCCGCTGTAATGGATACTTTCAAGAAAGTTACCAAAGCAAAGGTTCGTCTTGTGATTATGGACCAGCTGAAATATGCACCAGACTGCATGGACGGTGGAGGCCGAAAGACACGGGAATCCATCTCAGATAAGGCTGCAAATGATGAAGGAGACGACGCGGGAAATGATATCGACGACGACGACTTACAACATGATTAAATTTTATCTATTTATTTAAGTGGTAGTTATTGTATGATGTGGAAAGATATTAATTAAGTATTATTGTGAATATGTTCTTATAATAAGACAAAAGAATTTCAGCGTGACAATAAGATTGTTTTTTGTGTGTCGGTTAGTTCCTTGGGTTAGCCGCTATCCACTTTGTTAAAGATGAAAATCTGTGTCAATAACAACATCAAATTACGAATCATCTACTCGGCTACAAGTTCAGACAATAAAGTGAAACGAAGCTATTTTTATCTGAATTTTAGCATTATCAACGTTGAAACAACGTTGAAACAACGTTATTCGACGTTGTTTCAACGTTGCTATAACGTTGTAATCTGACGTGGTTTCAACGTTGAAAATCTGACGTCGGATTTTGTTTCATTTTCAACTGTGAATCAACGTTTGTTCAACGTTGGACATCAACTTCAACACAACGTTGATACAACGTTGAAATGCCTGCTGGGTACACAGGACTCGTTGGTAGAACAGTTTTTCTTATGTATATACATTGTAGATATGTATATAGAACTGAAACGAATATCCTGTATAAAGATTATCAATAATAATAATAATAATAGTGACTATCGTATCCAGGAAAGGAATCGATCCATCATTTTCTTATTCAGTTGAATTTAAGGGTGTAAAGCATTAAAATGGTCATGGAGTTCATTTAGATGCGTTCCTTTAATCATTAAGAAAACGTCACCTACGAACCTTATGGACTTCCTTGGAATCGCGCATCAGGTCTAAGTTTATGATACAATCGTTCATCAATATATTTTTGTTGACGGAGACATTCATTTTTCTCAGAGCTGAATTCATTTAGTATTTCTAATTTCAAAAATAAATATGTCCATCCCTTGGTTATGATGACTTTGTGTTTTGGAATAACATAAATTTAAATCCCATGTGTGTATATTTAGTATGAGATATTTTAAAACTAGCAATGATAAATAAACACATTTCTTCCTTCGCTTACTTAAAGTTTTTTGCTTGACTTGAAATAGTAGATGAAGTTTCTTAAAAATGACGTCATTCCAATTATCTGAATTTTATGACATTCATGGAAAGATAACATCCAAACCTTACCACGGAAATTGTACTTTTTTTCGTTATAAACGATGAATGATGGGTTGAAGCTAAAAAAAAATAGTCCTTTTGAATGAGATCAAAAAAAAAACGTAAAAAACTTTAAACAAGGATATTATTGAAGATCATAACATTTGTATTTAGTTTTTGTGTTTTTCTAACGCCAACACAACACGAAATTATCATGGAGTTTTTAAGTAGCCACCAGTCACACGCTATGTCCAGTAAAAGTTTAGACAAGAATATTGCACAGAATAACCCTCTTTACCAATCACAATACCTCCTTCACTTCTCCTAATCTTAAAGGATGACCAATGGTGAAAATTCTTTCTTGACAAACCTTAATCTTTATTTCTATCATATTTATAAATTTAATAAACATTCGTTGAAAACATCTTACTAGCGATGGTTAGTGATTTCCACAGGATTTGACTCCACATCCAATACATCAGATAATGAGCAAATCTGAAATTTATAGTATGCATTCCTCTCCACTGGAATTGTGACTGACGTTTGTTGAAAGGCGTGTTTGAACACCTGCAGGTCACTTTTTACACCCAACTTTTTCATGCGAATTGTGCATGACTTTTCATCATTCGTCCATGTCAATTGAACAGTTGTATCTGACAAAGTGATGTTAAGGTTTTCCACCGATCGCGGTTTCAAGAAACTAAAACAATTAAATCAAAATGAAAATCTTTCAGTCAATCTTGATGATTAGGTTTGCAAGTGAAAAGTTCTCATTCTGATATTCTATAATTCTATCCCAAACAGTAGCAGTTATGCGGAGAAGTAATGAAACCTTCAACACTTAAAAATACCAGATTGGTTCTTCTACCCTAACTATAATCCTATCAATTTATTTATTTGTTTATTTATTATAGGTCCACATCAGGCAAATAAACTAGTAATAAAAACAATAACAATGATAATAATAAACAGCAATTTAGGAAGTTATCGAGTTCTTATAGAGACTTTTTTTTGCAAAATGGTAACAAAAATTAAGACGTTCCACTTTTCTCATAAAGCTGGTATTTTTATACCAGCACTCAATAATGAGGACAAAAGTTAAACAAAAGAATAATAATGCTTATGAAAGATCAGAAACAACAGAAACATAGTAGTAGTAGTTGAAATCCACACGATGACAAATTTTACATAATGTTTTTAGATGTCTCACCTTTCAACAGCATCAGGGTTCCTACCATCACTGATTTCCTTATGGATTAATTGAAATCGCAGTTTCCTGGGAGTAGGGCTTTCACAGTATACAACATTTAAAAAATCAGGTTTTTCATTCGAAAGATTTAACAACTTCTTAACGATATCTGCAACAGTTTCACGGTTTTGACCATCCACCATGGTATTGTGGTACATGTATGGGATGACAAGAATCAGTTTATTCGTGCTGCGGGTGACCCCTTCCACGATTTTCTGCCGCTCATAATGTTCTTTCGGATCAAGAAATAGGATGACAAGTTCCGCCTCTCTCCCTCTGCATCCTGCATGGCTAGTAACTGTGACGACGTCGTCTTCGTCTTCGCCATTGTTACCGTCATCGTCCTCGTCGTCTTCTGATTTTTCCTCGTTAACTTCTTGCAGCTCATCTATACCGTTCCAACCAGGAAAATGAAGATGGAATCTAGAGCGCAACCTCTTCATAACATTCACGATGAGGAGAAGTTCATCTTCGTTATTACAAATAACGAGTCTTCTGGATTCTTTTTTAAGATCTGCGAAAACTTTTCTCAGAACTTCATGTAACTTATACGTGTTTTCTTTTGTAAGAATATTGTCAGCAGCTTCGTTGTGCTCGGTTGTGTAGTTTGAAAAAACCATTGATGGTACATCTCCTGGAATACTGTGGCCAAGTTTTTCAGCTTGTTTAACTTTGTAGGTGGTTTTGATGTAGCTATCAGATTCTCGGCTTGATACATACATTGCACTTGATTCAAGATCATCAGGATCTTTGTAATTCACAGGAACTTTTCGATTAGTCATTTCTGGAGAACCACCAAAATTTTCGTCAATACTCTCCTTGGACAGACCGTGACTTTGAGCTTGTTGAACTGTGCTGAG